>CAUYUJ010015493.1:619331-726831 GCA_963575745.1 Prorocentrum cordatum | reverse complement strand
TGTAAGGGTCCAACCCAGAGCTGCCATGAATTGGTCCGAAGGCAACAAGTTCTGCAGGACAATGATGGTTGAATTCGCTAGCGGAATATGTATCACGCGGTAGTTGTGTGTCGGAATTGGTAAAGCCTTACAATCGGAATAAGTTTGCGGCGGCCTTACACAAGGATTTTTTTGGCGGCCTTACGTAACACATTCCGTTGTAGCGTGTTCCATCGGCCGGCCTTGGATCTGTTGCCAGGTGTTTCCGATTTTCTAAATTTAACAGGAAGACCGAACAAGCAATCATACAATTCCTGGAACACCGCGTGGGTTACAGGTGTCACGTGTGTCCGACATAAAGAAAGAATGGATTTGCTCTAAAAACATATGGTGTCAATTGGTTACTGTGGTTTGAATCACAGCCCGTTTTGCGACCAAATGATCCCCGTGCCTGCGCAGGGACCGCTGTGGTTTAAGACCGGAGAGAGCAAATACAATTCGTAGCCAATCATATGTTTTACGGTGCTCCCTTTTGCCTGTCATGTTGGAAGCAGGCGAACTTGGTGAAAATATATTTGCTTCGGAAGCGTATGATTGTTTGTAATGTTATGTGTGTTGTTTGTCGTTGCTTGGTGTGTTGCTTTGGTGTCTTGTAATGTTTGGTCGGGGGTCAGATGCTCGAAACTGCCAGGGCCGAGTGACAACAGCAAAAATCAAATACAAAATAACACAAACAAAACAAAGCAATCAAACAACGTGACAGATCTTCTAAAACAAACACGTGGTTTTCATGATGATTCGGATGCAACTCCTGGGAGGTCCAATTCTGATTTTGCCCTGGTCCGAAATCCGGCCTAATCTGGCTTAATCCCGTTTAATCCCGCTTAATCCCGCCTAATCCGGCTTAATCCCGCCTAATCCGAGGCCCACTCCGGCGTAACAGTTCCCAAATAGGTTTTAATTTTCTTTGATCTTTCCGACGAAAACCTCCCAGTAGTTGTTTCCTAAATAGTGACATATTGTTTGCACTGATGCCCATGTAAACAAAAAGTTCTGAGACCAGGTGACCCTTGTGCCTTTCTAGGAGTCACTGAGGTTTCAGATGCTTGCTTTGGCTAAGCGCTAGTCGAAGTGAAAAACGCCAGATACATTTACAGTGAAGCTCGTTTTTTATAGAAAAGGTTAGGAACAGGTGATCTTTATGAAAGCGCAGTGTCCCCGCCGTTCTGCGACGTGTTTCTCCTGTTTGCCTTTTTTTCTGAGTTCTTGGACTCGAGGGGCTCCAGATGTCAAACTTCAAAGGTCTCGAACACCATGTTTCCGTAACAGTAGTTTATACATCTAAAGCAGTCGTAACATTGTTTGAACATTGTGTTCGTGCATGTTTCTCATGTTGTCGACAAGCAAGCGCATGGTTCTGTTGTAAAAGCATGTGATGTCTTTTGCCGGGTTGTTATAAGTGTGCCATATTGAGTCCCTGTGCCTGCGCAGGGCTCACTGAGGATTTCAGCCAGTCCAAGAAAAACAACGGCAACTATATGTTTGGTACGATGAAGTTGTTTTATTTGGCTAGAAACAGGTGAACCCTTTCAGAACACAGCCTTGGCCCAAGTCCTTAAAGAGTGTTTGCACTTCGGGTATATCATTTCTAATCTAAGGAATTGGGTTGTTGTGCCACTCTGACGGCTATGTAATCGCCGTCGCCGCCACGTCGCCGCCCGTCATCTGAGCCGTTGTTCCGCTCTGGCGGCTAAGTAGTCGCCGTCGCCGCCCCGTCGCCGCCCCGTCGCCACCTCGTCCCCGCCCGTCGTCTGGGCCAGCGTGCCTCTCGGGCGGCTTTGCAGTCGCCGTCGCCGCCCCGTCTCGGCTTCGCCGCCGCCCGTCTAGGCCGGTGTGCCGCTTTGGCGGTTATGTTGTCGACGTCGCCGCCCTGTCGCCGCCTCGTCGCCGCCTGTCGTCTGGGCCTGGGCCTCGTCGCCGTCGCTGCCCCGTTTGGGCTTGTCACCGTCGCCACCGCCCAGCCGCCACCTCGATACTCTTTGCTAAAAAAGGTAATAGGATCCCCCCCCCAGGCTTAACGGTACCCCTTTGTTCGCTCTGCAACTTACTTACGATATTGCCCCATCGCCCACCCGAATAATGAGTTCGTACTACCCCAACTAATTTTTTATCGTCCCTTTTTTATCCTTTGCAGAAAATGCTATTTGCGCGCGCTCGCTCATCAAAAATCAGCATTTGCCATGAACCTCTTGCAAACAAATAGCGAAGTGCACACGCGCGCGTCGTCGCGCGCGCATGCCGAAATCCTTCAAAACGTTATGTCGCGAGGAAATCAAAATCGAGTGTCACGGAAACATATAAACAATGTGGGGGTCGCAACAACATTCCTTTACACAAAAACCTGCGCCTGCGCTCTTGCGCATTCTCAATTAAACCATTGGCTTTCAGCATGTGCACCAAATGTTTCTAAACGGGCTTCGCGCGCCGCATATCGAAACCACTCGAACGCATTTGCGCTCGTGCTGCCGCAAGAATCCCCTTGCAACAAACGGAGCAAAGTGCACACGCGCGTCGTCGCGCGCGCATTCCGAAACCCATCGGAAACCTTAGGTGCCGTAGGGATTTCAACATCGACGGCCCCGTACACACATCAATGCAAGCACTTGTGGTTTTGCAACACAAATTATCAAAGATGATTGCGCTCGCGCTCCGGCGAACTCTTAAGGCAACCATCGTTTTTTTAAACATGTTTATTCAATTTGGCCAAACGGGCTTCGCGCGCCGCATGTCGGCATCATTCGAACGCCCTTACGCTCGTGCTGGGGGGGTGGCACGATTTGTGTCAAAAACACCATGCGGGCCACTCTCGCACGTCGGCCGGGCGCGCATGTCAAACTCTTCCCAAAACCTTCTTCACCGACGCGAGGGCGCCGTCATCGTCGTCGGCGTAATCAGCATCGGCGCCGTCATTGGCCTTGCCGTCGTCGTTCTCATCATCGTCACCAGCATTGTTGCTACCATCATCTTATCTACCGTTGTCGACGGTGCCATGATACCCTGCCCGCCCACGTCGCCGACTCGCACTGACGTGCCCGCTGGGAAGTGCCCAGCGGTCAGCGCCACCGCGGCTGCGTCGGTCGCGCCAAACTAGCTTGCCGCTTCGCGTGCGAGCATGCGCGGGCTAGCGCGGCCTCACAGATGCGCCAGCCAACGCCAAGCACTCATCGCAATCGCCGCCGCGTGGGTCTTGCAAACCAAGTTGCGGGTGGGTGGGTGGGATGGTTGTACGAGCAGTGGAATGGACACCATAGGTTGCACCACGTACATACTCTTCTCCAACGAGGAACAAGGATCTACCCCCATTGGGTTGTCCGCCCCTTGGGGACGCGCAGTTTACATACGATTCTGCCGCATCGTTTGTTCGAGTAAAGGGTTCATACTATCCCAGTCAAGCCGGCATTGCCCCCCCCATCCTTGTATCAAATAATGGTATGCGCGCACCCGTTTATCAAACATCAATATTTGTCCGAGAATACTTTGCACCCGAATTGACGGAGGACACACGCGCGCGTCGTCGCGCGCGTGCGGAAACCGTTCGGAAAGCAGATTCGTCGCACATATACCATACTCGAGTGCCCCAGGAACCGTGAAAGACACATGCATTTACAACATACAGCTGCATCAAAAATGTAGCGCGCGCGGTCTCATGGATTCTTAAGAAAGCCATCAAGTTTGCAACGTCTTCATCACATGCGACCAAGCGCGCCTCTCACGCGCGCATGTCGCAATCATTTGAGCGCCTTTGCGCGCGTGCTGGGGGGGTACCATCCTTGTCAAGCAACGCCACGCGGGCCACTCGTGCCCGACGGCCGCGCGCACATGTCGAAATCTTTCCAAAAGCTATATCTCCGACGCGTGGGCACCATGATCGTCATCGGCGTGATCAGCACCACCGCCGTCATTGGCCTTGCCGCCGTCATCGTCACCGTCGCCACCAGCACCGCTTTTGTTATCATCGTGTCTGCCGTCGTCGACGTCGCCATGATACCGCCCCCGAGCCACCGACTCGCACGGACATGCCCGCGCGTCAGCGCGGCTTGCGAGACGCGTTAGCGGTCAGCACCACCGCGGCCCGCCGGCTACGTCAGACTAGTTGGCCGTTTTGCGCGCCAGCTTGTGCGCGCAAGCGCGGCCGCAGCGACGCGCCAGCCAGCGCCAATCAGTTATCGCAGTCGACGCCGCATGGGTATTGCAGAACAAGTTGCGGGTGGGTGTGTCGGATGATTGCGCGAGCAGTGGGATTGATTCTTCATTGCGAACAAACATGAAGTGTGCACCACGTTGATTGCACAGCATCTGTTGCACAATACGTAACGTAGGTTGCACCACATTTGCTGCCCCACATAAATAGCCTGACGTTTATTGCTATAAACAAATTATTGTGAGCCCACGCGGGCGAGCATTCGTTGATGTCGATGTATGCGTTTTGTTGTTGTGTTGTTTTGTGGTCTTGGCATTTCTTATGTGGTTCGAATATGGAGCTCGGTTTTGCAACAACGTGCGGCAGAAAAAGGAACGACAGAGGGAAGCGATAGCGAGACGGTGTGTGAGAGAGAGAGAGAAAGAGAGAGAGAGAGAGACGGTAAGGCGAGGCAACAGCGTAGTCACACATAAAGCGGTTCTTTATGCAAAAAAAGGAAATAGCCCCATCTTTCATCGCTCCGTCAAATGATGTGTTGCCCTTGCCCGCCTCCTTCTCGAGGCCATCGCCCTGTTCCTGGAGAGGCAGTCGGACGTCGCGTACGCCGACGAGCTACTGAGCATGCTCGACCAGCGCGCGTCGGCGATAGGCGCCTACGCCGAGGCCGTTCGCGACCTCGTCGGCCAGCTCCTGGGCCCCGAGGGCGCGCGGCCCAGGGCCCTTCACGCTCGTCGCTCGTCGTCACCCTTCTCGGCCTCCGCCTCCCTCCCTCCGCCCTCCTCCTCCCTCCTCCTCCCTCCTCCCTCCTCCCTCCTCCCTCCTCCCTCTTCCTCCCTCCCTCCTCCCTCCTCCCTCTGCCTCGCCACCCTCCTTCGAAGAAGAAGAAGAAGAAGAAACTGCACAAACATACACTTTCGGAGCCCCGCGCGGATTTCTCGGATCGGCGCTGGGCCCCCCTAGCGGCGCTTCCACAGCCGCCCGTGGCGCGCTCTGCGCGCCAGGGGGGGGGGTCCAGCGCAGATCCCAGAAGTCCGCGCGGACCTCCGAAAGTTGTAGTTGTTTCTTCTTCGACTTCTCCCCCATGTGTGCTCCTCATCCGCTCTGCCCCCCCTCCATCTTCTCGTCCTCCTCTTCCCCATCATCATGTCCAGACATGCCCGCGCCGTGACAACTCGCCACGGGAGGTTGTTGGCCGTTTCCAGCTTCCGGGAGCCATCGCCGGGCCCCGGGACCGTCAAAAACCTACAGGGGATGAAAAGCCGGCCTTGGGATGTCTTGGCCTCTGTCCTCGGACGTCTAGGTTGTCTTGGCCTCTGGGCTGTCTTGGCTTTTTGGGCTCTCCGGTCTTGGATGTCTTGGATGTCCAGGCTGTCTCCGGATGTGCTGTCCCCGGATGTCTGGGCTGTTTTGGTGTTCTGGGCTGTCTTGGATGCTTGGCTTTCTGGAGCCCCCGGATGTCTGGGCTGTCTGGGTCTCTGTCCTCCACCTCCTCCTCCTCCTGCCCGGGTGTCCGCGGTTCGGTTGGTTCGGTCGCGTCGCTGTCGGTTGCCCTTGGCTCGGTTCTGTTGGGTCGGTTGTCGTGTCGTTGCTGCGTCGCCGCGCCTTTTAGGTTGCTTGCGGTCAGTCAATTCGGGTAGGTTTCGTCGTTGTTTCGGTTTCAGGTTTCGTCGTTGTTTCGGTTTCGTTGTCGGCTCGGTCGGCTTTCGGTTGCACTGTCACCGTGGACGGCCTGGTCCCGCCTCTTGTCCTCCTCCTACTCTCCTTCAATGTTTCGCCCGCCTGGTTATCCTCCTGCTCCTCCCACTGCGCCTGTCACGATACCTCATCTTGTCACTCTTTGTCCTCCTGGTCCTCATCCTCCTCCTGATCCCTTCCTGCCGAGTGCAATTTGGGAGCATCTCCCTGGGTTAGGCGCCCGCTCGCCTGTGGCGGGTTCGATAAGTTCTCCGTCCCCCCTGATCCTTCTCTTCCTGGCCCTCCCCCTAGCTCCTCCTCCTCGTCTCCCCCCCCCTCCTGCTCCTCGCGCTCCCCCGTGCTCTTCCTCATCCTGCTGCTGGTACTCCTCTCAGCCACCTCTCGACCGGCCTCCTGGGCCAGCCCGGGTCCCCCTCCCCTGGGCGCCGCCACAGAGGACGGCTCGGGACGGCAGGCCAATCCGGGGAGCACCCCGGGGTCCAGGGCCCGTGCCCGCCGGCGGCCTGCGCTGCCCGTCGCGCGGGGTCTCCATGTCTGCTCGCGTGAGGGGCCCCTTTTCGTCTTCGCCGCTCGACGCTTCGTTTCGTGGCATCTGCCGTCGCTCTCGCGCTGCTGGTCTGATCATCTCGCTGGTCCTGCCGTGAGCTCCTCGGCGCGCCCGTGGGTCGCCGCGCTCGTGGCCGGCCATGGCAAGGAAGAGCGGGGAGTTGTTGGTACCGAGGTGCAAAGCGGGGCGAAGCAAAGTGCAAAGCGCGCCACGACACGCGTGAGGGGTGTGCCGAAAAGGGGGTGGCGCCCACAAGCGGGCTGCGGCGGTGGGGCCCTAGGTGGAGCCCCCCCAGGAGTGCGAAGCGTGTGAGAGTTGTGCCGAAAGGGGGTGGCGCCCACATGCGGGCTGCGCCCGTGGGACCTTAGGCGGAGCTCCCCAATGGCGCCACGAAGCGTGTGCGGGGTGTGCCGAAACGGGGGCGACGCCCACATGCGGGCGGCGCCAGTGGGGCCGTAGGTGGACCTGCCTATGGGGCCACGAAGCGTGTGAGGGGTGTGCCGACATGAGGCTGACGCCCACATGCGGGTTGCGCCACTGGGACCTTGGGTGGAACTCCTATTGGACCACGAAACCTGTGGGGGGTGTGCCGAAGCTGATGGCGATGATGGTGATGATGACGGCGATGATGATGACGATTGTGGCGATGATGATGATGATGATGATGATGATGATGATGATGATGATGATGATGATGATGATGATGATGATGATGATGATGATGATGATGATGATGATGATTGGAGGAGGGGGCAGTGGGAGAAAGGAGGAAGGTGAGAACGCGGGGCGCGTCTCTTCAACACGTGGGCCCACCACCGCAGGATGGTTGGGAAACGCGTGCGTGTGCGTGCACGTGCGCGTGCGCTTCCGAGATGTTCACATGCGATCACAACATTCAGCACCAACAATATTCACCTGATTGTAGTACGGTTGCTATTGCAAACGCGAGTGATAATGTCATTGGCAATATTGATACTCCTACGAACATTGGTTTGATTATTCATATGAATATTGGCACTGCTACGGGCACTAAGACTGTGCTAGCCAGCGGTGACCCCAGACAGTGTTCTAGTATTGTATGTGGTGCCATCTACGTGGTGCGATATATGTAGTGCGAGTGGTGCGGTGCAATACGTGTGGTGCTATCTATGTCGTGCGATATACGTGGTGTGAGCTACGTGATGTAAGCTACTTGGTGCACTATACGTGCCGCAATATATGTGATGTGAGCTATGTTGTGCAATCTATGTGTTGCATTATGTGTGGTGCAATGTGTGTGATGTAAGCTATGTGGTGCAGTGCATGTGGTCTAATCTATGATGTGCAATCGATGTGGTGTAATGCACGTGGCTTGCAAAGCAATTCAGAGCAACGCAAAGCAAGGCAAAGCAATGTCAAGCAATGCGACGCAATGCAAAGTCGGCGGCGACGAGGCGGCGACGGCGGCCACATAACCGCCAGTCCGACGGGCAGGCCCAGAGCGACGGGGCGGCGATAGCGACCACATAGCCGCCAAACCGACGGGTAGGCCCAGACGACGGGCGGCGACGAGTTGGCGACGGCGACCACATAGCCGCCATACCGACGTGCAGCCCCAGTCTCCTAGAAAAGAAGTGAGAACCCCTAAGTGCAAGCACTGTGCGGGGAATAGTGTCACTCTAACTGGAGCCCATGCTGATACAGCTTGCCTATACACGAGCCCTAAGCTCATCGCCAAGGCTTAACCAGTGGTTCTACTAATACGCTGGGAGACCATGGCAGACAACGGGAGGCAACGTCGCCCCACCGATTCCGCGTCTCTTCAATCCGCCTGATAGATCTGAGCGAGTTCCCGAAAGCCTTGCAGACAAGCTTCTTGGGACATGACGTGTCGGAGGTCCGCGCGGATCTGCTGCGTCGGCGCTGGCTCCCCCATGGCGGCGCCCCCTGCTTCGCCCCTCGCGATCTCCGCGCCGGGGACGGGTCCAGCGCTGACCCAAGAGATTCGCGCGGCTCTCCAAGAGAATATGGCTACACCGTGTGGTGTTACTTGCGCTTCTTATTCAGGGGCGGAAGAGAGGGGGGTGATGACTAGGGGGGGGGGGGGATATCATGGCGGGGGCCATGATATTTCCCCGGATCTCGTGGCGCCTCTTCTCATTTCATTACGTCCCGGGGCCCCCCGCTGGGCTGCGCACATGCTGCTGGTCATGATTTGCCCCCCCCCCCCCCCCTCTTGGACACCCCCCTCTTGGCCGCTCCCGACTTATGGGTGAGGAGGAGGACGACGAACGTTACCACGCGTTCGGAATCCCCCATCTCGCGAACGGCCAG
Organism: Prorocentrum cordatum; assembly: GCA_963575745.1. Lineage (NCBI taxonomy): Eukaryota > Dinophyceae > Prorocentrales > Prorocentraceae > Prorocentrum > Prorocentrum cordatum. The sequence continues at coordinate 718,096 of CAUYUJ010015493.1, read as the reverse complement.
TGGCCAGCATGAGCTACAAGTCATCCCCGCTCGTGGGGAGTGGTCGGCCACAAACCGAGGCGAGAAGCCCAGGGTGAAGCACAACATGATGGGCAACGACGCCCGGTGGCTCTTCGTGGGCGTCGGCACTGGTATACCAGTGATGACGTGCGCGAGATACTTGCCCACTGCAGACATCGTTGCCGTCACAGCACACCGCGCGTTTCACATCGCTGACCTGAGCGTGTCGATAGCGAGCTCGAACGGCTTCAAGAAGGAGCAGATCAGGTTTATCCACCGGCCGTCTCAGGCCCTCGCCGTGGTCGACCCAGACGGTGAGGACATCAACAACATGACCGGCAAGGCCGACATCGTGGTGCTAGATTACGAGTTGTTCGATCCTGGTCTGCTTGGTAAGGGTGTCCTTGCCAAGGTCAACCATATCAAGCGGAAGGTGGCCTCGGCGGACCACGTCATGGTGCCCAGAGGAGCCATGATCCAGTGCGTGCCTTGCGAGATGATCTGCCCTCGCGATGATGGCGTGACTGGTCTGGACTGGAGCGCGGGCGATCTGACGCGGTGGGGTGCCTTCTACGAAGTGTCAAATCTTGACGACGAGACCCTCGCTGAACCCTGGAGGCCACTTGGACAAGTACACGAAGTGTTCGAATTCGATTTCACCGAGAGCGAGGTCAAACTAAGTGGGCAGACTGACTTGGATTTCGTGGCCGAAGCGGACGGAATTATGAATTGCGTTTGCTTTTGGTACAAGATGTCTTTGACTGCAAACGTGGAGCTGGATCACACCCCGATGTCGTTGAGGTCGCGAGGCGCATCTCCATTGAACGGAGACCAGTACAGACATGCTACGCAATGGCTAGCGGCACCGATTACAGTTGCCAAAGGAGACGAGATTCGAATTCGCGCCTCCTATAGCAGATCGAGGGTCCGTTTCGAGGTGATCTCGCCAGAAGTTCGGAAGGTGGAGCGGCGGATCTCCTGTCCGAGATGGTGTTTCACACGTCTGCGAGACGAGCAGCGCACCGACGCGTTCAAGAAGGCAATAGAGAAAGCGCTCGAGAAAATCATGGAGCAGAGGGAGGATGTCCCCAAGCTGGACCGACCGCCTCTGAGAATATGCCACCTCGGCGCTGGCATTGGACAGATGTCCATGGTGGCGGCCAAATGCGCCCGAGATGCCGGGGTCACAGACAACGACATAGAAACTCACGGTTGCACGGTGGTCGCCATCGAGCAGATGCAGAAGGTCAAGCACCTTGCACAACGGGCGTTCAAGGACAACGGACTTCAGAATGATATCTTCTTTTGTAATGAGGACGTGCGTAAGCTACCAAGCCAGCCGACTCGAGCACAGTTGATGATTTGCGAGCTCTTCGATGCAGGATTGTTGGGAGAAGGCATCCTCGTTCTGCTCAACGCAGCCAGAGTGAAGATGGCGAATGCTTTCGATCACCAGGTGATCCCAGCTCGTGCCACCATCTGGGCTGCAGCATTTGAGTTTGGAGAGCACTTGAATAACGTGCATGGCTTCGACCTTTCAATTTTCAATCATTATCGTACCTCCTTGATGGTGGACACGGACACAATGCTTGAGAAAGGCGCCGCCAGGCAGCTCACCAATGCGTTTGAGGTCTTCAAGTTCGATTTTGAGAAGAACGAAATGCCTGCGATGCACACAATCAAGCTCACTCCGACAGAATCTGGGAAAATCACCGCCATCGTTTTCTGGTACGTCATTGAAATGGATATGGAAGGTGACATTTTGCTCACCAATTGGCCCGAGTCCATCCCGCCCGCAGATTTCTCCATGATGGAGAAGGACCTGCACCGTGCCCGACCTCTCAGGCAGGCCGTCTGCAATTTTCAGGGCGACTATGTGCGAGAGGTCACGAAGGGCGAGGCTGTGGAGCTGGACGCTGGCTACCACGAGGCCTGGCCGCAATTCATCTGGCCCGGCACGGAGATGGTCCAACATGAGGACGGCAAGATGTACCCAAAGAAGCCTCCGATGCCTAGGCACAGGCAAGCATACGAGAAGATGAAGGCCGAAACAGAGGACTTGGAGCGAAAACTGCAGGGAGGCCTGATGTACGATGAGGAGATGCTGGCCGACGGGTACGCGGCTGCTGAGCGCGTTGCGCTCGAGCCAAATGGGAATCCGAATTACTTGATCGACCCGCAGAATGCGAATTTCTTCCACATGATGTTCTTCTTGTGAGCACTCGCAAAATGCGGGTGCCCCCGTCAGGCAACTCACTTCCATGTCCGTGTTGTTGGTTTTGCGTTTTGGGCGCTTCTTGGAAAGCTCTTGGGGGTCTTTTTGGGGTCTTTTGGAGGCCTCTGGGGGCCTCCTTGGGGGCCTCTGGGGGGCTTCTGCGGGGCATCCTAGGGCCTCTTGGCCCCTTTTGGGACCCTCTCGGGCCGTCTTGGGGTTTTCTTTGGGGCCGTCCTGGATTATCGGAAGCCCGAATGTGAGAACACCAAGATCTTTCAAAACCTATAGGGAATTCACCAGGTACACGTATATATATATATATATATATATATATATATATATATATATAAACATTCCCCAAACAGTATTTCCACTTAGGGGTTCTGATTGCTTCTCCTTTGATGTCGCCGTCGCCGCCCCGTCGCCACCTAGCCGCCGCCTGTGTTCAGGGCTTGTCTGCCAGTCTGGCGACTATGTTGTCGCCGTCGCCGCCCCGTCGCCGCCCGTCGTCTGGGCCTATCTGTCGGTCTGGCGGCTACGTTGTCGCCGCGGCTGCCCCGTCGCCGCTTCGTCGCCGCACAAGACATATGTTTGATCAAGGAACTTAGGATCTGCCCCTCTCCCCCCCCGGACATAACGCGTCTCCAGCTTGTTTTCTTTCCGCATCCGATTCTGCACACTCGTCCGTCCTAAATCTGAATTGATCGACCCCCCATACATCCTGTGGGGGAAAAAACGCACTGCGCGCGCACTCGTGCATCACAGATTATCAGTTTTCAAGAACCCCTGGAAAAAAACGCACCACGCGCGCATCGTTGCGCGCGCATGCAATGGTTTTTGGCTCTTAGAAAGGAAATAACAAGCCCTCGAGTGTTCCGAAAGCAAATATCGAGTGTTCCGAAAACATATAAACACGAATGGTTTAGCAACAAGGATGCTCCTAAAAACCTGCGTTCACGCTCTTGCGAATTCTTAAGAAAACCGTAGGCATTTCACACAACACATCACATGTTACCAAATGTGCTTCTCGCCGGCGCATGTCGAAATGATTCGAACGCCCTTGCGCCCGATCTGTCGCACGAGTCCCTTGCAACAAAGTGGAACGAAGTGCAAATGCGCGCGTCGCCGCACACGCATGCGAAAATCCTTCAAAAACAAGGTCCTGCAAGGATTTCAACATCGAGCGCCTCCAAAATATGTTAAACAAATGGGTTCGCAATAAGAGCTTTCCATCAAGCCTGCGCTCGCGCTCTTGCGAATTATTGCGAAAACTATGGGTTTTCCAACATTTCTAGCAAATGCGACCACACGGCCCCCCCGCGCGCGCGCGCATGTCGAAATCGTTCGAACATTCTTGCGCGCGTGCTGAGGTGGGGGCACGGTCCCTGCCAAATCATACCATGCGGGCCATTCGCGCGCGTCGGGCATGTCGAATTCTGGATCGCATCCTTCATCACGGATGTGACGATTCCATCATCGTCACCGGCGTGATCAGCGTCGGCGCCGTCATTGCACTTGTCGTCGTCATTGTCATCATCGCTACCAGCATCGCTACTATCATCATCGTGTCTGCCGTTGTCGACGTCGACACGATACGGCGCCCGCCCGAGTCACCGACTCGCACGGAAGTGCCCGCGAGCCAGCGCCACTTGCGAGACGTGCTGGGAAGCCCCCAGCGGGTAGCGCCACCGCGGCCGCGTCGGCCGCGTCAGACTAGCTGGCCGCTCTGCGCGCGAGCCTGCGTGCTATCGCGGCCGCGGCGATGCGCCAGCCAGCGTCAAGCAGTCATCGCAGTCGCCGTCGCATGGGCTTTACAGACTACGTTGCGGGCGGGCGGGCGGGATAATTCCGCGAGCAGTGGAGTTGACAAGTCGAAACTCGGCAGGGTGAATTTCACCACACAGATTCTCTTGTCTTCGAAGAAATGAATTCTTACCCCATCACCCCCCTGGACGTATCGGGCCGGCCTCGCTCATTGCAGGTTACATCGGATTATGTTTCCTGGATCATTTTCCCTATGCGTTCAAAAGGTTCCGTGAGATCAAAGCGAAAACATAAAAAAACATGGTTTCGCATCGAAGGTTGTCAAGACATGCCTGCCCCCGCGCTCTTGCGAATCTATATGGAAAGAGTCAGTATTTCAACATGTTCATAACGTTATACCGAAACGGGCCTCTCACGTGCGCATGTCGAAATCGCTCGAACGCCCTTGCGCGCGTGCTGTCGCAATAATACTTTGCAAAAAACGAGCGTCGTTGCGCGCGCATGCCGACATCTTTCAGAAACAACCGGTTTCGCAAGGGTTTCAAACATGAGTGTCCCGAAAACATATGAAACACATGGTTTTGCCGCATCAGTTATCAGAAAAACTTGCACTCGCAGTCTTGCGGATCCGAGGGGAAACCATGGGTTTAAACATGCTGCCAAAAGGGCTTCTCGCGCCGCATGTTGAACTCATTCGAGCGATCTTGCGCGCGTGCTGGGGGTGAGTACGATCCGTGTCAAATAACACCGCGCGGGCCACTCGTGCGCGCCGGCCGCGCGCGTATGTCGAACTCCTTCAAACAATCCTTATTGCCGACGCGAGGACATCGTCATCATCTTTACTGGCGGGCGTGATCAAAGTCGGCGCCGTCATTGGCCTTGCCGTCCTCATTGCCACCGTCGTCACCATCTTTGCTAGTTTCAGTATCGTGTCTCACGTTCTCGGCGTCGCCATGGCACCGCGACCGCCCAAGTCACCGACTCGCACTGAAGTGCCCGCGCCCAGCGGTTAGCGCCACCGCTGCCGCGTCGGTCGCACCAAACGAGCTGGCCGCTGTACGCGCGAGCGTGCGCGGGCTAGCGCGGCCGCAGATACGCACCAGCCAACGCCAAGCATTCATCACAATCACCACCGCATGGGTTTTGCAAACCAAGTTGCGCGTGGGTGGGTGAGATGTTTGCAAGAACATGGGATATGTCAACTCTCTGTGCAAGTCAGTTGCACCACATAGATTGCACTCCATCGGTTGCACTACATAGATCGCGCAACATAGATTGCACCACATCAGCCTAGATTGCACAACCTATATTACACCGTAAAGCTTGCACCACGAATTTTGCACCACATAGACTGGACAAACATAAGTTGCACAACGCGTAAGTTCTTTGTTCTACAAGGGTAATGAGATCTCTTCCCCCCAGAGTTAACGGGTCCCCTTCGCGTGTTGCAATTGACATGCGATTCTGCCCCATGGCCTTGGCCCGTCCAAAATATGAATACCCCATCGTCCCAGCCAGATCGGTAATCCCCCGATCTTCCTTTTTGCAAAAAGATACTATGCGCGCGCGCCCGTGTGTCAAACTCATAAATGTCCCAAAATATGTTGCAGCATCTGTGACGAAGTGAACACGCGCGCGTCGTCGCGTGCGCATGCCGAATTCTTTCGAACAACTTTTAAGGATCGCACGGATTTCAAAATCGAGTGCCCTGGAAATACATACAGCACAAATGGGTTCCCAACGAAGATTTTCAAATTATGTTTGCGTTCGCCTTCTTGCGAATTCTAAAGGAAACCATCGGTCATATCTGTATATTATATGACACGTTCATCAAATACTGCCAAACATGCCTCTCGCGCGCGCGTGTCGAAATCGCCCAACAGTTGTTGCGCGCTTGCCTGCAGGAGTCCATTGGCACATCTCAGACGAAGTGCACGCGCGCGTATCGTCGCGCGCGCCTGCGGGAATTTCTCAAGAACATTCGGCTTCGTATGGTGTCAAAACCGAGCGTTCATAACACACACGATTTTGCAACATCAGGTTTCGAAAATGCCTGCATTCGCGCTCCTGCGAGTTCTTAAGAGGAAAACATTGTAACAAGTAACAGACATCGTGTTCATTAATGTTTGCCAAACGGGCCTCTCACGGCGCATGCCGAAATCATTCGAGCGCTCTTGCCCGCGTCAAATAGCACCATTCGGGCAACTTGCGCGTCGGCCGCGCGCGCGCATGTCGAACTCCTTCCAAAACCGTCATCACCGACGCGAGGACGCCGTCACCGTCGCCGGCGTGATCAGCATCGGCGCCGTCATTGGCTTTGCCGTCGTTGTTGCCATCATTGTCACCAGCATCGCTACTACCATCGTCGTGTCTACCGTTGCCGACTTCGCCATGAAACCGCACCCGCCCAAGTCGCCGACTCGGACTGAAGTGCCCGCTGGAAAGTGCCCAGCTATCAGCGCCACCGTGGCCGCGTTGGCCGTGTCAAACTAGCTGGCCGCTTCGCTCGCGAGCATATGCGCCAGCCAACGCCGCGCGTTTACCGCAATCGCTGCTCGGTACTAGAGCTTTCAGCAACACTCACAGTGCAACTCTTACTAGAAGTGGAATTACGGCCAGCAGTGCAGATTTCATTACAGTTCACAATACTCTTCTTACCGAAGATACTGATACAGCTCCTGCGATTGCGTTCATTGCAGTTATCCCACACGTTCGACTGCATTTCCCATTACAGTTCCTACCACAACCAACAATACAGCGTTACTCTTACAACTCCGACGGCCGTTCCATCTACATTTCAGTACGGGTTGCAAAACATATCACAGCGCAGTTGTTCTTTCCATGCGTACCGCAACCAGCTATACAACCCCCACAACTCCCACCACAGCTCCGACCACAATTATTGATAGAGCTTGTGTTTCAGCGCGCATTGCAGTTCTGTTGCATCCCTGGCCGCAGCTCCCATGCCAAGTCCTACTGCAGCCAATAAGACTTTGCCTGCAACTCCTGCATCAAGATTGCTCCGTGCTGCTTACTAGAATCCCGACCTCATTTCAATTTCTGCCAATGGTCTTGCTCCTGCCAGAACCAATACGGAATGCCCGAGTAGAGCCAGCAAGACAGGTTCCACTACAGGTCTTGCAACAACTCCTAGAACATCTCCTTGTTTTCACTTTCCTATATAGGTCCTGTTGAAAATCCGAATACAGGACCCAGTACAGCTTCAAATGCATGGCCTCCCACAGCTTCAACGATGAGTCAGATCACACCCCCTAGTACATCGTCGAATGCAGCTCGTGCTGCAAGTATTGCTGCTTCAAGTCGTAAAGCTCCCACTATAGCTCCCACTACAGAGTTCACAGCATGTCTCATTCTAGCTCTTACGCGGCCAACCGCCCAGCTCTCGTAGCAGCCCGTGCTAGAGCCAGTAATACGCTCTTCCCAACGCTCAGGCCAAACAGGAAACTACAACCAGTAATACAGTTTGTCCCCCAGTGGTTTGAACAGTCTATGTTCCAGCTAGAGTCACAGGCCCCGCATTTCTCATTAAAGCTCATACAACAGATCTTGTTATAGCTCCTACTCCAGCTTGCTATACAGCGTTGCCGCAGAATTCACAACAAGTCTCATTGCAGTTCTTGCTGCAGCCAGGAAATCAGTTCCCACTACAGGTCCGACGACAACTCGTGCGACTGCTCCCTCTTCAGCTTTCACTACAGCTCCGACCCCCCCCAATTCCTATTACAATTGATGATATTGTTCCCACCACAGCGGCTAATGCAGCTTTCGCTACAGCTCTTGGTACAGCCCCGACTACAGCTTTTGTTGCATTTCCCACAACTTGTACTGACCCTACGTAAAGTTCCAGCACTGGTCTTCCGACAGGTCAGGCCAAACATGAAACCTCAACCAATCGTACATATCCCAACACAGACCTCAACGCATCTCCCACTGCAGCTCCACATGCGGCTCCTGCGAAATCAACCGTGCAAATCAACCGTACACAGTCGAGCCCTTACTACAACGTAGATTGAACATCGCATTGCAGTTCGTACTACAGCATTTGGGCACAGCCACTAGCACGGCTCCCGTAAGATCCCCTTATTGCACCCAACGCCACAATTTCTTTTACAGTTCTTAAGACTGCCTTCCATTACAGCTCCTGCAGGAGACCGTAGCCTTTTTCTACCGCATCCAGTAGCAGCTGCTCCCTCCACAGCTCCCACGACAGCTCCGATTCCAATCCCTTAGCACCTCCTTGTGTCGTGTCTTCTTCTTGCAGCACCAGCACCAGCTCCTTGACACAGCCACCAGCACAGCTCTCATTACTACCCTTGCTGCAGTTCTTCGTAGAATGTATTGCACAAATCGTGTTGCAAGTCGTAGTTTCAGCCCTTTTCGCAGTTTACACAACCGTCAACCTTTCAGATGTCAGGGTCGTTTCTACGAAGGCGCACACGCTACGTTCAATTGCAACTACCAGGGCAGATCCCAATGTATCGGGCAATGCGTTTCCAGCTTAAGCTCTTAATCTTGTTCTTTGTGCAGCCACTCTGTAGTACAGCTCTCACTCCAGTTCCGATTGCAATGCCTATTGCACAACAGCTGTCCGACAAAGCCATCAGGACAGTTCCCATTGCAGATCATAGTATAATGAACAGCGGTGACATATCGTGAACAGATGTGAACACATTGTTTTGTTTTTTAGATGGAGCTTGGTGGTTGGCGAGCTTGAAAAAAACACGATGGTTTTCAGCGGCCGCGCCTCCCTCCTGTGCTCCTCCTGACCCGTTCAAAGCAGACACGGAGGGCAAAAGGAGGAGCAGGCGCAAACTGAGAAGAGGGAGGAGAAGGCGGAATGCTCACGTGGGGGGGACCACATTTGTTTATGTGTATATATATATATACACACACATATCCCCGTGCACGAGGCCCGGGCGCCCGGGGCCCGGGGCCCGGGGGGACATGGGAGGACCGGGGTTTCCCAGACCGCTCCCAGAGCACCCCAGAGCGGCCTTGGAGCTCCCATAGAGCTCCCAGAAGCCCCCGGGGACTTCGAAAAGTTCCTCCAAGACAGCCCAGATAGCCCCAACGTGGCCCAAGATGGGTTCGAGACCGCAAATACACAGCCCAAGAGGCCTCCAAGAGGTCTCAAGAGAGCTCCGAGAAGCATCCCCCAGAGAGCCCGAAGAGGCCCAAATCAATGATTTGCATTGATTTCTTCAACGTTTTTCGGTTTCTCGCGTTTTCGACCTTCCGACGCTCCAAAACGGCCGACGACGCCCCCAAGACCGCCCTAAGACCGCCGAAGAGACCCCCCAAAGAGCCCAGAGACGGCACCAGGGGAGTTCGAACATTGCCCAGGAGGAGCCCAAGACGGCCCAAGAGAACCCCAGGACAGGCCCAAGTTGGGCCACAGAGAGCGAGCGGGAGGCGCCAAGGCGCTCCAAGACGGCCCAGATGGCCCCAACGTGACCTCAGATGGGCCCAACACGGCAAATACACAGCCCAAGAGGCCTCCAAGAGGCCTCAAGAGAGCTCCGAGAAGCATTCCGAGGGAGCCCGAAGAGGCCCTAATCATTGATTTCCATTTGTTTTTTCAATGTTGTTTAGTTTCTCGCGCTTTCGACCTTCCCACGCTCCAGGACGGCCGACGACGCCCCCGATACCGCCCCAAGACCGCCGAAGAGGCCCCCAAAAGAGCCCTAAGACGGCCCCAGGGAGTTTGACAATTGCCCGGGAGGAGCCCCAGACGGCCCAAGAGAGCCCCAGGACAGGCCTGGGCTGGGCTACAGACCGCGAGCGGGAGGCGCCAAGGCGCTCCAAGACGGCCTTGATGGCCCAGGCCTCCCCCCTCCGCCCATCCTTCTCTCCCGCCCCCTCCCCTTGCCTCCATTCCCTCCTCTCTCCTCTTCCTCCCCTCACCCCTCAGCTTTCGTGCTCCTCCCTCCTCTCCTGGGACGGCCCCGCCAGAGCGCCAGACAGGCCCCGCCAGAGCGAGCGGGGCATCGCTATACCCTATCATTTCACAGCATGTTTGTCCCCTCCCACCCCTCAAGGGCGGCCCCAGCAGAGCGAGAGCGTTCTGACTACGCGTTTCTTTGCGTCGATGGCATGGGCCCGAGAACGCTGGAAATCGTCGTTGTGACCACAGCGGAGCTTACAGCGGCACCCGTGCCTCGTCTGCGACTAGAACCTAAGCTCGCGTAGCTCGCGCGTGGTTCTAGTTAGTGTGTGTGTGTGTATATATATACATATAAAATGAATACATGCGTACATACATACACATATTAGTTTGGGGCCATTTTGTGTGGCCTCTTGGAGTCTTCTTGTCTTGGGCCGTCCCTGTGCTTTTTAGGACCGTTTTGCGAGTTTCTCGGGGGGCTCGCGGTTCGTGGGATTTGTTGTGGGCGGAGCCACGCCCCAGGAGCGCCCGGGAACGCCCGGGAATTTGGGGAAAGTTGTTGCCCAGGCCTTCGCGCAACATCTCACAATCTTTCGTACGAGTTTTTGGGCACGCCATTACGTGCTGAAGGCACGGCTGCGGATCTTCAGGCGCTTCCAGCGAGACAGCGCCGCCCCGTGCTTTTGGAACCGCCCGTGTCGGCAAGTGTCCAGCGGCAGTGCAGCAACGGCGGTGGACTGCGAGTTTCTCGAGCCGCTCGGGGCGCTACAGGAGGGAACACTGAGGAAGGGCCCTTTGAGGCCGTCTCTTGGAGGCCTCCTGGCGCCCTCTTGGGCGGAGCAGGAGGAGGAGGAGGAGGAGGAGGAGGAGGAGGAGGAGGAGGAGGAGGAGGAGGAGGAGGGGGGAGGAGGAGGAGGAGGAGGAGGCGGAGGAGGAGGCGGAGGAGGAGGAGGAGGGGCCATCTTGGGACTCGTCGGGCCGTCTCAGGGCGCTCTTGCCCTGTGGCGCCGCCTGGGGGCCGAAACGACAGGAACACCGAAAGTCAACCAGCGATGTGTGGCTCTCGAGGTCATCGGGGTGGTCCTCTTTGGAGCCTTCTTGGAGCGTTTGGGGGACCCGTTGGGCAGTCTTGAAGGTATCTGTGTGTGGTTGTCTCGGGGCCATACCTGGCCCTCTTGTGGGCGTCTTGGGCCTTCGCGGAGACCGCTTGGGCCAACTTGGGTCGACTTGATGGCGACCAGAGCCATGCTGGTGACCGTTTCGAAGCCGGCTCTGACGGGGAAAGGCCAGCGAAGTCCAATTTGGCGGGCGGCGGCAGAACGAGCTGACGGGCCATGTGTGCCTTTTGAATTTGCCGAAGGCGCCTTCTTCGGGGAAGCTTTTCCGGCCTCCTGGGGGTTTGCTGGAAGCTGCTCGGGAGCAGCCGGGGCTTCTTAAGAGGGCCAGTTGGGGGGTTTGTGTCGGTCTTGGTCTCGGCTTCTCTTGGGTGCCGGGGGCCATTTATTTCGTTGGCCTCGTGGGCAGTCTTGGGCACCCTAAAGAACGAAGGTTTCAGTCGAGTTGTTTTGTTGCAGTCCCGTGGGCTTCCGAGATTCACAAGCCAGCTCCAGAACGGGCCCCGTGGGTAATCTGAACTAGAACATCGTGGAAGCTTGCATTCCCAAGAAGTTCCTTCAGCCTCGGGGAAAAACGCGCGAGGCGCACGGTTTTGAGTATATAGGTGTATGTGTGTTGTGCGTTTGCGTGACCTGTGCGCGTGTTATGCGTGCGTTTTGGACGCCAATGTGTGTTTATCCTGGCGCCCACGTGCGTTTTGTGTTGCATATGTTTAGATGTGCGTTCCTGTCTGCTGCCTGTCTGCTTGCCTGACTGCCGCGTGTGCCTCCGTTCATCTGCGTTCGTGTGCGTGCCTGTTGCCTGTGCGTGTGTGTGTGTGTCTGTCTGTCTGTTGTCTGTGTGTGCGTGTGTGTGTGCGTTGTAGGGTATCATGTGTTGTGTGTTGTTGGTGCTGTTGCTGCTGCTGTTGTTGTTGTGGTTGTTGTTCTGTGTGCTTGTGGTTGTGTGTGTGTTTGTGTGTGTGTTTGTGTGTGTTGATGCGTGTGTGTGTGTGTGTGTGTTTGTGTCTTGATGTGTGTGTGTGCTTGTGTGTTTGTGTGTCTTTGTGTGCGTTTGTGTTTGTGTGTGTTTGTGTGTGTGCTTGTGTGTGTGTGTTTATGTGTTTGTGTGTGTGTTTGTGTGTGTGCTTTTGCTTGTGCTTGTGCTTGTGCTTGTGCTTGTGCTTGTGTTTGTGTTTGCGTGTGCGTCTGTGTTTGTGCTGGTGTTTGTGTGTGTGTGTGTCTCTGCGTGTGCCCGTGCTGGCAGCTCTCGGCGCGCGTCTGTTCCATCGCGCCGGCGGAGGCGCCGCGAGGGGCGCCCGCCCCGCGCCCGCGGAGGCCCGGCGCCCGGTTTCTCGGGACCGCGGGCGCGCCGGGCCAGGCGAGACGCCACGACGCCGCCCACGCAGGGGGGCGGCGAGGGCGGCGTGGGCCCAGTGCGCGCGGCCCTGTCCCCCGGGCGCTGCCACGGGCGCTCCCGGGCCCAGCCCCCCGCCTCCTCGCGGGCCGCGAGGGCCTCACACGGCGGAGGGCTCTTCGCGGCTCTCGGCCTCGGGGGGGCGTCTCTCCAGGCCCCAGGGGCCGTCCAGGAGCGACTCGGGAGGAGAGCCGGGCTCGGGGAGGTGGTCTCCTCGGAGGCTCCCGCGGCAAGAAAAAGATGCGGCGCCGGAGGTGTGGCAAGGCGCCCTGGGGCTTCCGGGGAAGGCCCGACGGCCTCCAGACCCACACCCCCGAGGTCGTGGTCTGTTCGTGACGTGACCCCCAGGAGCCTGGACCCCCTTCCCGGGGACCAGTGTTCCATCCTGAGTCGTTCTTTGTAGGGTCCCGAGGCCCGGCGAGGGCCCCCCGAGGCCGAAACTACAGCGAACAGATTCCCGTCGCAGTTTTTTTTCACGACGCGAAGAGGTCTGGGGGGAGCACCCCTCGCCGGGCCCAGGAGGGCGCCTTTGGGGGCGCCAGGCTGGCGCGAGAGGCAGACCTCCGACGTCGTGATTTGTTCATAACGTCGACCCCTGGAGGTTTCGTCCCATTCCCCTGGGCCGGCTTCTCATCCTGAGTAGTTTTTTGACGGTCCCGAGGGCCGGTAAGGGCCCGAAGAGGCCGAAACCATAGCGGCCGAATTCCCGTCGCAGCGCGAAGAGGTCTGGAGGGAGCACCCCTTCGAGGCCCAGGAGGGCGCCGCTGCCCTGACCTTCCAGAGTGCTAAAAGATAGCCCCCCTGACCTGTAGAGCTACCTGGGCTCCCTAAAACCCCGACGGGAATTTAGGCGTCGAGATCCTGGTGCTATTTGTCAGCCCTCCCGGAAGGTCAGGGTGGGGGCGCCAGGCTGGCACGAGAGGCCGGGGGGCGGGCGCCTCGGGCCAGGGCCACCCCTTGGCAGCCCCCGGCCGGAGGGCGCCACAAGCTCCGGGGGTTTCATAAGCGACGGTCGCGCGCCACTCGCTGCTCGGAGTGTCCGCCGGAAAGGCTGGATGGGGGAGGAGGACGGAGGAGGAAGACGGAGGGGGAGGGGGAGGTGGGGGGAACGAGGAGGAGGAGGAGGAGGAGGAGGACGAGGAGGGAGGACGAGGAGGGAGGAGGGAGGAGGAGGGATGACGAGGAGGGAGGAGGGAGGAGGAGGGATGACGAGGAGGGAGGAGGGAGGAGGAGGAGGAGGAGGAGGAGGAGGAGGAGGAGGAGGAGGAGGAGGGACAGGCACCCAGAGAGCCAGCGTGTTGACAGAAATCCAGACGGAGGGTTTTCGCAAAGGTCGGCTCCTGGGGGGCCCTCGCCTTGCCTCGGGACCGTCAACAGAACGACTTAGGATGAAAAGCCGGTCCTGGGGAGTGGGTCGAGATTTCCGGGGCTCCGTGTGGAAAGAATCACGGCATCGGACCTCAGGGTACCCCTGTGCTGCGCAGCGGCGGAGGGGGAGAAGGAGGACGAGAGGCAGGCAGACGAAGGCAAGCGCGCAGGCGGGAGGGCCGGCGGGACGAAGCAGGCGGGCGGGCAGGCGGGAAGGGGCAGAGGGAGACAGCAAGCAAGGAGCAAGGGAGGAGAAGGCGAGGGAGGGGAGGGGCGGGAGACGAGGTGGGAGAGGGGAGCAACCGCAAGCAGACGGGCCAGAACAGGGGCCGGGAGAGAAGGGCCATACCGTTGCCCTTGCCTCGCTTGCGCTTTCTTGGGTATTTTGGGAGGCCCTCATCGCTACGGCTGGATTCGCCCCGAAATTCTTGTCAGTACGCACCCCGGGAGAGGTCCGGGGAGTGGCGGTATCGGTACCTTTTGGTTTCCCTGGGATGCCGCCCCGAGAATGGCTCTCGAGTGCTATCAGGCGCTTCTTGATTTGCTCGCTGGCACTCGAAGCTTTTCGAGGGGCACTCGAAGGGTGAGTCATATCCGGGTCGTCCGACTGGGGCTGGAACAGATGCGGTCGGAGGGCCGCGCCGCGTCGCCGCCGCCTCGGCGGTGCGGCTCGACGCAGAACCTAAGTTTCTCCATCCCGATGACGCCGCGGCACCGCCGATGCGTCGGCGGGGCAGCGCGGCCCTCCGACCTCACCTGCTGGGCCGGGGGCTGGACCCCGCTTGGGCGGCCCCCGTCGGGGAGGAAGAGGAGATAGTGAGGAGGGAGGAGGTCGGAAGAGGAGCGGCGAGCAGCGAGGAGGAGGACGAGGACGAGGAGGAGGAGGAGGAGGAGGAGGAGGAGGAGGAGGAGCAGGAGCAGGAGGGAGGAGGCAGGAGGAGGAGGAGGAGGAGGAGGAGGAGGAGGAGGAGGAGGAGGAGGAGGGAGGAGAGGAGGAGAGGGAGGGAGGGAGGAGGGAGGGAGGGAGGGAGGGGGAGGGAGGGAGGGAGGGAGGGAGGGAGGGAGGGAGGAGGAGGAGGAGGAAGCACGACGGAAGGCTTTTGGCAATCTTCGGCCTCTGGGGGCCCATGCCAGGCTCCAGGACCGTCAAACAGCGACTCGGGATGCAGAGCCAGTCCCAAGGGAAAGGGTCGAGACGTCGGTGGGGCCCATGTTGTGGACAAAGTTGCGACGCCGGAGGTCTGGGAGAGGAGAGACGCGTGCCGATACCGATGGTCTTCCCTCCGTTTTCGCACGTGTGGGGGTCTCCTGGGAGGCCCCGCCGCCATGGCCAAACTCACATCTCGGAGTCTTGGTGTTGACGCACCTTCGGAGAGATCCCAGGACTAGCTTTAAGTCGGGCATGTCCCTTTACAGGAGGAATATTCAGAAATAGTTTTAAAAATGGTCTGGGGACGATTATGTTTTAATGTTTGGTAATGCTTGCGCATGTTTTGGCTATTTCCCATGCTTCGTCAAACGTTCCCTGTAGGAGGACATGCCCGACCTAAGACTAGCTGCATCGGTCGTTCCAGCTGCCTGCGGCAAGTCCCGCCACCGTGCCGTCCCAGCAGTCTGTGTGGCGGCTGTTCGAGGGGGCACGGGAGGCCGTCGCGTCTGACACCTTTGTGTCCGCAGGCTCCAGAGGGCCGTGATGAGGAGGATGAGGGCTAGGAGGATGACGGGGATGATGGCGGTGATGATGATCGATGGTGTTGCTGATGATGGTGGAGTTGGTGGTCGATTGTGATGAAGACGATGGTGATGGT
Source organism: Prorocentrum cordatum (assembly GCA_963575745.1). Lineage (NCBI taxonomy): Eukaryota > Dinophyceae > Prorocentrales > Prorocentraceae > Prorocentrum > Prorocentrum cordatum. Next base: position 702,525 of record CAUYUJ010015493.1, on the reverse strand, counting down.
GATGATGGTGATGATGGTGATGATGATGATGATGATGATGATGATGATAGTGTTGGTGATGACGATGGTGGTGGTGGTGGTGGTGATGTTGGTGGTGGTCATGATGATGATGCTTATAATGATGAGGATGATGCTGATGCTGGTTATGATGATGCTGATGGTGCTGATGATGGTGTGTATGTTGATGTTGGTGATGATAATGGTGATGGTGATGTTCATGCCGGCGACGATGCTGATGCTGATGGTGGTGATGATGATGATGCGTATCACGATGACGATCGTCATGATGGTGATGGTGACGATGACGATGATGATGCTGCTGGTGATGATGCTGCTGGTGATGCTGATGCTGATGCTGATGCTGATGCTGATGGTGGCGATGACGATGACGACGATGATGATGATGGTGATGATGATGTTGAGGGTGGTGTTGATGATGGTGATACAGATTTTTATGCCCATGCTGATGATGATGCGGATGAGGGTGATGGTATTGATGGTCGGGATGAGAAAGGTGATGATGTTGATGATCTTGGTGGTGTTGATGGTGTTGGTGTCGATGAAGATGATACTGCTTATGATGGTGGTGACGATGATGATGACAATGACGACGACGATGGCGATGTTGATGATGATGAGGCTGATGATGATGATGATGATGATGATGATAATGCTGGTGGTGATGATGATGATGATGGTGGTGGTAAAGATGCTGGTAGTGATGATGATAATGATGATGGTGGTGATTGTGATGATGCGGATGCTGCTAATGATGATGATGCTGATGATGATGATGCTGATGATGATGCTGATGCTGATGAGGAGAAGGATGATGTTGATGCTGATGATGGTGATGTTGGTGATGATGAGGAGGAGGATGGTGATGATGATGATGATGGTAATGATGATGATGATGGTGATGCGGATGGTGATGGTGATGGTGATGGTGATGATGATGACGACGATGAAACTCGGTTGAGCCGTCTTGGGGCTGTTTTGGCCTCCTGTGAGGCAGTCTTGGGGTCCATTTGGGGCCCTCTTTGGCCGTCCTGGGGCCCTCTTACGCCGGCCTGGGTTCGCTTGGGCCGTCCTGGGGCCCTCCCGAACGTATGGTGGGTGTCTGGGGGGCCGTCGTGGGGCCGCCTTGGCGCCGTCGACAGGCAGGCCTCCTAAGGCCATGCGAGGCTCTCGTGGGCCGTCTGGGGGCTGTCTTGGATGCCTCTTGGGCCATCGTGGAGTCCTCCTGGGCCGTCTCGAGCTGATTGCAGCCCGAGGCGGTGAGAATGCGAAAGTGATTCAAAAACCCTAGGGAAATCAATGACTTTGGCTTCTTCGGACCCTGGTGGAGGTCCTCTTGTGGCCCCCTTACGGGCCCTCATGCAGGTATCTTGGACCGTCTTGAAGCAATGTTCGGCCGCCTTTGGGTTTTTCTTGGGCCGTCTTCGACGCATCTTGGGCAATCTTGGTGGTCTGCACGGGCCGTCTTGGAAGCTCGGGGCGCATATCCATCGTCTTGAACGAGGGATCGTGGCTTGGGCGGCCCTGGAGCGCTTGTGAGCAGCGCCTGGGAACGCGAGACGTGCACAATCTTCGAGCGAGTGCGCGTGGGATGAGGGCTCTACGAGCTAGCATCCATGTGGGAACTGCGCAATCCTTGAGCGGGCGTGCATGTAGTAAGAGTTCAGGCGTTTGCACAATCCTCGAGCAGGCACGCGTGGACATCGGGGTCAGGCATTAGCTGCCATGCGGGAAGTGCACTATCGTCGGGCGGGCACGCGTGGAAGGGGGGTTCAGGCATTAGCTGCCATGCGAGAGAGGTACCATCCTGGAGCGGGCACGCGTGGAAGGGGGATTCTGGCATCAGCTGCCATGCGGGAAGTGCACCATCTTCGAGCTGCCACGAGGAACGTGGCCTCGGTGAGCAGGGGGATGCACGCGACAGTCCGCAGGTAAAGCCTCACCAGGCAGACCTTGGCATTCTTCCACGCTCCAACGTGCACAACACACACTGGCTTGAAGGGCATGGAGGAGGAGGAGGAGGAGGAGGAGGAGGAGGAGGAGCAGGAGGAGCAGGAGGTTGGGGAGGAGGGCAGAACAGGATGGGCAGGTTGAGCATGACGAGGGAATCGAACGATGGCTGCGTCTGGATCCAGACATGTCCGCGATCTGCGCCAGGAGGGAGGCGGGGAGAAGGGCGACGGGGGGGTTGCGCATAAGGGGAGAAGGGAGAATGGGGGAGAAGGGAAGAGGGAGAGGGGCAGACGGGAGAAGGGAGAAGGGAGAGGGGAGAAGGGGGAGAGAGGCTGGGCACCACCTGCCCCCGTACAATTACAGTCGGACCTAGGACAGAAGAACATCCTTCAAGAACATGAGACCCTCCGCCGGCCCAAACACCCCAAGCCACAAGATCACCCGAGGGTACCCTCTTCCAGAGTGTACAAAAACATCCAACAAGCACGAAGAACCCTAGGGCACCCTCCCCGAACCGAGCTCGACCTTGTACCTCGGTCCGACCGTACTACCTCGGATCTCTACGCTCCTCGCTCCCCGGACCCAGCTCGAGCAGGACCGCTTTTCTCACGCATGTCGCACGCGGGAGCTCGCAAGGTGGCACCGCGCACGCTTCTTTCATCGGAGCGTTGATGGCTGCCCCAGTGCAGCTCCAGGATCGGCGCTCTGCTCCCGCCGGTGCGGATGGCGCTCCCGCCCCGGAGTGGGCACGACTTCTGGATCGAAGGCCTCCCTCGTCGTTGTCGCCCCCCTCTCCCCCCTCCTCCGCCCTCCCCTTGGCCCTCCGGCCCCTCGCGTTCCTCACGCTCTTGCTGCCGGTGTTGCGGCTGCTGCCTCTCCTCCCTCGTTCTCTGGCACATCCGCCGTGTCCTTCTCCACCTCTGCTTGTCCACAGCTCTCCGTTCTGCTTGTGCACAGCGCCGGAGCCCAACTCTTCACCCCGCAGTTCTCGTGTGCTGTAGAGGCAGACCTCGGTTGTTCACAGAACGAGCTGACGTCCCGAATGTCTGGGAGTCAAGAGCACGATGAACAAGAGGAGGGAAGAGCAGGGGGGGAGGAGGAGGAGGAGTTAGAAGGAGCAGCAGGAGGTAAAGGGAGGAGGCGAAGCAGGAGCGGAAGGCACTATCTTGTCCTGTTCCGTCTTTCTCCTCTGGCGCCCTTTCTGCTTCTCCTCCTCCGCCTCCTCCTCCTTCTCCTCTTCCACGTCCTTCTCGCTTTCTGTTCGCTCTCTCTTTCTCTCTTTCTCACTCTCTCTCTCTCTCTTGTTTTGTTTTATTTTCTTGGTTTGTTTTCCCTCTTTCTCTTTATCTATATAGTTTGTGCTACCTATATCTGCGTGTATGTATATACAGATATATATATATATGTATACATATACATATATATACACATATATATACATATATATATACGCTGATGGTGCTGACTTGCCAACCACCTCGGCCCCCATCCTTAACCTCCTCATCTTGTTCCTTCTCAGTATCCTCGTTCTCCTCCTCGCCCGCGCCTTTCGCATCGTCATCCTAGTGAGTACTTTTCGTTGTCCTACTCGCCCTTCGTCGTTATCGTCCTCTTGATCGTCTTACTCTTGATCCTCCTCATACTCATTGCCCTTACTATCAAACTCGTCCTTACAGTTCCACTTATCCTCCTCGTCGACCTTGTCGTCAATCACCTCGTCCTATCCTTTTCTCGTCCTCGTCGCCCTTCTACTCGAACGGCATGCTATCTGCGTAGATGCAGGCAGGATGCTGGGTTCCATTCAGTAGGACCCAGCATGTGGGTGCGCGGTGGCTCTCCATGAGCACTTGGCTCACGGATCCTTACCGCGCCCGCTTTACAGTGCATTAGTACATCCGCTTCGCACCACTATACAGACAAACTCCCACTTCACCCTTCGCTCTACATTCTAGTTGGTAGCGGAGCAGCCCGCTCGGCGACCAATCGCCGCCGAAATGGCCCGCGAGGCTCTCCTCCGTGCCGGTGGCGACTGCTGTACATCCCGTTTTACATCTACGCGTACCACGCGCACTTGCTCTACATTCGCGCTGTTCGTCCACCTCGCTGCGGCAGGCGACTCCTCTAGGAACAGTCAGGACCCCGCCAGCCCAGCCGCAAGGAACAGCGCAGGAGACACAGAACGACTACCACTACACGGGCACCTACAAGAAGGATCGCGTGCCCTCCACCCTGGCTTCTCCCTTCGGGTATTCTCGAACTGCGCTCGAGATGCTCAGGGGCCCCACGTCTTCATGACATTCGCTTGTGAGTGCCGCCGTTGGCGTAAGACCATGGTTGGATGCAACGTCCACGTCTATGGCATTGACACAGGCCCCGAGCTATCTGCAAGTATGTTGCGGGAGCCCGAGGGGGAAGAGGCAAAGGACGCATCGTCTTCATTTCATCCGCACGTGGGTGTTGCTGGCAATGTCAAGCTGTCGGTCGAAGCGACGTTCACGTCATCGGTGTTGGCGAGAACCCCGAGTTATCCACAACTGTTTCGCGGAAGCCGGGGGAGGCACGAACAGGCAAGTGTCGGAATTTGTGCAAGGAAGGTCGGGCGGGCAATTGTGGTGGCCTCTTTCCGGGGGGCCGTTTCACGAACGTGGGTTTACCTTTCTGGAGCATGACCTTCAACGTTTTTGTTACGCACTCCTCGGATGTTGGCAGACCTGGATCCCTATGCACACTCCTCTTGACTATCGTACAGTTGGCAGTGCTCAGTACCCTGACACAGCGATGCACTGCGATGCACGACGAGTTCTCCCGCAACTGTGTTGCGGGGTTTTCCGAGCGACGTTCGCACACCAATCATGCGACAGAAGTGAAGATCCAAGATGCTGATGAGGGAGAGCATGCCGGGGACAGATACGTCGCGTACGTTCTGGGTGGGGGCCGCTTCGGGTCGGTGTACGTGTTCGACGCGGGCGGCGTGCAGCTGGCGAAGTACGTGGCCGCGGACGCGGAGGGGTGGGACCCCTTCGGGGTCTCGGTGACCGTGAGCGCCGACCGGGCTTGGGTGGTGGTGAGAATTTTCAAGGACGACGACGCCGGGTCAGAATCTGGCTCCGCGGACGCGACCCGCGGCGACCGCGTCGGGCGCTCGGTGGCCGTTCAACGCCGATGGGGCCCAGGTGGTGGTAGGGGTCCCAATGCGTTTTCGACGGGGCGGGCGGAGCACTGCTGGCGAAGTTCGTGGCCGCGGACGGGGCCGCCAGCCACCACTTCGAGCGTTTGGTGGTCGTGAGCGCCGAAAGGGGCCCAGGTGGTTCTGGGGGCCGAGGCCTGGCAATATGGGGCCCAGGCCGCGAACGTGTTCGACGCAGGCGGCGCGCAGCGGGCGAAGCTCCTGGCCGCGGACGCGGCCGACAACGACTGCTTTGGATGGCTTGTGACCGCGAGCGCCAACGGGGCCCGGGTGGTGGTGGGGGCTTACTACGACGACGACGCCAAGCGTTCGTCCGGGTCCGCATACATGTTCGCGTTGGCTGATGGCGCGCAGCTGGCGAAGCTTGTGGCCGCAGACGCAGCTGGCAGCGATTGGTTCGGGCGCTTGGTGGCCGTGAGCGCCGACGTGGCCCGGCTTGCTGTGCGGACTTACAAGGACGACGACGCCGCGTCCGAGTCTGGGTCCGCGTACGTGCGTGTTTGACGGGGCCAGTGGCGCGCAGCTGGCAAAGCTCGTGGCCCTGGACGCCGGCCCCGCCCACCACTTCGTGATTTCTGTTGCCGTGAGCGCCGATGGGGCCCAGCTGATGGTGGTGGGCGACGACGCTTTCGAGTCAACCGGGGCCGCGTACGTCTTCGGTCTCCCCACCCCGGACGCGCCGTTGGGCGATTCGTGCGATTCTCTTCAGCTTCAATGGTCAAATAAACGGTACTGAAGAGAACGTCGCTGCCGCCTGCGACATCGATACCATTTGCTCAGGATACGATTGTGCGTTCGGGTATGAGGCTTACGTTTAACTGCGCGCTCAGACCGCTGATCTCGGCCCCAGCCAGCATCAGTATGACAAGCTTCGTGAGAAGGCGATCTCGACGACCGCGAATTCCACCGCGACTCCACACACGACCTCTGCGATTTCCTCGACGAGTGCGAGTTCCACCACGACTCAGCACATCACTTCTGAGAGCTCAAACGATACCGTACCTTCGACGACCGCGAGTTCCACGAGCGCCACAGCGACTTCGCACGCGGCGACGACGACGACGACGACGACGGCGAGTTCCACCACGACTCCGCACACGACCTCGGAGAGTGTGTCGACGCCAGCGCCACTGTCAGCCACGACGTTGACGACCAGTGACACGGCCACGACCAACACCAACAGTATGTCGAGCATGTCAAGCTAGTCAATCGCCATTGCGAAGGCGGTGGCTGGGACCACCACCGAGGATGCCATGTCGTCGGGGTACCCCGTGGCCTCCACCGTCACCACTGCCACGATCTGCCCTCCAGTCTGCGGCGCCATCTGCGCCAGTCCGATGGTCTATTCTCGGCGCGTGGTGTGCTTGGGCAACGGTGACGAGATGCTGACGAGGTCTCCCTGAAGGGCGCTGCCTCTTTGGATGCGCGTTGTACATGGAAGGGTGGAAAAAAAAGGCCCCAGGGGTGCGTTGACGAGCTCTGCCCCCCACCGCCTTCTAATGGGGGGCTCGACCCCAGGAGAGTCGGGTAGGGGGAGAGGGACAGCCAATCATCTCACACGCATGTGCCCCCCTGGCAAGCGGCTGTCGGCGGATCTCTTCTGGTGGTTTGCGCGCTTCTCGTCTGATCCGGTCATGAATTGCCCTCGTGCACTCAGTGTTGATGACACTCTAGCTGCATTCCTTGCCGTTCCTCGCAACATTGTTGTATAATGCGTGATGTGCACGACTCTCCTTTGTTGTATCCCTAATGTCCGCAGCACTTGTAAGTATCATCCTTCTTCTGCGCTGCGCACCCGTGCGCATCGAGGGGTGCTGTGTGACGCCTGCTCGGCACGGGAGCGACGCCGGCGTGGGTTGGCCGGGCCCCTGATGCCCGCCTTTTTTGTTTGTCCGGACGGTTTGGCATCGCTTCCTCCCACTGCAGTGGATGCGACGCATTGCAAACATCGAGGACGCAACCAATGCATACGCCTAGGTTTGACCGTCGAAAGTTTATGTTTCCGCCGTTTTTCGGATTCCAAGACCTGCCGTGCCCCCACGGTCTCTTCCTCTGGGTGCCGCGCGCCCCCCCTCCGCAGCGTCGCCGATCCCCCAAGGAGGGCCCTGCTCGGCCTGCAGAGCGTCATCGTGCCCTTCATCCCGGCGTCGAACCTGTTCCTGCAAGGGGGCGCTGAAGCGCGCGAGGAGGAGGAGAAGGAGGAGGAGGAGGAGGAGGAGGAGGAGGAGGAGGAGGAGGGGCCCAGACCTCCTCGCGTCGCACAACAATCACGACGGGAATGTTCTGCCATTTTTTGCCGCTGGGGGGCCCTTGCCGAGCCCAGGGGCCGTCAAGCAACTATCGAATGGCCTTCGGCCCATCCCGCCACCGTGCCTGGGTTTCGCTGATAAAACCTAATGGATGATCATTGGGATCTCGTGGGAGGCGTCTCGGGGGCATCTTGGAGGCAGTTTGGACGCCTCTTGGGGGCCTCTTGGGGCCTGTTGGAGCCTCTTTTGGGCCCCTTCTGGGCCTCTTGGGGCCTCTCAGGGGCCTCTTGTGGGTCTCTTGGGGCCTCCTGGGCGCCTCTTGGGGCCTCTTGGGGGCCTGTTGGGGCGGGGACTCGGATTTTCGGTTCGTAGTCCACGTCTGGGGCTCCTCTTAGCGCGGTCTTGGGGCGTTCGTGGTGGCCTAGGCGCCTCATGGGCCGTCTTGATGCCCTCTTGGGCCGTCTTGGGCCCTCTTGGGGGCATCTCGGGTCGACTTTGGGCGGTCTTAGGGGCCACTTCCGACGTCTTGGAGCGTCGGCAAGCCGAAAAGGCGAGAATGCCAAACTCCTTTGTTTTTTTTTACAAGAAAAAGGAACATCAATGATTTCGGCCTCATGGGAACCTCTCGGGAGCCCTCTTGGAGGCCTCTCGGGGTGTCTTCGGGGCCTCTTGGAACGTCTTGCGGCCCTCTCGGACCGTCGTGATCGCCTCTTGGGGCCGGCCCTCTGAGCCGCCCACCTTTGGGCCCTCTCGACTCCGAACAAGTCACGCGACAGGGTGCCGGGAACCCCAGGGGAACCGTGGAAAATGACCCAGAAGATTTGGCACGAGAAGTTCCGGATCCTTTTGAAAATTCCTCAGGATTGAGGCTCAGGGGATTGGGCAAGGGATGTGAGGGCACGCCCACTCCGTGCCAAGAGGCGCGGTGGCGGATTCGTCGTCGTCATCGTTCTTCTTATTTTTCGTATTATTATTTGTGGTTTCTTCTTCCGATTGTTATTACTTGTTTTTTGTTGGTAGTATGTTATCGTTCTTATTAGTATCAGTATTAAGTTTCTTCTTGTTCTCCTTCTCCTCCTCCCCCTCTTCCTCCGCGAACAAAAAAAGGAAAGCAAGAGGAGCCGCGTGGGCAGCCCAGACATTGGGACAAATCCAAGCTGCTGAAGCACGACTGGCAGAAAAAGGAGGTCCGGATAAAAAGTCTCGCGCGCAAGGGAACAAGATCGCCAGAGAGAAGCCAAAGGAGATGGCAAAGGCGCTGCTAGGGGGTAGCCAAATGAATCGCGGCGTATTATTTGCAGCCTTTACCAAAGCAGGAGGGAGAATGACAGAAGCTCTTCGCTGCGCAGAAGAACACGACCTTCTACTCAGCAAGATCATGGACATGGACGTCAATGGCGAAGATGCGCTGAAGGTGGCAAAACAGGAGTTGGAGGAGAAAGAGACAGGGCTGCACGAGGTGGGCGATTACAAGACGGTGAAGAACAAGGGTGAGAAGCAGCCAGAGTTTCTCAAGGCGCTGGACTTCGTGGACAAGTGGAGCGACAACACGCAGCTGTTCAACGTATGCAGGAGGAGCACTGGATGGGACGGAAAGAGGGGAAGAGCCTGCTCGTGCGGGCTCGCCTTCTCGAACAAGTTGTGGAGGAGAGGCCCCAGTCCCAACTCGAGAGGAGACAAGTGGCAGTTCTGGTGCAAGGTGGACTGGTTGCAGCTCGTCAAGGCGCAGGAGGGTCACCCAGAGGACGTGCTCTTGAAGGAATGGGTGGACAAGATGAAGAAGACTTTCGGGGCCGACTGTGAAGGATGGCCAAAGATCGGGTGCGGGTACAAGTTTCTCCCGGTCAAGGGTGGGCCGTCGATGGTGCTCAAGGTGGGAAACACATGAGAAGCGCTAGTTGCGGAAAGGCTCCCGCAGCAACTTGTCGACGCCATCAAGGAGTGCCACTACCAGTTCTCCGACGCGGCCCAGAAGATGAGCCTAGCGGAGCTGTTCGCGCTGATCCCATGGTCCTTCCCGATGACACACACAAGATCGAAGGTTGCGACCCCATCGCAAGGCACCCAGTGAACCAATGGGAGAGGTCAGGAAGGAAGGCCTTCACTGTGCAGAGCTGGTGCGAGCTGGCGCTGAAGATTGCGAAGAATGACGAAGATAACCTCCACAAAGTAATGAAGGCTGCCATTAGGGAACGGAACAACGAGGACAACATGGACCCAGATGATGTGAAGAGGCTGAAGGAGCGCCAGGCAGCACCCAGACCATTCTTAATGGCACCGAGATCTTCGCGGAAAAGTTCGGCTACCCCAAGTCGGAGGAGACGACTACGGCCAGCTCCTCCAGCGGCCGCCAGTGAGCGCACCCATTGCAGCCCGCTGGCACGCCAAGAGGAAGCATTAGCGAGGTTTCTCGGAGTGCTACTCTAGGCAAGCTGAGAGCAGGCCGTGCCCACAGGCAGTCCAGAGGAGCATTAGCGAGGTTTCTCGGAGTGTAACTCATAACAGACAGAATGGGCACCGCAGAGCGCCTGCACCGCCATCGCAATGGGACGTATCTTTTGGAGTACCGACAGGTTCACTACTGCGTGTCGAAGGAGAACAAGTGATCATCGGGATGCCCACCAGCGCGCTCCTCACTGGCCCTACCTTATACCGTGACTTCCAGCACGCTCTACCTCACATTGTATTCTTCGAGGTGGAACGGTGGGTCACTTCAACAGGGTACCAGAGTACAGATGCGAGAATGACATCTTCGGAACGACCGAGAAGTGGCGCCGAGCGGGAGAGGGGAGCACGGAATTCAAACTGTAGAATAAGCAGCCCCCCCCAGTAACAGTTTGGGGTCTCGGGTTTTCCGTCCCTCCCTCCTCTCCACCTTTTGAGTTCGCGTCGTCGTCTCATCCCCCCTGGCCTGGGCGCCCTGCAAAACCCGCGCGCCCCCTCCCCGAGGGCGCGCGGAAGGGCCAGCAGCCGGTCCCCCCGCACTGACCCGAAGGGACTCGTGATGTAAGGTAGCGGGCCTCTCTTACGGGGCCACCTCGGAGCTCGGTCCTTGAGCTACGTGGCATGCCCCCTGCCAGCTTTAGTGAACAGGCTGGGCTGTGGCACAAGAAATTGCCGGGGATTTTGACAGAAGCGCGTAGGTCACCCGAGTAGGCTAATGCGGATGTCCTTGTCCTTGTCTCCTCCTCCTCTCCGTTCCTCATCATAGTCGTCCTTCATCTCTTCCTCGCTCTCGCGCTTGTCTTCCCACTCGTTTTCCTTCCGCCCCCCTCGCTGCCCTTCCCGTCGCCCACGCTGCCATCCTCGACATCCGCCGCCTTGTCGTCGCCATCATTATTCGCTTGTCCCCCCTACGAGCCCCATGCACCAAATCGGCGCTTCCAGTTCTTGTCATACCAGGCTGGGTACTTACAGGACCGGAAGACACGCCCACTCCGTTCCCAGAGGCACGGTGGTGGATTCAAGACGACAAGAGAAGCCGGTGCCAAGGAAAGGGTCCAGGCTGTTGGGGATCGACGTTGCGAGAAAAACACCACGTCGGAGGTCTGACTGGCTGGGATTGAAAGGAGGGAATCCCGATCCGATCGATCCGGGTCGGGTACGAACTCGCCTGGCTCGATCCGATCGATGCCGATGCTCCAGCGATCCGCTGCGGCCCGATGCTTATGCTGCGCAAAATGTTTCGCGCAGCCGATCCCCGATCCGATTCGGTTCCGACCGTGTGCCGATGCAGCCCCTTTCCTGCCGCAGGTTCCGACCCGACCCCGACGGCCTGATTCGAGGCCGACTGTTGTTTCGGAGGCTGGGGAGCCCAGACCCCCGACGTCGTGATTTTGCTACGACATGTCCCCCAGGAGGTCTGGACCCCGTCCCGAGGACCGGTTTTTTGTCCTGCGTCGTTTTTGGTGGTCGGTCCCGAGGCCCGGGAAGGGCCTTTGGGAGGCCGAAGCTAGCGAAAAACCGCCCGTCGCGATTTGTTCCGCAGTGCGGGGAGGTCTGGGCGGGAGGATGTAGGAGCTACGGCCAGAGGGAGGAGGAGGTAAGGAGGAGGTGGAAGGAGGGAGGGGGGGGAGGGAGGGAGGGGGAGGGAGGGAGGGAGGGAGGGAGGGAGGGAGGAGGGGAGGGAGGGAGGGGAGGAGGAGGAGGAGGAGGAGGAGGAGGAGGAGGAGGAGGAGGTAGGAGGAGGAGGAGGAGAGGAGGAGGAGGAGGAGGAGGGAGGAGGAGGGAGGAGGAGGGGAGGAGGAGGAGGAGGAGGAGGAGGAGGGAGGGAGGAGGGAGAGGGAGGAGGGAGGGGGTATGAGCTACAGCCAAGGCGCTGATATTAAAGAAACAGTTCGGGTGCGAACGGGGCTCCGTGCTCCATGGCGGCTCCTCTGGCACTCGTCGGGTAGCCAGCGCTGTAGCGAACAAGGTTCGCGCGGTTGTGCTGCACCTCTTGTGCCAGCCGCGCGACTGCATGACAAGAGCGAGGAAGGAAGATTGGAGGAGGAGGAGGAGGAGGAGGAGAAGGAGGAGGAGAAGGAGGAGATGGACAGGAGGAGGAGGAGGAGGAGCAGGAGGGAGGAGGTGGCCAGGCTTCCTCGCCGCTCACACGCCTCCCGAATGCAGGAGCGCGGTGGGCAGCGTTCCAGAGGGCATCTCCTTGACATGTTTCGAAGATGCCTCTGGTGGATGCATCGCCGCCGCCTTCACGCCTTTCTGGAAGCGCCTGCGTGGTAAAAACTCGAGCGAAGGTGTGGCCATGTCAACGAGAACAAAAGAACCCCTAACCCAAATAACACGATGAAGACGCGGCCGCACTGAGGTCCCCGTCATCGCATCTGGGATTATAAACCTGGGCGGTTTGGTCCGATACTTGAATTGAAAAGACCCCCTATCCCTAATTTGTGTTGGCACTCCTGACTTGGGTCCCCTCCCAAAGGGTTAGGGGTCCTTTTCAGGTCAGTCACCATGCTAGAAGTATGGATGTTCGAGCCCGCTCCCAGAAGTCCCGGAGGCAGCCCACTGGAGACCCCAAGTGGGCCCACGACGTGGCCCACGTGGGTCTCCGATGGAGGCCAAGCGGCCAAAAGCATGGGCCAACTTGTCAAGCAGTGGCGAAGCGGTCTGGCCTCCGCATAAATCCACCAATGAATATTCTGAGAGCCTTCTGCGGTCTGCGCGAAATGTTCTTGCAGCAGTTCTGGCAGACACTGACTTGTTTTCCCACATCGGCACCATGTTCTAACAACACTGTTTCTGCTATTAGAACATGTTTGTGCTCTGAGAGAGTTTCGTGGTAGGCCTACAGGAATGCCAGGACGGCAGGTCCCTGTTCAAACTTGGAGCGGCCTGCATCTTCTCGCATGCCTCCCGGGCCCATCTGAAGGCCACGCGGGAAGTGTGGCATCCAAACTGCGCTCCCAGAGCACCTGGACAAGTCACGCGGGAAGCTCCAGGAGCGCCGGCGAACTAGGAGTCTGGGGCCTCAGGGCGCATACGACACTGAGTACATGTACGACGAAGGGACCTGGTGACACGCGACTCTACCCAGTGCCCATGGTATGGTCGTGGGCATGAGATTGCCAGCGCTACACTTGTTCAGAACCTTCCGTTTGCTAGCACCATGATCGGTGGTGGATCGGCTGAACCTCAGCGCGCGAGGCGCGCGTGTGGTTCTAGCGGTGAGTGAGGGAATCAGCGCAACGAAACTTGCGCAGCAACTCTGGCCCAAGCCTATCGCCACGGTAGTCTGCCAATTCCGCCCGGATTGTCCGGTCCCGTCGCTTTCCTGCAGGAACCATGTCGTCGGCAGCTGTGACGTTCACCCGCGCCGCCAGCGCCGCCGCCGCCCTCCTCCTCTGCACCGTCCCGCCCAGCCACGGCGCAAGCTTCCTGCGCGCCGGGCAGGTGACCCGCCAGGACGCGGACGCCGCCTTGCGCTCGGAGCTCGAGGACGGCCACGCAGCCCGCGTGGCGGCCTTCGAGGACGCCCTGCGCCCGATGCACTCCGCGCTGCCGAAGGACGAGCACGGCCACCTGGAGCACCAGGCCGTCCGCTACGCGCTCCACCGCCTGTTCGTGCAGCGGCACGGGTGGTACATCAAGGCCAGGGGCAGCCTTAGGGGGGGGGGGGTCAGGGGGAACGTCAGGGGGGGACGCATCGACCCCACTCGACCATGGATCGCCTGAAACAGGGGCCCGATCGCCCTGAGCTGGTCCCTCCGAAACGCTGCCCCGCACAAGGGCCTCGACCCGAACGGCCCCGCCCCGAGCCCCAACGGCACCGTCGACAACGTGTCGCAGGACTGGCTGCCCGCCTACCTGCAGGCCGGCCTCGAGGCGCGGTCGGACGAGCGCGGGGCCGGGCTCCACGACCTCGCGGCCCTGGCCGCGGCGCTGGAGGACCTGGTGCAGAAGGAGGCGGTGGACCGCTTGCGCCTGGCCTATGAGGTGCTCCAGCTCGACCCCGCGGGGAGCCTCGAGCGCGGGCAGGCGGAGGACGTCATGTTCACCGCCTTCCTGTCCTTCCTGGTGGCCAACAAGTTCTCCGCGGAGACCCCGGCGGAGGTGCACAGGAAGCAGCAGATCTTCGTGAGCAAGTACAAGGACTGGGATGCCGCGAAGGACTGGTTCGCGGCCAACATCATGGAGAACAGCTCGGCGCCGGACGGGACGTATGACATCAGCGCCACGTCGCGGATGGCCGTCGCCATGGGCGAGAAGTACCACACCCTGAACGACCTGGAGTGCAAGAGTCTGAAGTCGACGATGCTGGAGCTGGAGGACCGAAAAGCAGGCAGGGTGCAGCTCTCTGCGTTCTACAACCAGAGCATGCACAGCCACTGGAGGTTCACCGAGAAGGCCGAGTACCTCAGGAGGATCGGTGCCCTGGACGAGACCAACGCGACGAAGCCCATGGTGATCGTCCCCAATTACGTCATGGGCCGCATGAACTGCCTCGAATCCTCTGGCATCTACTCCCTGTGCTGCCAGAACGAGTGCGAAGACCTCCTGGGCCGCCTCGAGAAGGAGATCGGGGCGCCGAACGCCGCGCCGGACCGCGTCCTGCGGCTGGTGGCCGCCCTGGCGTCGGACACGGTGCCTGCCCCGCGCGCCCTCCCGGGCGAGCTGCGCAGCCGCCTCCTGGAGGTCGCGGCGGGCAACGGCGGCCTCGTCCCGCTGCACAGCCGCCTCTTCGCCCAGTGGATGCACCACGCCTACCCCCGCGAGTGCCCCTACCCGCACGAGCCCGGCACCGCCGGCGCGCAGACGCCGGACGAGTGGATGCAGGAGACAGGCCACGCCAGCAACCTGGCGTCCGCCGAGGAGATGCAGGCCCGCGGCGCGCGCGCGCGCGCAAGACGCGGCGCGGGGCGATCGGGGGGGCGCTCTTCTGCAGGAGAACCCGCAGATGCCTTCTCGGAGTGGCGACGCCCTCGCGCAACCCCGAGACCAACGCTTCTCTCTGCTCAAAGCCGGTCCCCAGGCCCCTCGAGGGGGCCATCGAGGGCCAGTGTGTCTCATTGGCTGCGTGCAGCCGTCGACGACGACGCCCACGGCGGCGGTGGTGGCGGCGGCGACCACGACGACGACAGTGGCGACGACGGCGGCGGCGGCAACGGCCATCGAGCCATCGAGGGCCCGTGCTCCGCATTGGGCTGCTGCGTGCAGCCGTGGCCGCTCGGGGGCGCTCTCCCCAAAGAGGCCCCGGCGGCCCGGCGGCCCTCGGAGGCTCGGACCGCCCGCGCGCAGCAGGCGCACATGGAGTCCTGCCCCGTGGACCTGGGCGGCAGCGCGGAGCTGCCCTGGACCACCGCGGACGAGCACTTCGCCTCGCGGGGGCCGGCCGGCGCCGCGGCCTCCGCCCCGACAGGCCGGGGGCCCAACGTCGGGTCGCGACGTGCTCGACCGATCGACGCCGGCCGGCCCGCTCCCGTGCGGCTCGGCTCCCAGACCTGCTCGCCGTCGTGAAAGTGCAGCACGACGGGAGGTTTTTGGTTGGCCGTGTGCGGCCGCCGGGGTTGCTCGCCGCTCCCCATAGGGCCGTGCGGAAGCGGCTCGGGGCGAAGGGCCAGCCCGGGGGGCAGGGTCGGGGCTTCTGGGGGCTCCGTGGAGGCCTCGGAAGAAATTGTCCAGCACTCATGCCACATTCACCTGTCAATGTCCCCCACTGCTCCTCCTCCTCCTCCTCCTCCTCCTCCTCCTCCTCCTCCTCCCCTCCCTCCTCCTCCTCCCTCCTCCTCCTCCTCCTCCCTCTCCTCCCTTCTTCTCCTCCTTCCTCCCCCTCCCTCGTTCTTCTTCTTCTTCTCCTCCTCCTCCTCTTCCTCCTCCTCCTCCTCCTCCTCCTCCTTCGCCTCCTCCTTCTCCTCCTTCGCCTCCCACTTCCCCTCCTCCTCTGCCTCCTCGATCAAAGCTGGCGTGGGTTGGATGAGTCGCCTTCCGAGCGCAGTCTCCCCCCCGCCGCGTGCCAGCTTTGAGCTTGGGGGAGCAGCGGAGTGTCCACTAATTGTCTCCCCCTAGCGTGTTGAAAAATCCAGACTGCAGGGGTCTGTCAGGAGGGAAAGAAACACACAGACACAATTAATCTTCGATTCCCCAGAAAGTATGGGAAAATGTGGGAAGTGGGGGAGAAGACAAAAACCCAGAAAATATACGATCATATAGGGAATTCTGTTATTTGTGTATATTTCTTTGTGTGTCTCAGGGCCCCTTCAGTCTGGACCCCTTCCCCAGAACCGGTTTTTCACCCCGGGCTGGTTTTTGTTAGGTCCCGAGGCCCGGCGAAGGCCCTTGGAGGCCGAAAATAGCTACGAACTTCCAGTCGTGATTGTTTCATGTCTCGAGAAGGGTCTGGGTATTGAAAGTATCCAGAGCAGGGTCCAGGTATGTCGACGTTGCGGCACGACGCCTGACTGCCGAGTGGCGTTCCAAAAAGAGCCTTGCCTTCCAGGACAGAAAGAGATGTCATATCTTCCTCGGCGGAAGGACGGCGGAAGTAAAACGAGGCCGCCTCCGCCGGCGGAAGTTCGGCGGAAGGCGGCGGAAGAAAAAGATGTGACCCCAAGAGATGAAAACGCTTTTGGGTTCAGGGTTTCCGAAATCGCCCATGCACAGTATTCATGAGATTGATTACGGAGTTCTTCGTGCTGCTCGCTTGCGTCGGTTGTGCGTTACGGCTTGGTGTGCTTGACGTTCTGCTGGCTCGCCAGATGTTATGTCATGTCGGCACGGGCTGTATCGGTTTGGCCACCAATACGCCGAAGCATGACCGTTATTGCAGTGGCGTGCCCTGAAGAGGAAGCAATCACGTCACCTTGTGGTTCGTCTGTAGACCCCTGGAGATACTTACCACCACTTCCCTCGCCTTCTCATGTCGAGCCATTTTTTACAGCCCTAGGGCCCGGTAAGGACCCCTGGGGGCTGCGAATCGGCCGAGAAGCACCCGTCCCGATCTTTTCACAACGCGGGGATGTTTGGCCTTCGGGCCACAGCTCGGTCTTTTGATGGCCGTTCGGGACGATCCGGGCGCCCCTGGAATATAATTCCGGCTAGGCGCACAATGTAGAAAGCGCCCCGAGGCTGGAAACCCCTTTGGGAATGTACGAGAACGTCCGAAACGACACATCGAGACAAGTTCCTCCCTGTCGCACCCTGCTGGGACCGCTGGTCTGCTAAAGAGGTGCATTGAACCGGGCACGCCTGCGAGCGACTGCGCCTGACCCAGGCGCCCTGCCGCTGGTCTTCTAAAAGGGTACGTTAAACCCAGGCGCGCCTGCGAGCGACTGCCCCTGAGCCAGGCGCCCTGGGGGAACGGAGGGAGCTCCCGCCGCCGAGATCAAAAGAACGTGCCGCTGGTTGGGGAGGAGGAGGGGGAGGAGGAGGAGGAGGAGGAGGAGGGAGGAGGAGGAGGAGGAGGAGGAGGAGGAGAGGAGGAGGAGGAGGATGAGGAGGAGGAGGAGGAGGAGGAGGAGGGAGGAGGAGGAGGAGGAGGGAGGGAGGGAGGAGGAGGGAGGGAGGGGAGGGAGGGAGGGAGGGAGGGAGGACGGACAGACAGACAGACAGACACAGACAGACAGACAGACAGACAGACAGACAGACAGACAGACAGACAGACAGACAGACAAAACGAACGTCCGAAGACCTCGAAAGGGCGCACCCGCTCCGACCCCACTGCTCGACTGGGCGCCGGCTCGCCCTGCCAGGCCCCGCGGGCGCCGCGGCCGAGGCCCCCGGCGCGGCCAGCGACCGGCAGGCGCTGGCCTCCGGCGCCGGCCGCGGTGCAGGCCGCTTCTGGGCGCTGGTCCCGCGCGGGCCCAATTAGGGGGCCACACGCGAACCCTACCCCTACCCCCCACGATTTCTGAGGGGGGTAGGGGTAGGGTTCGCATGTGGCCCCCTGCCAATGCAGCCGCGTGTGCACGCGCGTGAGCATCCCCAGACGACTTCGGTAGCGTCGTTGGGGGTGACATAGCGTCGGCTGGAGTCGATGAGCGTCGATTTAGCGTCGATTGGCGTCGATTCGCAAGAGCCGACAAGATGGTATGGGATTCTCCCATGGAGTTGCCAACGGAGACAACCTCGCGTTGTGGAAAAGTCATGACGGGAGGTTTTTTCGCCATTTTCAGCCTCCATGGGGCCCTCGTGAGGCCTCGGGACCGTCACGAAACGACTCGGGATGAGAAACTGGTCTCGGGCAAGGGGTCCAGACCTCTGGGGGTCGACGTTGTGAAAAAACACGACGTCGGAGGTCTGGGGCCGCTGGTTGCGAACAAAACGCCCATGCCAAATCCAAGTTACAAGAAATCGAGACGCGGCCCCCCGTGGCCCCTGCGTCGAGGGGATGAGAATGTACCGATGCCGCTGCTCGTCCTGGAGAGCCCCAGGGATGGGGGTCGCGACCCCTGGGCCTCTGGGGCCGCGGATCGAGGAAAGAGAGCGCATCCCTTCGGCTGCCTGGGACCGTGTTCCGGCGCGACCTGGCCCCCGTTTTTCGGGCGGGGCCAGGGCAGGGACATGAGTCGTTCCAGAGCGTTCTGCCTCCTCCTCGTCCTCATCCTCCTCCTCCCTCCTCCGCCTCCTCCTCCTCCTCCTCCTCCTCCTCCTCCTCCTCCTCCTCCTCCCCTCCTCCTCCTCCTCTCCTCCTCCTCCTCCTCCCCTCCTCCTCCTCCTCCTCCTCCTCCTCCTCCTCCTCCCTCCCACCTCCTCCTCCTCCTCTCCTCCTCCTCCTCCTCCTCCTCCTCCTCCTCCTCCTCCTCCTCCTCCTCCTCCCTCCTCCTCCCTCTCCTCCTCCTCCCTCCTCCTCCTCCTCCTCCTCCTCTCCTCTCCTCCTCCTCCACCTCTCCTCCTCCTCCTCCTCCTCCTCCTCCTCCTCCTCCTCCTCCTCTCTCTTCTCCTCCTCTTTCTCCTCCTCCTCCTCCTCCTCCTCCCCCTTCCTCCTCCTCCTCCCTCCTCCTCCTCCTCCCCTCCTCCTCCTCCCTCCTCCTCCTCCTCCTCTCCTCCTCCTCCTCCTCCACCTCCTCCTGCTCCTCCTCTCCTCACCTCCTTCCTCCTCCTCCTCTCCTCCTCCTCCTCCTCCCCCTCCTCCTCCGTCCTCCTCCTCCTCCTCCTCCGTCTCCTCCTCCTCCTCCTCCTCCTCCTCCTCCTTCTCCTCCTCCTCGCTCCTCCTCGCTCCTCCTCGCTCCTTCTCCTCCTCCTCGCTCCTCCTCCTCCTCCTCCTCCTCCTCCTCCTTTATTGCCATTAGCATTGGCATTAGCATTAGCAGTATCACTAGCATTGTCAGTATCATCAGCATCATCATTACCATTATCATCAGCAGCATCATCATCAGCAACATCATCAGCACCAGCATTATCAACACCATCAGCAGCATCGTCATTATCGCCATCAGCGTCATCCTCAGCACCATAAGCATCACCACCACCATCGTCATCAGCAGCAGCAGCAGCATCATCATCATCATCACCATCATCAGCATCACCATCATCATCATCACCTCCACCACCATCATTATCATCGTCGTCGCCGTCGTCGTCGTCACCGTGCCCTCGATAGATTCAGTGGCATGATGGTGCGTAGTCATGGGGATGCAGGCTGCAACGCACGGTGCGCCTCGACTCGTCATGTGGCGCGAGCGTATGTATATCGCACTGTTCAGGGGCCCTAGGCATGGCCACGGCTCCAAACTGACTTGCGGCAGATTCTTGACCATTCTTTGGGAGTTCATCATGGTCGATGATCCCGTGGTTGGTTTGTGAGTTCGTTTTCGGACATTGGAGCGGTGTTTCAGAAGACGCCCCCACTCGCCGTGCAGAGTTGCCCTGACTACCAAGCGTCTCTGACATAAGCACGGCTCACTAGTGCCCTGAGCGAAACGGAGCAGTCTGGCGTGATGGTTGGCGAATTTCCCAGACGAGTGTTGAAGTGGATTTCCTGTCCCCTTCCTGCAGTGTGGCTTCCGGTTTCTCATGTTAGAATGCGTAAAGTCTGTCGGGCTGTTTCGATGTGTTTCGTTGTTGCGGTCCTGAGGGTCCTGTGCCGAGGGGCCTGAACTTTGGCTCGATTTCGTCCTCATCCTAATCGTTGTTTCTTTTGATGTCGCAAGTGTCCCGACGATCATTCTCACTACCATCACTGTCCCGAGTTGCTGGAAGTTCTCGACTTGGGCCCGCCCCTATTCCCTCTCGGCCTCGCTTCCCCTTTCCCTGCCCTCTGCTGTGTCGACGGTCGTGCTCCCGAAACTAAGCGTGTTGCCACCATTTGTACGTTGGTCGAATGTTTCGTTCACACCCGCTCCCAGTTGCGGTTGCAGACTGTTCCGTGGGGGGGGGCGTCGTTCAAGCACATTTTTGAAGGCAGGCCGAGATTGATGATGCAGCGACACCTCCCGACTCGAGCTGCTATTCGACACGTCCGTAGCCCTGTGGGTGAATATAATTCACATGTTGTCTCCGCTTGTCTCTCTTGCGTCCCATGTCCCTGCTCGAAGCTGGGTACAGCTTCTCTTGCGCGCACGATGCCCTGACATGTTCGAGCGTTCCGCTCTGCGTCGTTGTTGGGTATGTTTTTTGTGTTTGCCCTATTGTGTTCCCCCGTGTGTTGTTCTGCTGTTTCTGCTGTCGTCGTTGGTGCTGTTGACGTGCGCCCTCTCCTGCGTGTCCTTCCTGCTGCTGTTCCGCTGTGCCTTTCCTGCTGCTGTTGCTGCTGGTGGCTGGGTTGCCCTTGGCCGGGGCTTCCTGTTTTTGTACCCCGATCTGCTCGAGGGTGCGATGGCTCGCAATGGCTCGGAGGCGTTGGTCTCTGAGCTGACAGACCTGCCTGCCCCTTGACTGCTCTCTTCTGCGAGAGAGTGCCTCTCTGTTCGCGACCCGCGCCGCCCGTTTTTTTTCTCTTGGGCGGGCGCGTTGGCGGGATGCTGCTGCCGCCTTCGTCTTCCCGGGACGGTCGCAAAGTCTGCCTGGTGTGCCGCGGGTGGTGTCCGACCCCATCGCCTCTGTGTGATCAGCGGTCGCCATATCCATGGCGCACACTGGATGCGACTAGTCAGAGCCCCGAATCATCAGGGGTAACTCGGGTCAGGGATAACTCGGGTTCGTTTTTCGGGAATCCAAACCCGAGTTACCCCGGACCCGAGTTACCCCGGATAACTCGGGCGTCCAGAGCCCCGAATCATCAGGGGTAACTCGGGTCAGGGCTAACTCGGGTTCCTTTTCTGGGAATCCAAACCCGAGTTACCCCGGACCCGAGTTACCCCGGATAACTCGGGCGTCCAGAGCCCCGAATCATCAGGGGTAACTCGGGTCAGGGATAACTCGGGTTCGTTTTTCGGGAATCCAAACCCGAGTTACCCCGGACCCGAGTGACCCCGGATAACTCGGGCGCCCAAACTAGGTTGTGGCTGCACGCATCGGCTCGTTTCTGTTTTGTCCACCCTCGCCCGCGCGCGAGGCCCTGACCAACTTCCGCCCGTGGTTACCGCCGATATTCCATCTTGATGGCTCCCCGATCGTGTCGGGTGGCGAGCGTAGTGTATTGCCTGATTCGGGCCGGACGAAAGGGGGGGATTGGGAAAGGGGGGGGTACGAAATTTGCTGCATGCAGCTGGTTTCGGCCTCACCGAGAGGCCCATTCCTCGATACATAGTCGCCTCCGGCGCCGGGAGGCGCCGGGAAAATCAGCTACGTGAGCTGATTCTCAACCCCCCCCTTTGCTATCCCCCCCTTTCGCCCGACCCGACTGATCGCGCCTGATCGTCTCCTCCCCACTCCTGCTCTGCGTGGTTTCTTGCGGTGGCGCCCATCCAGCAGAGGCTGAGATGGTTTGGCGTCGTTCGCGCCCGAAGCACTGCGCAGTGTTGCCTGGATGCTACGGGATACGGGCTTCATCGGCTGTCACCCTGTCATTGCTGTCGGTCCTATGATGGAGCAAAGCATCATCGTCATCATCATCTATCATCGTCGTCGCCGTCATCATCACCACCATCGTCGTCATCATCGCCGCCATCATCACAATCATCACCATCAGCTTGTACACACCCCTCAAACGCTTCGTGGCCGTGTAGGGAATTCCACCGAAGGTTCCACTGGCGCAGCCCGCGTGCGCCCCCGCCACCCAGTCGGGCACACCCGTTACAAGTTTCGTGGCTCCATCGGGGGCTCCACCGAAGGTCCCAGTGGCGCTGCCCGCATGCGTCCGCCGCACACATTTCGGCACGCCCATCGCACGCCTCGTGGCCGCGTAAGGACATCCACTTGAGGCGATACTCACGACGACGGTACTCGCAATTGCACGCGCCTGGGTCCTTCGCCCGAACGTCGACCCCCAGAGGTCTGGACCTGTTCCGCGGGACAGTCTTACCAGTCCGAGCCGCTGTTTGACGGCCCCGAGGCTGGGCAGGGGGCCCCAGAGGCCGAACACTGAGGAAAAGGACTTCCTGCCAGGATGCGTTCTCATGGATCGAAGGCTTCGGGAGCCCACATCTCGTTAAAGGCTTAACGACTTCTGCCGTCCTTCGACTCGCGCTGGAGCGGCCGCGAGTTGCTTCACCTTTCCTCGGAGATCTTTGGATTTACCCGGATTTGTTTCGATCTGCCTGGATTTATCTGGATGTACCTCGATTTATCTGCATTCACCTGGATTTTTCTGGCTCGCTCCCCACAAGTCGATCGGCGAAAAGTCGACAAGCCCTTAGGGAACATCCTCAAACCCCGAGCCCCGACCCCTCCGCAGAGGTCGTGGCCGCGCTGGCCGCGGCCGCCGGCGCGCACGCCGTGGGCCCCCGCGGCCAGGAGGCGCCGGGCCCGCGCCGGGGCTCGGGCCTCCGGGGCGTGCTGGACGGGGTGCCCGAGGACCCCGCCGCCAGGGCACACGCCGCGCCTCCAGAGCCGCGCGTCGGGGGCCGCGTTTTTCGGGGTCGAGGCTCTCGAGGCCGTCGGGCCCTCGCGGCGGCTCTCGCGGCGGCGTGCCAGCCTCGGGGTGCCCTGCCGCCGGGAGAGCACCTCGCCGCGAGCGTCCCGAGGGTGCCGGGACGCTCTCGGCCTCTCCCAGGGAGCGGGCGCGCCAGGGGGGGGGGGGGGAGGATATTGCCCCCGAGCCGAGAGACATCGCAGCGCGGACCTGCGAAGTGTTCTGTGAAAGCTGGTTAATTATTCTGCCTGCAGCCGAGCCGCCTGCCAGGGTCGCGTCCCCGGGATCTCGGGGGCCGCTCTCGGGGAGCGGTGGGCCCAGCTCGCGCCGTGGCAGAGAGGTCACGGCGAGAGGCCTATTGGGCCATGCCGCGGCCTCCGGGGGGCCCTGTCATCAGCATGCCCGGGAGCCGTCGGAGGACGGCTCGGGGTGAGAGACTCTGGTAAGTGGTCTAGACCTCCAGGGGCTTGGGCATGTTTTTTCGCAGATTCGGGCAAGTTTACTTGCATGGCGTTCGCCCCCCCCCCCCCCCCCCCGCCCCCACACCCTGCCCCTCTTCAGACGAACATCTCTGCGTGCAAGTGCACTTCGACTTGCGCTGGTTCCGCGCGTGCAAGGCGTCTGCGGCTCACTGCAGGTTCAAGCCCCCCCCCCGCTCATGCAAGTAAACGTGCCGGGGTGCAACAAACAAAAACAGGCTCATGTTGGAAAGAGCCAAGGCTTGGGGGGGCCCCGGGGAAAATCGAGGCGCCCAGTTTGTCGCCCTCGGTGGCCTCTGGAGGCCGGGGGGGTCTCGGACCACGGGACTGGCAGCGCAAACGCGCCGGACGAGGAGCTGGCCCCGAGAAGGAGGCGAGAGGCCCCCCGGGGGCCCACGCATATACGCGAGTGTCGAGGGCCGGGTCGGACTTCGTTCGGAAAGCAACGGGATGGGCCTGGATCGTCCTGGAGAGCTTCGCGCTGGATTTCGAAGCGAATTTCGGGCGGGCTCTTTTCCCCAGAAGCGAAGACTCCAAACAGTCCACGCGAAATTCGCTTCGCTCTCCGCTCTCGCCGCTTCAGGGTTTTTAACGCTGGCAGGAATCCACGCAGAAGTCCGCTGCGGCACGTCTGCAAGGTCGGAAGCCGTGAGCACTGGTCGGAGCCCCCGCCGCCCCCTCCCCCGCGGGGGTCTCCCGGGGCAAAGGGCTCCCGCCGGCGCCGCGGGGTGGCGGGGCGTGCCCTATGGCGGTGCTCGCGAGGAGGGCCCGCGGGAGGAGCTCGGAGGCACGCAAAAAGGGTGGCCCCTTCGCCCGAGGAGGGCCCGAGGTGCGCTGCGTTCCTGAGGCGCTCGTCAGTCCTTCCTTCCTTCCTTCCGTGCCTCCCTTCCTTCCTTCCTTTCTTCCTTCCTTCCATTATTTCCGTCCTTCCTTCCTTCCTTCCTTCCTTCCGTCCTCCTCCTCCTCCTCCTCCTCCTCCTCCTCCTCCTCCTCCTCCTCCTCCTCCTTCGTTCCTTCATTATTTGTCCTTCCTTCCGTCCTTCCTTCCTTCCTTCCTTCGGGGGCCAACCCAGGCAGCTCGGAGGAGGGCAAGTTGGGGCAACGGTGGCTGGCCTTCCTCGCCGCCACGGCTCAGCGCAGCTCGGGACACTGCTGCGCATTCGCGCCCAGGGAGGGGTCCAGGGCCCCGGGAGTGGTTTCGAGCTGCCGTTGTCTCGACCCGCCCTGCTCCGAGCCACTTGAGCGACGCAGCAAAACGGGGCCCTCTGCGCCGACATCGGCGCGTAAGCTGCTCGCGCAGGGTCGCGCGTAAGCGCCCTGGCCTCCAGCCTGCCATGCCGCGCCGGCGGCCTGCGTAAGCCGCCGCGTATGTAAGGTCGCTGTGCCATCTCGGGTATACGACCCGTTTTTGATCGGCGCTCCCTGGTCGCCCCGCGTGCCACGATCGGCCGGCCGCGCGCCAGAGGCCACTCCCTGCCCGGATAGGGGCCACTCCTGCGCGCGGCCGGGAGGAGTGGGCGAAGCGGGCGCGCCTCGCACTGCTGCTGGTGGCCTGCGTCCTGCCCCTCGTCGCGCTCGAGCTGCTGGACCTCGGGCGAGGAGAAACCGCGCACGCGCGCCCACCCTGCCCGAAGCCCCCCTTCCGAGCCCAGGCCAGGGCCAGAGGCCGCTTACCTCCCCGGCCAGCCCGGGAGGGCTGCCCGCACACGCTCTCGGGGCTCAGGAGACGGGGGTCCGCGCCAACGGGGGCCAGCCAGAGCGCCGGATCCCGCAGGATCCTGCAGGGCCAGGGCCGCACTGACCCAGGCTTGGGCGCAGGATCCTGCAGGATCCTGCAGGGCCCGACTGGTCTGGGTCTGCACTGACCCGGGCCAGTGTCTCCGAGATCTTGGGCCCAGGATTGGCCTGGGCAGGATCGGTGCATGTGCACACCTCTGCTTACCTTCTGCAGGACTACACCATGCTGGCCGCGGCGGCCGTCGCAGGGCTCCTCGCGCTTGGGGCGCGCGCCACCCTCGTCGCCGCGTCGCCCGGCGGCAAGAAGTGCGCCGTGTGAGGGGGCGCGCCCCGCGCGGGCCGGCGCGACTGACAGGCCAGGGCTGGACCAGCGGCATATGGCTGTCCTCTTCCTCGTCCTCGTCATCGTCCTCCTCCTCCTCCTCGCCCTCTTCCTCCTCTTCCTCCTCCTCGTTTCCCTTCTCCTCCTCCTCCTCCTCCTCCTCCTCCTCCTCCTCCTCCTCCTCCTCCCCCTGTCCTCCTCCTCGTTCTCCTCCTCCTCCGTTGCCAGTTTGGCTCACGTCCACCGATGGTTCGGTGACTGTGATGCGAGCGCCGCCCCGCGTAGTGCCCTCCCCTTCTTTCCATACCTACGCCTCACAAGCGTTCCGCCATGGCGCGCGCCGCCCGGCGGGCCCGCGCGATCGAGCGCGGCTACCTGATCCCATGGCCGGAGCCGACGCGCCGCTGGATATCAGTGCCGCTATGGCTCGTCGGCGGCGTCAAGGTCATCCTCGAGTCCATGGAGGTGCACGCCCAGCACGACGTCGTCATTGGGACGCCCCACCACTCGGCGAGGCTGGCGACGCTCGCCGCGATGTCGAACGCCGACCAGACGGTGCGCAACGCCGCGACGATCATTCACAAGAAGGCCGACCGCGCGAAGCAAGAGATCGGGAAGCTCGCACTGGAGCGCGCCGCCGCAACTCCTGTTGACCTTGCTGCTGGACCTACGCTGCCAATCGACAGGGCTGCAATGAAGACGGCCCCGGTGGAGGTGCGCTCCGCGTGGACGCATGAAGCTCGACGTGAGCTCGCTGACCTCCATTAGCAATGTGCCGAACAGCAAGTGGCCCACAAGATCATCGACGCGTCCGCGAGCGAGTTCAACAGCCTCGCGAACCAGCTGCAAGACGCGTTCGCGAGCTAGTTCGACAGCCTCGCGAACCAGCTCATCTTTTTCCACCTCCTCCTCCTCCTCCTCCTTTTCCACCTCCTCCTCCTCCTCCTCCTCCTCCTCCTCCTCCTCTTGGAGCTCCTCGATGTGATCGACAAGCTCATCGACGAGGACTTCTTATCCGCCTCGCGGCCGACGGTCGGCCTGTCGCGCGCGAGCCGCTTCCTCGTCTTGCGTTCGTGTCTGAGAGTTCGGGGTATCCTGGGGGTGGCGTAAGTGGCGGATCCTCGTGTGGTCCGTAGCGCCACCCCCCAAGAGCCCCAAAAAGCGGCGCCGAGGGTGGCGGAAGTGGCGGATCCTCGTGTGGTCCAGTGCGCCACCCCGTCGGCGCCGCCCGCTTAGCCCCGCGGGGCTCTTCCCTTCGGGGCTGTCCTACCTACCTGCCTCCTCCTCCTCCTCCTCATCCTCCTCCTCCTCCTCCTCATCCTCATCCTCATCCTCATCCTCATCCTCCTCCTCATCCTCATCCTGACCCTCATCCTCATCCTCATCCTCATTCTCATCCTATTATTCCTCCTTCCGCGTGTTTATCATCGCCATCCTTCCACCCGCGGGCGTGCCAGGTTTTTCGTTGTCGGGGTGACTGTCGGGGAGCGGCTCCTGTACCCTTCCACGGTGGGCTCCGCGATGGTCATGGCCGCCATCGGGCGCCTTTGCGATGACGCCGATGCGAAGAGGAACAGGAGGAGGGCTCGTTGAGAAAGAGCTAGAGAGAAATACACAGCATTTGCATGATGGCACGGGAAAGATGCCGATGGAGGAAGAGGAGGAGGAGCAGGAGGAGGAGGAGGAGGAGGAGGAGGAGGAGGAGGAAGGGTGTCGAGGGAAGAGTGAGGAGAAGATAAAGAAGATGAGGTGTGGAGGACAGGTACGACAAGGACGGGAAGAGAGGGGAGGAGGAGGAAGACGAGAAGGAAGAGGAGGAGGAGGAGAAATAGGAGGAGGGGAAAAGGAGGAGGCGGTGGAGGAGGAGGAAGATGCAAAGCCATGAGGGGGAGGAGGAGGTTTGATGATGGGGAGGGCGACGAGGTGGAAGGAGAGAGGGGGGGCGGATGAACCGGAGGGAGGAGGAACGACGAGAGCGGGCGGGAGCCGGATCAGGAGCAGCAGAATCAGCATGAGCCCGCCGCATGTGTTCTATGCGCCCGCACGTCGTGAGACCATCGTTCAGGATTCATATCCAGGCCTGTCTTGGAGCACGCTCAGGCCAAAATGTCGAGGTTAGCCGGGTCGTGGACCTCCACGTTCCCCCCCGTCTGTCCTGACCTGACCCCCCCGTGAAGGGGGAAAAGGGGAGATTGAGGACGGGGAGGAGGACGGATGTCCGGGTGCTCTTCCTCCCCATGCCTTGGGGGGGGGGGGCGATAAATGGGGGGGGCAGCGAGGGCTGCAAGGGGGGCGATAAAATGAGGAGGGGGGGCGGGGGGGGGGGGCAATAAAGGAGGCCCCTAAAGGGGCCCTTGTAGGGCCCCCAAGGGAGCTTTTTCGGGCCCGAGCAGGGCACGCTTCTCCCCCCCCCCCCCCCCCCATTTCTCGCCCCCCCCGCGACTTCGCGCCCATGCCTTCCTCGGCCCCGGGGGGTGTCTCGCCCGCCGTCGCTTGCCCTCCCCCTGCCTGGCCTCTCTCGGCCCTTGCCCCCCTGCCTTTCGGTATTTCCCAACCGTCCTGTGGTGTTGGGTCCTCGTTTTGAGAAGGCAGCGCCCCGCGTCCCACTCACTCACTTATTTACTCACTCACTTACTCCTCCTCCTCCTCCTTCCTCCTCCCCCTCCTCCTCCTCCTCCTCCTCCTCCTCCTCCTCCTCCCCCTCCTCCTCCACTCAGTACAGTACAGCGTTTCGTGGCCCCATGGGGAGCTCCACGTAAGGCCCCAGGGCGGGGGTACCACATGCGTCCGCCACACCCAGTACGGCGCTGCGTGGCCCCATAGGGAGCTCCACGTAAGGCCCCAGGGCGGGGGGGACCACATGCGTCCGCCACACCCATTACGGCGCTTCGTGGCCCCATAGGGAGCTCCACCTAAGGCTTCAGGGGGGGACCACATGCGTTCGCCACACCCAGCACCGCGTGTCGTGGCCCCATCGGGAGCTCCACCTAAGGCCCCAGAAGGGGGAGGGGCCACGTGCGTTCGCCACACCCAGTACAGCGCCCCGTGGCCCCATGGGGAGCTCCACCCAAGGCCCCAGTGGGGGTGGCCACATGCGTCCGCCACACCCAGTACCGCGTTTCGTGGCCCCATAGGGAACTCCACATGCGGCCCCAGTGGGGGTGGCCATATGCGTCCGCCACACCCAGTATAGCGTTTCGTGGCCCCATAGGGGGCTTCACCCAAGGCCCCAGTGGGGGTGTCCACATGCGCCCGCCACACTTAGTACAGCGTTTCGTGGCCACACAGGGAGCTCCACCCAAGGCCCCAGTGGGGGTGGCCACATGCGTCCGCCACGCCCAGTACAGCGTTTCGTGGCCCCATACAGGGGCTCCACGTAAGGCCCCGGTGGGGGTGGCCACATGCGTCCGCCACACCCAGTGTGCAGCGCTTCGTGACCCCATAGGGAGCTCCACCCGCGGCCCCAGTGGGGATGGCCACATGCGACCGCCACACCCAATTCAGCGCTTCGTGGCCCCATGGGGAGCTCCACAGAAAGACCCAGTGGCACGTTTCGTGGCCCAGAGGGAGCCCCACCGAAGGCCCCAGTGGCACCGCCCGCATGCGTCTCCCCCCCATTACGGCACGTCCCTCGCTCGTTGTGGCCCCATAGGGAGCTCCACCGAAAGCGGCACCCACAACGCGTTACTCACAACTGCATATGGTTGGATCCTTCGCCAGGATAATTCTTTCACAGCGCAGGGAGGCATGAAAGGGAAAGGAAGGAGGGCTCGCTCTCGGCTCGGCTCGGCTCGGCTCTTCTGTGCGGCGAGATCCTGACGGCGGCGGCAGCAAGTCATACTCTAGAATCTCAGGCAGACCTGGTCATTGCACATAACCACACTTTGATGGACGCTTCGCAGCCTGCCGGGAAGGAGGGGGGAGGGGAGGGGAGGGCAAAAGCGAGGCAAGGGGGGTGGGGGGGCCGGCTTGGCCGCCGGCCGTGCCCGCGCCGCTGCGGCGGGCCCACAGGAGACCGCCATGCGGGGCGGGTTGGTCGCGCACTCTGGAGCGCTGCATGGAAGTGTGCGTGCACATGGAACCATGGAATATGTGGAAGAGTTGTAAGCATGAGCTACAGCTGCTTGTCGCACCGCGCAGCTACCTTCGTGCCCCCGGAGGGGGAGGGGGGGCAGGGAGCGGCGAGACGGGAACTGAGGGCGGCAACCGCAGCAGCGGGGCAGAGAGAAAGATTCCTCCTCCTCCTCCTCGCTCGCTCGCTCGCTCGCTGAGGGCACAAAGAGGGTTCGAAGCCCATGCATACTGTAGAGAGTGGGAAGGCGAAGACAGTACCCCCTATCATGCACGTGCAAGAGAGGGGAAGGGGGACCAAGCCGCCAGCTCACCTGACCCGAGACCTGGCAGCACACTGAAGCACTGATGCCGCCACTCCTAAGGCTGCAGGGGTCAACGTGCCAGGGTGTTCAAGGGGCGGCGGGGAGTGACGCGTCTCGTGGTGACATCTGCCACCGCAAATCCCAGGGGTGAGAAGCTCAAGTGACATCGACCTCAAGGAAACCACTAAAGTGGGCAGGCTATGTGGCGACCCAAAGGTGCAGAGATCAACAATAACGTGGCGGACCTTACTGTGATTCGATATACATCCGTGACCAACGACAACTTGGAGGGCGCGGGCAACGCAGGAGAGAGAGCAGATGGGACAACAATAAGAGAGGGAACATCATGGGCAGTACAAAACAAAGCAAGCTGCAGCCCCTTAATCAACTGGTTGTTCTGGTCAACCACCATGTCGGCGACGTTGCTCGATATGTGGAAACGCCCCCACGGGCGCTCGCTGGATCTACACAAATTCTCCTCTCCCTTAGCTCTCCACGTCGACGCCTGAGGCTCAATGAGGCATCCCGAGATCAGACCACCCTTACACCTGTTCAAAAGCTCAACATGCTCAAGCCGAGCCAAGGGTACGGCATCACAGTTAGCCAACAGTCCCGAATCAGTAGCGGAAGACAATCCCGTTTCAAAGGCTCTCTGAGCACAAGGGGAGCGGTCTTTGTCACAGCCCGCCCACAAGATCCTAGCCGACACAGACACAGCAGGGGGCACAATAGGAGTCACCGCAGGGGTGGGCACACCCACACACACACACACACACACACACACACACACATACACACACACACACACGGGAGGGGCAACAGGGCACCCCCACTTTGCACGTGGCAGCCAGGACCCTGATCTTGAAGGGAGGTTCATAAGCTCTGACGGCATGAAACTTCGCAATGGTGTCACCGTGGCGGTGCCTTCTGTTCTCCCTGGCTGTTTCCCGTCGCAAGTCACGACAAGCAAGCAACTCCTCATTGGATGGACGGAGAGGGGCGTTGAGCCAAGTCTGATAGCATGAGGAGGAACGGTGAATGTGCTTCAGCAATTTATTTTCATCCCAAAATTGCCAACAACACACCGGGCACTGCGTCCCCGTGACGAAGGATTCAGGGTCGGCGCATGACGGATGATAGTTGGTCCTGTGAATCTTCAAGAGGCGTTCATTCTCGGCGAGGTGCCCACGCTCGTAGCAGAAGAAACCAGGGTTAGGCGGAAGGGGCGTAGCCTCCACGACATGATCATTTGAAACTGAAACTTCTAACGACCTCCATTAAGTTATCTGCTTGACTCTCTTGATATCACTTTCACCGCATTGGAGGCTAGAATCGATTCTCCATTGAGTTTTGGCCGCTTTGGCCGCATACATGACGAGAGAAAGGAACTCACGTCGATTGCTGCTTGCCAATCTAATATCCTCCTCCTCCTCCTGCTCCTCCTCCCTTCCTCCTCCTCCTCCTCCTCCCTCCCTCCCCTCCTCCCTCCCTCCCTCCCTCCCTCCCTCCCTTCCTCCTCCTCATCCTCCTCCTCCTCCTCCTCCTCCTCCTCCTCCTCCTTCCTACTCCTCTTGATCAGTGATGCGTCTCTCACGGCGCTCCGGGGGCCTGGGCCCGGCTCTGCCCCGGCCCGCCCGGCGGCCCCCCCCTCGGCGCAAGGCAGCGCGCGGAGCAGGCCGCCGCGGCGGAGGCGCGGGGCGAGGGCGCCGGCCGCGGGCGCCCGCGACGGTGGCCGGCGGCGTGCCGCTGCCTCGGCGGCGAAGTTCGGGGCGTCGGGGTCAGTTCGGGCACGATGGGCGAGGGGAGGATCGACGAGAGGGGGAGGAGGATCAGAGGCAGCGTTGGGGTTAGGTCGGGCATGTCCCTCTGCAGGAGGAATGTTCAAAAGTAGTCCAAGAATAGGTAGTCTGGGGACGATTTCTACTATTCCTGATTATGCCGCCGATCCGGGTAAGTTGGGGTGCCCCCCAGACTGGGCGGCGACACTTCGCCGAACACGCACGCACACGCTCGCAGACATTACGCGCACACGCGAACGCACGCACGCACGCACGCACGCACGCACGCACACCCCCCACACACACACACACACACACACACACACACACACACACACACACACACACACACACACACACACACACACGCACCCACACATTACACAAACACACCCACATACACACCACACACACACCACACTCACACACACACGCGCGCCACCTTCACAGGTACATACACACGCACGCACGCCAGCAACACACGCACACACACACACACATATACACACACACACACACACACACACTTTGCACTCCTCCCTCCATCCTGACTCCCTCCACCTCCTGATCCAGCGTAGGATGAGGGCTTGGGGACTCGAGATCGTTCGTGACGCCCGATGGGGTGCCGCCGCTGCCCGTGCCCGATGGTCCCCTCTGCGTGAGCTTCTAAAGCGGGTGGCCCCTTCGTGGCAGAGCGCCGTCTTGGAGACAATTTCAAGCGCATAGCTGACCACGGCGCGGCTGCATGTGCAGGACGGCGTGCATCCATGTAAATTTCGGTGTCGCGAGCCCCCTCTCGTCCCTGCTCTCGATACCTTTTCACACATACCTCCAGTGTGAAGTTCTCTTGGGTCTCGCCTAACCCAGGGGCTCTTCTCCCCTATGTTGCCTCAGGACCCGTATAGGCCTCGGTGGAGCCCCCTCGATGCAGAGCGTCGAGGCGATCGTGATGGCCTATCATATCTATAACACTGCTCGTGTTCTCGCTCCGCCGCCCGCTGATGAGGAGTGGGACGGCCATCTTTACGAAATTCGGCGTGCTGCTTTTGCTCTCGTCGAGCTCGCAAGGGCTCGGGAGCCCCCGTAGGCCTCTGCGGCGCCCGTGTGGAACCTCTTGGAGTACGAGCGACACACACACGCACACACACACACACACACACACACACACCACGCACATCGGTCAAACACACACCACAACAGACACGGATGTCACCGCCACCTTCGTCGTCCTCCCATTTGTTCCCCGTTTTCCGCTCTTGTCCCGTTCCAGGTTATAAAAGCATGAGAATAGGAATTCTTTTCGTGAGTCGAGCACGTCAGGAGGACACCGACCGACCTCTGGCCGAGGAGGACGTCAGGGCCCTCACCTGTCTGGAGAGGGAGAGTGTGCGCTGAGGCGGCGTCGCGCTCCTGCTGCTCTACGCCGCCGGGTGTTGCCGGCGCGTGTGGCAATGGCGCTCATCGGAGGCGCTGTACGAGGCGGGAATGCGCGGGGTGGGGGGGGTGGGATAGGATGAGGCCGATCGCGAAGCGAGGGCACACAAAATGTGGAGGAACCGGTCGCCCTCTCAACTTGCTGAGAACGTCGGGCATGAGGCCTCGAGAGATTAATTATGCCGAGGTATTCTCGTCGAGTCTTGGTCAAAAGGGCGGAAGGCACCCGTCGAATTACGACGAGCCTGACACTCCTGGGCCAAAGCTCGCCACAGCTGTTGGCCACAGCACGTGGGAGAGGGGGCGGTTGCGGGTGGGGGGGACGGGCGGGCGTGGAGGGCGAGGGCTGGCGAGAAGGGAAGAGGGAGGGCGGGCAAAAATAACGGAGGATGGTAGGGGGGGGAGGGCGAAGGGAGGGGCAAGAGGAGGGGCAAGAGGAGGGAAAAGGCGCGAAGGGGGGATCAGAAAGGGAGGGGGAAGGAGGGGGAAGAGGAGACAGGCTGGGAGGGAGGGGCCCCTGCCTCTCTCGCGTCGTGGAAGATCACGACTGGGGGATGGGGGGCGCGAGTTTCGGCGTCTGAATAGCCTCACTAGGCCCCGGAACCGTCAAGAAACCACCTGGGATGAAAAGCGCTCCCACCCCCAGGAAGAAGGGGCCCAGACCTCAGGGACGTGCGGACGTGAAAACAAAACCCACGCAACAAAAACACTACGTCGGAGGGTTGTGTAGAGTAGCACAAGAAAGCAAGGAGGGTAAACAAGATAGACTGAATGTCCCAGGCCCCACACGGCAGATGTGGATTCGTGGCCACTTGGGAGCAAGTCCAAGTGCGACAGGCATCCACGAACCAACCCGCTCTCCCGTCTCTACCTGCGCGCAGAGCGGGGCGGCGAGCAGGGTGGACCCAACGCCAGCCGAGAACGAGACTTTCACCACGAGTGACGCCATCGCGGACTGGGTGGGTATCGCGGGAGACGGGGTGGACGTGGGCGCCGCTCGCGGTTCGTTCCATCTGTTTGCTCGGCGTGTAGGGGAACCGCCGTCCGAGGGTGCCGGCGCACCTCGAGAAGGAAGCGCACCGTTCCTTGAGCGAAGCTGCCAGCGCCTGGGCCCTCCATCAGACGACCCGAACGCCCCACGGGCCACGCTCCCGCCATCTCCGGCTCACTTGAGCCAAGTGGGTCTGTTGAGGAGGACAAGGAAGGTCGCCTGTGGCACCGAGCTTAAACGAGCTTACCCTGACGGCGGCGGCGGCGTGGCACGCGGCAGCAGCAGCAGCCACCACAGCATTCCTGTAGCCCCAGCGACGGTTGCGCGGAAGGTCAAGGTGAGCCAGGTCGCGGATTAGACGTCCGAGGAGGAGCTCGACATCCTTGACCTTGTCGCGCTCCAGGAGGCCTACGATCGGCATCGTGCCACAATTGGCGATTACAGGCCGCCGGACGAGGAGTTGACGGCGGAGCAGGTGACCTGCCTCACGTTGCGGCTCAAGAACCACCAGCCCCCATACGTCGATTTAGGCGTTTGGGGGCCGCATGGTCAGGACATTTTGCGCAATGTGCGGTTCAAGGGCATCAGGTTTGAGGCCGACGGCACGATCGGCCAGGTTGAGATCACTGGCCCCGGGACGTTCGCATCCTGGGCCCAGTCCTTCGCCATCTTCAAGACGGGATGTGGAGAGATTTCACAGGCGAAGTTGGATGCATACTTCAAGCTGGTGAAACGGTACCACGACAGATACGGCGCCACCCACTGGGCCGTCATCTACCAAGCGTACGTGCGGGCCAGGCTCGAATTCACAGAGCGCCTGAGGCTGGAGGGCGCACGGGAGAAGCAGAAGCATTGGCCGTCTCTTTGGGATTGGTCCACACCTTCGACGAGTCGAAGCCCTGGGTGTGGGTCTGGCACGCGTTCGCGCTGGACATGCGATTCAGACCCCCGACGTCATGATTTGTTCATCACGTCGATCCCCCAGATGCTTCGACCATTCCCTGGGACCCGTTTCTCACCCCGAGTAGTTTTTTGACGGTTTCTAGGGCCGGTCAGGGCCCCCAGAGGCCGAGAATAGCGACAAGTTTCCGCTCCGGTGGGCAGCTCGGCACCGACGGACCGAGCCCAGCCGGCGAGGGCAAGGACCAGCTCGGCAGCTCCGGCCAAGCGCCAGGGCCAGCCCACGAGGCTGCACAGATGGCAGCGCCGACGGCACGCTGGGCGCCCGCCGCAGGGGCGTCAAGCTCTGCGACGGCTGGAACACATCGGCGGCGAGCGGGGCGGGGAGGGGGGAGCGAGAAGGGGCGGGCCTGCTCAGAAGGCTCCGAAGTCCCCCGGCCTTCCCGGAAACTCTCTAGGCCCTTAACCCGAAGAGACGCAGCAGACCTCGCGGCAGGCGGCGGGGCTCCTGAGAGGCCCGCTTCGTTCAGAGGAGGCCTCTCCCTTCCCCCTTCCCCCCCCCCTCGCTCGCCGCCGCACGGTATGAGGTGCCCCGGCAGGGGCGGGCCGGGCCACGGGCGCCACGAGCGAGCCCTCGACCAGGGCCCAGTCCACCACCTCGGCCTCCTCCACGGGGCAGGAATCGAGGTGGACGAGGAGGACCGCCAGCCACGGGTCCTGCGGCCACATCGGATCGCCGCCACAGCGCTGAGCGGGCTGCGACTCCAGGGCGCGTGCTGGACAGCCACTCGGGACGGCCGCTGCGTCGACCCCGACCGCCGGGGCACACGGGCCCGGGCAGAATGGTCTGGGCGCCCCCGGGGCGCAGGCAAGTGGCACTGAGGCTCGGACGAGCTTCAGAACTGGCCAGAGCAGCCGGCACTCCTCCTCCCTCCTCCTCCTCCTCCTCCTCCTCCTCCTCCTCCTCCTCCTCCTCCTCCTCCTCCTCCTCCTCCTCCTCCTCCTCCTCCTCCTCCTCCTCCTCCTCCTCACCGCCAATGACTCATTGCAAGGAGGGGAGCCAGATTCGCTATACCTCGCAGCTGCCAGTGGCGGGTTAGACGCACCGAGGGCTCCGTCCGGCCGCTTGGGCGTGGGGCTCCGCTTCTTGCACTCGTGTTCGGACCCACGCGAGCAAGCAGATGGGTTTGCCGCTACGCTGCGAGAAATGGGCGCCACATGCGACAGCAGGGACGTGACGTTGCAAACAGCTCGGGCGAGGATCTCGCGGATGACGAGGTCTGGCAGGGCATCCGCGAGGGCTTGAAGACTGGCCGCTACCACGGGAAGTTCGGCAGCCCCCCAGCGCCGCAGGCGCGACAGACAAGGCCCCTCCGAATATTTACAGATTCATTTGTACAAGATGTAGATGGCTCGCTCCCCTTCGCCTTAAAATCTTGGCCCATGCGATGGGCCGCGGAAGCGCGCTAAGGGCGGCGGCTCGGGTCCATGCAGGCAGGGAAGGCAGGGTAGCAGAAACTCACGTACACTTCGACTCGATGCCGCTCAGACGGAGAAAAACTGAGATGTGCTTAATTACATGGCTGGCCGCGTCGGGTCTTTGAGGGGCCGTCGTCCTGGAGACGGGGTGAGCAGGGAGAGGATGATCATGACGAAGAGGGGAGAGACGAGGAGGATGATGAGGAGGAGCGCGGAGAAGAGGAGGGAGAGGAGGGAGGGAACGAAAAGGGGAGGGAGAGGAGGAGGAGGAGGAGGAGGAGGAGGAGGAGGAGGAGGAGGAGGAGGAGGAGGAGGAGGAGGAAGGGGGAACAAGGAGGCGGGAGGTGAATCGGAGGAGGAGGTTGAGGAGGAGCCAGAGGGACTTAGGAAGCGACGTGTTGCTCACCTTTCGAAGTCCCCTGCAGATCTGGAAAGCTTTTCGGGGCGCCCCGGGGACCGCGGGGGCCTCTCGACGGCTTCGAGTGGGGACGGCGTGGGGCCTTATGGGAGCCGGCGGCCCTCGTTGGGCATTCTTGGGGGCCTCTTGGGCTCATCTTTGGCACATTTTGGGCCATGCTTGGCGCTTTCCTGCGCCATCGCGGGGCCGTCTTGGAGGCATCGTGGGCCGACGTGGACGCCCTGAAGCCCGGAATGACGAGAATGCGCAAAACATGCAAAAAAACCTCAGGGCAGCTTCGGAATTTGCCCGGTGGGGGTCCGCCAGGAGCCATTTAGAAGCGTCTTCGAAGCCTCGTGGCCCGTGTGGAAATCATCTTGGCATTTCCTGGAGCACTCCGCTGCTGCTTGGAAGTCTCTTCGGCGGTGGGAGTGAATTCTTCGGCACTGTCGGTCGATCTGGGACCGCTATGGTGCATTGTGGGAGCTCTTGGACGTTGCTAAGGCTTCCGGGACCGTCCAGCGAGTGGGGTGTTGGCGTGGTCCAGCCACTGCGAGAGCTACTGGACGACGTATTCCTCCAGCCGCCCTGGAAACTCCTCGGGGAACATTGGGGAAGGATGAGGGGGAGGATCATGGGAGGGAGGCGGAGGAGGAGGAGGAGGAGGCGGAGAAGGAGGGGAAGCCTCTTGGGAGACTCGTTGTGCACTCTTGGCTCTTGGGGCCTCCTGGGAGCTTGCTCGGGGTCTCTTGGAGGCCTTCTTGGGGGCCTCTTTGACCGTTTTAGGACGTTCCTGGCCCGTCTGACGCGTCGGAAATTGTCTTTGGGTCTCTGTACCAACTATGGGCCCTCTTGGGGCGCTTCAGGAACGTGTTGGGGGACTCTTGGGGCCGTGTTGGGGGCCCCTTGGACTGTCATGGGGCCATTTGGGGAGCAGCTTGGGCGATCTTGGGGCGATCTGCGGGCCGCTTGCGCCGACTTAGGCGGTCGGAAGGCCGAAAAGAAGCAAGCCTTGATCCTTAGACACCCTTGGAAAATCATTAATTTGGGCCTCTGGGGGCCTTCCTGGAGAACCTCTTGGAGGCTTCTTGGGCCGTCTTGGAGGCCTCTTGGGGCCCGCTCGGGCCATCCTGAGCCACCTTAGGTGGTTTTGGGTGCATCGTGTGCCGTCTTGGAGACATCTTGCGGCCATCTTGGGTTTGGGGGGGCCCAAGATGGTCCACATGGTTTGTTGAGAGGTTAACCGGGGACAGGCGAAGCGATCCGATGCCGATTCGATCCTGCACAATTTGTCTGCGATCAGACCCCTTTCCAATCCGAGCCGGCTCCGCGATCCGGTCCAGTTCAGGCCTGCCCGTTTCCTTCCTGCCAGCCCTCCTGCGTTCCCTGGACGTCCCCGCTGGAGGCATAGGCGTTGGCACCATTGGCGGCTGCCTCCACCGAGACAAGATGAGCCCGATTTCGGCGATGGTGGCAGTACTCGGGCTTCTTGGGCGATCGGTGTTCTTGACCCATCGTTCTTGGCGCGTGCTTGTTTTTGACGGTATCCCCGTCTGGGTTTCGAGGGGTCGCCGATCCGTCTGGGTTATTCCCCACTCCGCCCTTCATTTTTCCCTCCTGCTGCTGCTTCAACGTTTGTTTCGCGCTCTGCCGCGGCTTTACGATTCCTTTTCGTAGCGGTCGATGAAAAGGGCGATGCCGCTGCGTCGTGCAAATTGCGTCCTCTTTTTTTTTGTTGCTCTCTTTTTTTCTGGGCGTGCTCGCGAGTTTCGGCAGGGCGCTAGCTCGAAAAACTGACGGGAAACTCCCCGCCTTCACAGGCGAGCCAAAAACCTAGACCGATTAGGTTTTGATAAGGTTTTGCCCGGAGGAAGGCTTGGCCCATAGGCCATTCCATCGTTAAACATAGGCTATCAGCCGAGAGGCCCGCTCTCGCGCGGGGGGGGGCACCTCGGATTCGCTGTTTGCGAATCTCGAAGCGATGATCTCAAACGCTTCGTTCGTGGTTGAAGGGGCCGCTGACGGCCGCGCAACGATATGCCAGCGGTCAGTTGTCGCCGGCACGGCTTGGACGGATCGAACAAGTGGCGATGACAGTGCCATTCCTATAAAGTATAACGTCGACGCACCGACGCCCGCAAGTGTCTCGCATAGCGGGGCCATTTCGATAGGGAAACCTGATGCTGCGGGCGCTGCGGCGGGGAAGCCTGATGCCGCGGGCGATGCGGCGGGGAAATATGACGCCGCGGGCGCCGCGGCGGGGAAGCTTGGCGCCGAAGTGATTGCGTCGGGGAAACCTAGCGCTATGGGAAGGCCAACCGCGTCCAGGATGAATTCAGAAGAGCCAAGAAAATGGGGAGGCCGCATGCTGTAATTTACCCCATGTCGACAATGCGTTCATCCTCCGCGGTCGCGAACCAGGAGTCAGCCAGGAGATGCCAGAGCGCGCAACAGAGGCAACCCTCACGATTGCTTCCTGGGGCATATACCAATGAACGTCGATTTGACGCGGCCCATGATGATGGGTGCCAAATTGACGCGGACAAAACCGACGAGCGTCGAACTGGCGCGAACCACGAACCAAAATGAGCGTCGAGTCGACGCGCTTATGCTGCCACGTGACCTGCTGAATATGCAATTTGCCTTGCAGGAGCAACTCAGGCAACCGCGAATGGCTCTTCAAGAGCAAGGGGGAGATGCCCCCCAGGCTCTCCGCAGCACATTCATAGAATGCGCGAGAGCCGCGACCAGCAAGCGCGGGCCGCTGCAACAGATGCTCTGACGATGGCCCAAGTGGCCACTCAACCACAACAATTCAGCCCACTAATCGATGCTGAAGCTCGCGCTGCTGTCGAAGCCTTTGTGGCCCAGTGCGCCTGGGGCCAGGGTCAGTATCAGCAACAAGAACAGAGTGGCAATGCCCACCTATTTGAATGGCTCACGGCACTGTGCCACGGCTCAGTAAGGTTGAAACCGAACGGGGGGCAATAAGATCTGGAATGGGCATCGCGATGGGGGCGGACAGGCGTTGAGGCCGGGCCCCCAATCGCACCGACGAGGAGATGCTCGCACGCCTTGCGCGTGAGTCTGCGGCGGCGAAACCCGACGCAACGCGCGCGGCGCGCGGGCGCGCTGCGGCGCTACAATCCAACGCCAAACGCGCCGAAGACAGCAGCGACCGCAGACAATGACAGCAGTGTCTTGGCGGAACGCCCCGCCCAAACCTGAGAACGTTGGCCAGCGCGAACGCGCCGCGCCGATAATGGCCCAGCGGGCCCGATCACATATCCAGGACGCACACCGCGAAGGCGCGCCACCCGCGCCCTACGGGGATGAGCCTCGCGACGCGGGCGGTGGGTCACCCGCTCACGAACGGCAGAGCGCAGCGGAACATGCAGTTCAGATAATACGAAGTACAAAGAGGCCGAAAAAGGTTGGGTGCTGGGGGCTACCTGCTGCGCCGCACCCCCGACAATGGAAGCAGGAAGTGCACGGGGCGACGAACTCCGCCTTGGGTATACCAGATGAGAGTTTCACCCCTGGCGCCGCGCGACTGGGGATGCCGCGGCGACGCGCGCCCTTCGCGGGCAGTCGCGAGCTCGAGGCGCCCAATGCGACAACAGACACAGCGCGCAGCGACATCCTCAGGAATGATGACTTCAGCAGACGGGTTAACACGCGGATGGAAGAAGCGAAGACCAACGGCCGGCTCGTCAAAGGAGGACGTGCCTCTTG
Source organism: Prorocentrum cordatum (assembly GCA_963575745.1). Lineage (NCBI taxonomy): Eukaryota > Dinophyceae > Prorocentrales > Prorocentraceae > Prorocentrum > Prorocentrum cordatum. Next base: position 662,102 of record CAUYUJ010015493.1, on the reverse strand, counting down.
TGTTCCAGGATGAGTAAACAGACGGCTGCATCTTTCACTTCGCCCACCTCGATGTCGTCGCAATGTGGGGCAACGACCTCAGCAAGTTCATCGAGAAATGGGATTGCATCCTCCTGGTCACGAACGCCCAACCTGAGTCGCCCATCCTGAACCCCTGGTCCGAACGAAGATAAAACAGCGCTGCGACCTCGGGCGCGGCATGGGGGCAGGTCACAGGATGGAATGAGGCGGCCCGCACCGCGGCCACGAGTGGCCTTGCGACGAGCGCGACGAACTCCAGGGAGACAACGCCTGCGAACGACGCGCAGGGGAACGGCGTTAGCGGACATGGGGGCGTTCAGCCACGTCGGCAAGCAAAGGGGCGCGCGGCGATTGCGCCGAAAAAAGGCGCGCGCGCACATCGCGGGGCTGCCCGCGGCATCGCCCAGAGCACTTCAAGAAGAAGATGCCAGATTGAATGAGTGGTCGGGGGCTCACAAATTCTGCGAAGAGATCGCCTCCACGGGCAAGTGCTCTAAACCGCGGGGCGAAGACGGGCGCGGGCCGACGTGCCGGCGCCGCCCAGGCGGGAATTGACAGCGCGGGGATAAATGCACCTTCGCACATGTCGGTGCCAGCGGAGACAAGCCCGTAGAAGCTTCACAAAAGGGCGACTCCCAATCACGCTCGCCCACTTGAAGCCGCTCTGGCCCTGGTGACGAACCACGTAACAGTCCGCCCCAGCCCTCGGACGGGGAGAAACTGCACCCGGCATGCCCGAAACCAGGCGCGCGGGGAAATCTTCCCCCGCGACGATCGAGCAAGCCTTCTTTAGACCACAGAGGTAGGACGCCGCCACCGAAGCCGGCTCGCGGTCGCGAGCGGTCGGCTTCCAACGACTCACGGCGAGGGCGTTCGAGTAGGGCCTCGACAACGCGCATGCCCTGGCGGCCAAAGCGCGGAACGCGGGGGGGGGGGGCTGGGGAAGCCGGCGCGCGCGCATTTGCGGCGGGGGAACTCGACGCTAAGCACCCTTCGAGGTGGCTTAACTCTGCGGCGAGGAAACCCGGCGCCAAGCACTTTGCCTGGTCGCTTCCATTTTCGGCGAGGACACGCGACGCTGAGCGTCCGCCAAGGTATTTTTCCATGGCGCCGGGGAAGCCTGATGCGAAGCGCTCGCCGTGGTTCGTCTCCGCGGCGGCGGGAAACCGGCCGCGAAGCGCTCGCCGAGGTCATTCTCCATTGCGGCGGGGGGACCTGGCGCGAAGCGCTCGCCGAGGTCTGTCTCCACTACGGCGGGGAGACCTGGCGCGACGCGCTCGCCGCGGTCTGCCTCCGCGGCGGCGGAGAAACCTGACGCTGAGATGACTGCGGCAGGGGATCCCGACGCTCGGGCGACTCAGTCTGCTGCGACGCGCCGCGATGTTCGCGCCGCGCTGCACCCGTAGCGACACCCGGCGCCTTCGTGGGGCTGTTTCAGTATTTGGGTCTAGCGATTGGGCCGAAAACGCTGTTTGCTGCGATCGCGGTAAGCCTGTGGTGAAGCACTTGGCGTTACAGTCCGCCGTGCTGTTCACAACCCGTTATAATGCATTTCAGGGGTCATTGTCTCGGCTGACACGCGGCCAGCCTCGGCGCCCGACTCGGGATCGAGGCCCTGGCGGCCTACGCAAGCCACTCCCGCGCCCGCGCCCGGCATAGCGCCGCCCGCTGGGCCCTGGAGCCAACGGCAGAATCATCACTGGGGGCAGGCACTCCTTGCCCTGAGACCCCTGCAAAACAGAGCGTGGAGGCCGAACGGCGGCATTTATGCGGCAGGGAACCTGTTGCCATGAGGCTGGCCCTGAACATCTCGAGCTCCTTGGCCTCGTCCATGGACTTCTTCCCTTGGCGCCCCATGCTTCCTGCTGCTATTCCCCGTCGTCTCATAATTTCGCGTCTCTCGCCGCTCTTCTCTTTCACGGCTGGATTCGCCGTCAGGTCGTGTGTTTGTGAGTCGTTGTGTTGTGGGCCGTAAAACTCGTCGTTTTTAGTTGTAGCCTTTTCGTCCGCGCGCACGCTGCAGCGATGCGCGTGCCGTGCCAGTGGGGCGACCTCCGCTGAATTCGCGCATCCACGTGCACAAGCGGTTGTCCCCTTCTGCCGAAAAATCGAGCCCGCTTTCGTCGTTGGGCGCTGGGCGGTTTCGCCTCTCTTTTTCGGGGCGGGGTCCCGGGGCAAACTTGACCGACAAGTTCCCAGCTTGGGGTTCTTCGGCGGGTGGTGTTTTTTGTTCCACCCCTCGTTCTTGGGGCATGTTTGCTTTTGACGGTGTCCCCAGCTTGATTTCGGGGGGTGGCGGGTCCTTCTCGATTCTTCCCCCCCACCACCCTTCTCCTTCCCCTCGTCCTGCTGCTGGTTCTGCTCGGCGCTCAGCTCCCGCGTTCGGGTTGCTTTCGCAGCGGTCGATTTCCAGGATGGTGCCCTTGTGTAGTCGATATCGCCAGGAACGATTGCAAACCGTTCTCCTTTGTTTTGATTTCGGGGCGTTCTCATGAATCACGGCTGTGCGCTAGCTCGAAAAATTGACGGGAATTTGGCCGCCTTCGCCAGCGAGCCAGGGCCTTAGACCGAGAAGCTTTTGACGGGAGGGAAGTTTGGCCCATGGGCGTTTCCATCCCCAAACATAGCCGGGCCACCAGCACCAGAAACAGGGCTGGACCTAAACGCTGTTTTGCTTGACTTCGGCTGTGTTTTGTGTTTCGCTTTAGCACAGAGGTACACGGAAACATATGAAACGAAAACGAAATGAAACGAAAACATAACGAAAACAAAACGAAACGAAAACATAACGAAAACGAAAACGAAAACAGATGACAAAACGAAAACATAACGAAAAACAGCGTTTAGGTCCAGGCCTGACCAGAAATCTGAGATTCGTTTCCCCCGGCGGATGTCCCGTAGCGTTGGCGCCGGTGCCGGCGTCTGGGCCCCCGGCCCCGCGGCCACAGGCCGACGCGCGCAGCTGGCCGCGGTCGCTCAAGTCGCGGCACCAGCTAGCCACGGTGTACCACCGCACAGAGCGGTTCGAGGAGGCGGCCTCGCGCGCGCCAGCCCCCCCCCATAGGGAAGGGGGGACGGAGGAGTTTGCAGCGTGGCCCTCGTCATCCTCATGGCCACCCTGTCTCCCACTCCCTCCTCGTCGTCCTGCTTCTTTTCCTCCTCCTCTTCATCCTCTTCTTCCTCCTCCTCCTCCTTTTCCTCCTCCTCCTTCCCCTCCTCCTCCCCCTCCTCCTCCTCCACCTCGTCATCCTCCTCCTCCTCCTTATCCTCCTCCTCCTCCCCCTCCTCCTCCTCCACCTCGTCATCCTCCTCCTCCTCCTCCTCCTCCTCCTCCTCCTAGTCGGCGTTGGAAGCTCAGGCACTTTGAGACCCGACGGAGAAAGGATTTTCTTGAACCTCTCTCACACGACTACCGCCCTACACTTGCACGGGCCAGAGAGGGAACGAGGGGGCATGGAAGATATATGGCGGTCGCATTGTTCTTGATATGTGCGTTGATGCAACTGGTATGTTACAACCCGCTGGCGGCGAATACCATTGACATATTGAAAGAGAGACAGCAGTGCATTTCGAGAGTGGGATGTGATAGTGCTGGCAGTGGCGCATCAGTGGGAAGGGCCGGAGCCGATGAAGATGACGAGCCATAAACACCATGTGGCACTCCAGCTTGGGACAAAGAAGGGGACATGTATTTCCACGACATGCGGTACGACGTTCCTGGTGTCCAACGATATGATGAAGGACAAGGCCTTCCACACGCAGTACACACCACCTGCACGGCTGCAAGGTCGAGCAGCAAGGGTGAGACTGCGTACAAGGGCGCACGACGTCACAAAATGTGCTACGTATCGGCCACCAAAAACAAAGTACACCTGATAATGTGATGATCTCAAACAGATATGAAATTGGTGGAGGAGAGGTGTGACGACACGGGCGGCAAGTCTACGATCAGAAGGGGGGCATCAACAGCCAACTAGGCATGCACAGGTCGGACAAGAGGGACTTGGTGGTAAGCAGGCGCAGCTCGGACAATCATGCAGCAGCATTGGGGCAAGTGGCTAAAGAGGTGGAAAAAGACAACGCCAGGAGGAGCGCTAGCGGGGGTGTCTCGGGGTGTGATTCAGGCGGATTCTGCCGAACTCCCAGGCGAAGCATTAGCGAGGTCATCTCGGAGTGCGAACCCTTCAGAGCGAATGGCAGAGGAAGAATGGAGAGAGCTCCAGGACCGACCTACTGCAGATCAGATGCGGAAGAAATGGAGCGATACAGGGAGAAAAGCGATGAAATCAGTATTTCCAGTCAAGAAGAAGCAGAGGGACCAGGGAGCGGCAACCCTCCAGTTACTGCGGCATTCCTTTCTGGCAGAAAGAATGAACTGGAGAGTGGACATGGTAGACTCAGACACGCAGGACAGATTGGAAGAGATCAACGAGGAGCTGGCGCAGATTCAAGATGCGCTACGGAGACAGGACAGACATGGAAGTCGCAAGCAACAAATTTTCGCAGAGGAGATACGGATGGCGCGCGACAACAACAACTTCAGCGACGTGCACAGGCCCATAGTATAATATCAGAGGAATGGGAGAGGGCCGGAGAATTCTCAGCGCGAACATGGCGGAGCACAGAGGACTGGCCAAGATAATTGGGAAAGCGCCGTCGCGGAGGGGCCCCGGCAGCAGAGCCGCCCGACTTAGACGAGTACTGCGAGAAGGAGCATGGCGAGATGATCGCAGGAAAGATGCCACAACCAGTGCGAGCAGAAGGACAGGTGGAGGGGCAGAAAAGACATGCGGAAGTGCTGCAGAAGGCTGCAAAGAGGAGGGCTTTCCCCGTTTGGGGGGGCACCGGTGAAACTTACATGGGCGACGCTGGATCCCACGGTTAACCTGAAGGACCCCGAGCAATTGAGCAAGAAGCTGGAGGAGCAGAGGATGCGAGCAGCGGGGCCACGCGAGGACGAGGGGGACCTAGACAAACACAACTCATTCCACAAGCACAGGGCGGGCAGAGCGATCCGACAGAAGATGCAATGGAGGGCAGGAAACGCGCTGGACAAGACGGAAAGGGTTGATGATGGAGAAGCGTCACGGGCGAATGGAGGGAAAGCGCACCACCTGGGGAGACACGAGAGAGCCGGACTGCGGTCGGCAGCGATGGAGGCAGACGAGAGCATGGAGCGCAGGAACAAGCTGGAGGACACCCGCATTTAGCGTCGCCAACCCCGAGCTACGCCACCGGGCCGGCGCAGGTCGATTTCGTTCGCTGCAGAGCAAGGCAACAACAAACAGGGATTGGAGGAACAAGGGTTACACGCGCTTATTGCTCAATGGGAATGGCCTTTCGCGAGGGGATATACTGCAGAGAAAAATACCCAAACGCCCATGCTGGGCACATGGAGGGCTTCGAACGAGTTTTAGGGAGAAGGCAGTCGCCTGCGTCGAAGCTGCACGATGGAGAGTAAGACAAGCAGGAGTAGGCACCATCGCCAGCAACTACGACTGCACCAATGCCTTCGCGAGCACGAAACGCAGACTCCTGCTGGCGTCGGTCTTCGCGACTTCGAAGGAGGGAGACCTGCCATTTGCCATGGAAGCGATCAACTACACGTCGATGATCATGGAATGCGCCGGCGATACGATGGGCCCCGTCACAGACCAGGTGCACAATATCCCGCTCAACACGCTCATGGACGACAACATCAAGATCCGCGTTATGGTTTCGACGGGCCCACCCACCCAGGTGACTGGGGTTTGCGAGGGAATCTCGGGGAACCAGTCAGCTTCTGGCGAAAGCAAGGACATTTCGGCTCGTCGGGAAGCACCAACTGGGAGGAGGGGTGGGCCACTGTCCCAGGCGAAAAGGAGACCAGAGCAGACCAACGCTACCACGGAGAGCCTGGAGCGCAAGCTGGCGAGGGGGGGGCGGAGCCTGAACCCTGCCAAAACCAACCACCCGGTTTCCTTTCGAGGCCCAGGGCGAGACGGGGTCACTCGACAGCTGCAAAGGGAAATAAAGCTCAAGGGCACGCCGAAGAGAGAGATCCGAGCACTGGGCCCATACCTACCAGGAGGCCAAGGCTGCGCGGGAGAGATCGGAAGGAGATGCGAGGCCATGCAGATAGCTTGTAGACAATGTGGATGATTCTGGTCGCCAGATACTACCGACAAAATATAGAAGGAGATGTTCCAGGAATTTGTGTCAGGGGCCGGCCTCAGTGGGCTGATGGCGCTCGTGCTACAGGGGCGCCACCTCGGAACGCTCGGCAGTAGCATGGCAACGCGATTGAGAGGAATGGCAGGGGGCAGGACGAATTGGACGCGAGAGGATGGCACGAACAGGTGCAACTCCAACAAGGAGGCGCTCAAGAGATGGAGGATGCCGCGTTGTGCAACCGCGCGGAGGATCCGCAGGCTGCGATGGCATAGGCAATGGGCGAAACATCCAGGGGACTCTGGCAGTGCGTCTGCAGCAATATTTGGAACGTCGAATTTGGACCGCCTCTGCGAAGTCAGGAGATTGGAAAACGGGAGAGTACGCGAGGCATCTACACGTTGGGCAAAGCAGGTGGTCAAGGATCTTCAGGCACTGGCGGTGGTCAGCGCAGGTGCGGCAAGCTGGTGCCCGCAGAGACAACCAGACATCTCAATGTTCCAGACGGGCACGAGGGACTGGCAAGCGTGCGTAGGGACGGACACCTGTATTCTGCGACATGCAGGGCGAAGCCGGGTTGCGAAATGAACAGAAATAGCAGTGGGAGGAGAGCGTTTCGCCCAATATTGGCGCGACTGGAAGGCGGGCGCGCCCAATATTTCCGTTGAACATTCCAGTTGGAGCGAGAGAGAGAGAGAGAGAGAGAACAAAAAAAAACGAGGTGTATGTATATATGTGTCTAGATACACACATCTATATAGAGGGAGAGAGAGAGAGAGGGAGAAAGAGAACGTCTCGACCCACGGCTGCAGTTATTTTGCACAGTCCCAGTTGGGGGGGCTCTGATCTCATTGCTTCACTCGCCTCCTCCCCCTCATCCTCCTCCTCCGCCTCCTCTTCCTCCTCGTGGCACGAGGGTTGAGACTGGCCCTGATCGCATCCCCGGGATAATAAAGCCTTCCCCCCTGTATCCCTTTATCCTCGGGATTGAAGATGGTGCAACTGAAACAGCAGGCGGGGAGGCCGAACTCTACTATCTCCTCCAATGTTCCTATCGTAGCTCTGATTGTGAGGATGTTTCAGGGGAAGCGCGATCAAGAAACCCTAACACCGACATCACCGGGAGAGGGTGCATGATCCCGCCAGCAGCCCGAATTTTACCATCCCCAGGGGGTTCTTCTCACAGGGTTATGGTTGGCTTCACAGGGGTTCCCTTATTTTCTTCGTGTCTCGGGCTCTCCATCTCGGGAAAGTCCTCGTTGAGGGCACCCCCGCGGGGCCTGACGCCTTCGGCCCTCGTGCTCCTGGCCCACGATCTCGGGGCCACGCTTTGGCTGGTGCGCTGCGCGAGCCACGGCCGCCGAGGCTCGTGCCCGAAGCCCCTCGACGCGTGCGCGCTCGCGCCGGGCAGGGCAGACGAAAAACACCCGCGCAAACCGCAGCTCGAGGGAGCTCTTCGGCTCCACCGTGCCGAGCCGCCGCCCGCGACCCGACGCGCGCGCAAATCCGTCGCGGCATCGTGGCAGAGGTCACCGGGCCGGAGTCCCGGGCCCCGGCTCTCTCCGCGGCAGCTGCCGACCCCCTCTGGACCGATCGGGCGAGGGCCACAGGGGCGAGACCGCCCGGCTTCTGTGGAGTTCCCGAGGCCGGGATCGCACGGCCGGTTCTCGTCCTCGTCCTCCTCCTCCTCCTCCTCCTCTTCTTCCTTTCCTTTTTCTGGTCGATTGAGTTGACGTGGTCGCTCACGGAGCTCAGACGCGAGTCAGGCCGATTTCAGCCAGGTGCGCATGGAGGCTCTGGGCTCGTCGCGTCGATGGTTGTTAACTCGTCATTGCCACCGGTCCCGTGGAAAAAAAGACATGCGACAGGCCTCGGGAACAAGTAGCGAACACTCATGCCACATCCATCTGTCTACGCCTCCCCCTCTCCCCCCAAATGTGCAAAGTTGGCGGTGGGTCTGACGAGCTGCATCTCGACCACGGTCTCCCCCCGCGCGTGCCAGCTTCGAGCTTGGGGGGGAGGAGGGGTGTTCGAGGAGTGTTCCGTACAGCAACTGTTTCCCACTGCCGGGTGTCGTGATTTGTTCCATACGGAGTCCCCGGAAGTCCCGACCCTTGCTTCTACGAGGCGTTCCAGCAAGGGCCTGGCCGTCGAGCATCGACGGAGAGTTGTCATCTCTTCCGCGGCGGAAGGGTCGGCGGAGGGTCGGCGGAAGCAGAACGCGAGGCCGCCTCCGTTGAGGCGGAAGGCTGGCGCGGACGGCGGGCGGAAGGCGGCGGAAGCAAAAGATGCGCCCCCCAGGGAGGAACGAAGGATTGCAAAAAAACGAAGGATTGCAAAAAAACGAAGGTTTTTTTGCAATCCTTCGTTTTTTGCAATCTTTCGTTCAAGATGCGCCTCCCAGGGATGAACATGTTTTGGGGTTCAGGGTTTCCGAAGTCGCCCACACGGGGCCAGACTTTCCTCCCGAGTCGACTGTTGACGGCCCCCGCGGGGCCGGGGGAGGGCCCACACCGAGGCCGAAAACACTGCCGGCCGTTTTTCCCGCCGCGGTTGCTCTGCACGACGAGCGCAAAGTCCGGGGGGGCAGACCTCGTCGCCCCGAGCCGCCTCCCGAGTTGCCGCCCCGCGCCGAGCCCCGAGCCCCCGCGCCCGCGCGGCAGGCCCTGAACCATCCCCGAGGTGCCCAGCGGCCTGCCGCCGCCCCGCCCACCTCTCCCCGCCTCGTCCTCGTCCTCGGCGTCGGTCCTTCTCTCCAGTCCTTCTCCTCCGCTTCCCTGGTCCTTCTCCTTCCCCCCCCCTCCTCCCTCCCTCCCTCCCTCCCTGGTCGTGCTGCCCCTCCTCGTCTCCTCCTGGGTGCACTGCTGAGGCCCTTTCAGGCGCCGCGCTGCTCAGCCTCGAGCGCAGTTCATGGGCCCTCGGGAACCCGTGGGTGCTCGAGACCTCGGATGGCCACATCCTGGAGCTCACGGTCACACCGCCGGGCGCAGTGAAGGATCACCTCCAGCCCACGTGGCCGGCGAACCTCGAGACAGGGGCTGCCATCAAGGTGGGCCGGGATAGTGACAGACTTGACACCTCCGCCGCCAGACAAGTTCTAGCAGATCCAGCCCTCACCAGACAGGAAATGAGTTATCTGCTTCCCTGCATCATACAGTGCCTCTGGGTCAAGAGCCGCTTGGCCGCAGCCGCAGACCGAGTGTGAGTGCGGCCACGTGTCCGACAAAACTAAGCACAGACTCAACTGCCCCCTCGGCAGGAACCTTCGATCTAAGGTCCGTGAGGCCAGCGACATAGAGCATCTAGAATGATGGCCCCGCGCAGCTCCCCTAGTCCACGGCTTTCAGGTTCAGCCCCTCCGGCAGGTGGACCAGCCCCATGGGGTTGGGCTGTCCTTGTGGAGTTCTGGTCAGACAACGCCGAACCCCTTGAAGTAGCCATGACTGGAAAAGGCGTCGTGGACGAGTCTTGTTTTAAGAACGGCCCCCAACTTTGAAATCAAACAGGTTGGTCTGTCGCTGTGATCGATCACGGAGCACATCGTGCGGATCGACGCTCACATCGACGCGTCACTCGCGGACGGCAGCATTCGGCAGGATGTTTTGGGCGGGGCGCCGCGGTCGCAGCCGCGCAATCGGGATGATCCTGCACGGAGGCTGCACGCCCTGGAGGTGCGGGCCCAGATGGCGGCGGCATGCGAAACAGCAGCCGCGCCAGGTGGAAGACAGGGAGCTCTCGGAGTGCGATGCGCGTTTGCCTCCACCGTGCCTCAGGTTCGAGGGAGTGTGGACGGAAAGGCAACGCGAGAGGCATCACAAAACAGCAGGGCTCAACCAGAGCATGGCGCGGAGGACATGGGCGTGTGGAAAGGTGTATCTGGAGTCGCCTATGCAGTCCCCCAGATCGCCGACTGGCGCTTCCCCTGAATACCGGCCCCGCGTGGCCGCTAGACTGTCGCCGGAAGCGCTGGTCGGCGTGGGGGCCGCGTCGCATCGTACTTGGACTGCGCGGGCCGTTGCCTGTCAAAGAATCGGCGGCGAGCGAGGGGGGGAAGTGAGAAGGAGAAGGCTTTCTCAGAAGGTTCGGAAATCCCCCAGCATTCTGAGAAGTTTCCTGAGCCTTCCCCGAAGACGCAGAAAACTGCTCAGAAGGCGCGAGGGCTTCTGAGAAGCCCCGCCGCCTTCTGACAGGGCTTCCCCCTCTCGCTTCCCCCCCCCTCGCTCGCCGCCGAAAGCATGGCGTGGTCCTCCTCGTCCTCTCGTGGTGCTTCCGCCGAGGACCGTCATGGCGAGATACCTGAAGGCCGTGGAAGTTGGAGGGCAATGCCAAGAAAAATGTAAACGGAGAATTCCGTCCACGGAGAAAACACACCGTTCTCGAACCGCCGGGCGTGGTCTCCTGCCGGTGTCTCTCCGGGAGTGACGGTCCTCCCTCGGGCGCGCAGGCCCGCCGGGCGCCGGGCGCCTTCGGAGGCCGCATCTGCGGCGCCTCGACGGGCCGTCTGCAGCCACGCTTTGGGTGCCGAACCTTTCGCGCTGGAGCTCTTCCGGGCCGTCTTGGGGGTTCTGTTGCGGCCGCTTCGGATCGGGGGCCCCCAAACGGGGTGGTGACCACACCGTGCGGTGAGTCGGTGGGGATTCGGGGTCACCGCACGGTTTTGGGACTCGGTCCGTTCTCCGAGTATGTCTCGGGCGACAGGGGCCATCCGGGGGTCCCCAGACCGTGCGGTGACGGACCGTGCGGTGAGGTCTTGAGGGATTTTGAGTTCACCGCACGGTCTGTCACCGCACCGTTTCGGGGCTCCAAATCGGAGCACGCAGGCCGCAGGACCGCATGATTTCAGGAAGCGTGTGCTTTTTTTCCACGCGCCGATGAAGGTGGACAAGCACGGGTCGCCCAGAAAAAAAGCAGTCTGCGTCGGTGAAGGTGGACAAGGCCTCTGTCCTCCTCCCTTTTTCCCGTTGTTTCCCGTGCCCTCCCTCCACCTCATCTCTCCTTCACTCCTTCCTCCCTGCACCTCCCTCACCCGGCGTCCTACCCCACGATGTGGTAGGAGCCCCAACTTGAAAACAAGTCCTACACATTAATTTTCAAGTTCGACACCCTCCCAGAATGCGTTTCCGCCTCTCCCATCCCTCGCTGACTATTCCCTCTGATCTCTCTCCTGCCTCCCGTTCATATCATCATTCTTTTTAGTATGATCATTATTGACATGTTTATCAGTAGTATTATTAGTCTCCGATTGGTTTTGAAGGCCCCAGAAACGCCCCTGGAAGGCTGCCGCGATCCGTTCTCTCTCCTCGTCCCTCCCTCCTCCCTGACCGCTCTTCTGCTCCCTTCTCCCCCGTTGCGTCCTTCCTCTCCGTCTCATCTCTCCTTCGCTCCTTTCCCCCCTCCGCCTCCCTTCAGGAGGGGAGAAAACACACAGACACAATGAATCGTCGACTCCCATGAAAATATGGAAAAACATGGGAAGTGGGGGGGAAGACAAAACCCAGAAAATATACGAAAATATAGGGATAGGGAAACCTTTTATTTGTGCATACTTATTTGTGTGTCTCAGGGCCCCTTCATCCCTGTCCCCCCCTCCCGCCTCCCCCGCCCTGCTTCCCGCCTCGCCCCTCGAGAACGTCCCTGCTCGGGCCTGGGTCGGCGGGGGCCGTGCCGCGGCTCGGCGGACTATAACGCGTCCCTGGCCGTCCTCGACGACAACGCGCTGACGGACCACTGCGTCGCGCAGATCTACATCGAGACGGGCAGGCTGCCTCCCTCCAGGGGGAGGGGGAGACGAGGAAGAGGAGACGAGAGGGGACGAGCAGCACCGGGAGGGGGAGGAAGGGGGGGGGAAGAGGTTGGAGTGCGCATCGGCCTGCCTCAGGAGAGGAAGGTCCAGGGAGAGGAAGCGTGCGAACACACAAGCGCAAGGGCTGCAACCGTGGGCAGCAGACGGGATAAGGCGGAGGCGAACCTTCAGGCACATCTGTGATGAGAAGACTGAAGGAGGAAGCCTGCCTGCACACACACACACACACACACACACACACACACACACCACACACACACGCACGCGTAGATTCTGACGGTTATCGGCGCGGATGTACTGGACTGGCGCTCGACCACCCCACCCCGTCCGACTCTGGCGCGGTCCGCGCGCCAGGGAGAGGGGCCCAGTGCCGATCCAAGAAATCAGCGCAGATCCCCGACATGTCGTGCCTCTGTGGGTGCTGTTCTTCTGCGAGAAACGCCCGATCGCACCATGGAGTCCGCCCTGCTCGGACCTGGGCCGCGGCATGCGCCAACAGAAAGGTTTGGGCGTCTAGCCAACATTGTCAACAGCACCGTCTCAATCAATCATAATTCGGGGGCGGCAAAGAGGGGAGTGATGACTAGGGGGGGTATCATGGCGGGGGCCATGATATCTCCCCAAACTTCATGGTGCCTCTTCTTATTTCAAAAAGTCCCTGGCCCCCGTCCCTGAGCCGCGCACGTGCCGCCGGCCATGATTTGCGCCCCCCCCTCTTGGACGCCCCCCTCTTGGCCGCCCCCGGATAATAACGCCCACCATCACCATCAGCATCAGCATCACCATCGTTGAGCATGCACTGCTGGGAAGCTGGCTGTACACTTACACGCGCAGGCCAGCATCACAAAGGCTGGAAGGCGAGGCACCCACGCTGAGAGGGGAATCCATCTCCACCCAATCCCCTAATTCGTGACAGAGCTGGAGGGTAGCGCGAACGCCAGGTTCTAGTAGGATCAAGCACCACCTGCGGGTGCCCCAATCGGTCCCAGCCTGTCCGAGAGGCCGCTGATTGCGCACTGCTAGCATTGCCGTGACAAGCTCGAGAGCCACGTTGTCGAAAAGTGCGACCCGCAGAGTGCACAAAATATGTGAGGGCCAGTTGTCATCACAGGGTGCCCCGTCCCATGTGGGGCGGAACACGCGAGTGTGGCTACGGTATTTTGGTGGCGGCCAGGAGACCAGCTCGCTACACAGCGAGAGCGTTGTACATCTTGGTCCCAGGCCAACTCGTGCGGCCCTCCCTGAGGATGGAGGACTAGGCAGAGGGAGAGAGGACGAGAGGCAGGACGGAGGAGGACGGGGGAGGCCATCTAGCTTGGCAAGAGCATTGCTGGCCATGCGGGTCACACTCATGCGGACATGCTCTTCGACGACACTGGATCGCGACAGGCGTTTCACAGCGTTCATTTCCACAGGATGCATCTAAGCCCCTCGTCGAGCATACTAGACGGCGCACTACTTGCCCGATGCCCATAGTAGGAGGGTGCGGAGGAGGGAGAGTGGGGGGGGAGGAGGAGTAAGGAGGAGGAGGAGGAGGAGGAGGAGGAGGAGGAGGAGGAAGAGGATCAGGAGGGGAAAGAGCAGGAAGAGGAGGATCAGGAGGAGGAGGGGGGGAAAGGGGGCGATGGAAAGGGAAAGGAAGGACAGGAGGCGTGGGGGAAGAGGGAGGGGGCAAGGAGGACTTTTTTGAGTTTTCACTTTGGACAATGTCCTCCCGTGGGTCTTGGTGCGGACTCCGGCTGAGGCCCTGAGAGCGGAGCGCTTGTCTGCTGCCGTCTCGTCGCAGCCGTGGAAAGGCCCCCTGGCGGCTCCCCCCTGGGGCGCCCAAGAGCTATGCCTGCCGCATGGGCATGGCGGTGATCACGGAGCTCCGACAGGAGAGGAGTCGGGGGCACCCGAACCAGCGTCTCGCTCGATATATCCCCACAGTCCGACCGCGAACAGGCAGGTGCAACACCCCGGGCGGCTCCACCTTGGGGCGGCCAAGCGCGCTGCCTGCTGTACCGCGGTGGTCATGAGGACCTGGGAAGGGGCAGGACTCGGAGGTGCAACAAACGCACGCCTCGCTCGAGGCATCCCGTTATCTCGCGATGGTCCTGAGGCTCTCGGGAGACAGCAGTCGGAGGTGCAACAGACACGCGCCTCGCTCGAGGCATCCCCGCAATCCAGGCGCGAACGGGCGAGTGTATCACCCCTGGGCGGCGCTCCCACGGGGCGGGGTGCTCAGATGTCATGCCTGCCTCATCGTGGTGAACGTGCGGCTCTCGACAGGGGTCGGAGGTGCGACACGAGCGCCTCGCGCGAAGCATCCCCGCAGTCTGGGTGCGAACGGGCCAGTTGCAGTGCCCCAGGCCTGCTCCATCCTCGGGCGCCCAAGTGGTATCCGCAGTCCAGGCGTGAAGGGGCAAGTGGAATACCCCTTGTCGGCGCCTCCTTCGGGTGCCAAAGCGTTATGCCTGCTGTATCGCGGTGAACATGGGGCTAACCAAAGGCAGGAGTCAGAGGTCGGAAGTGCAACACAAAAGCGTCTCACGCGAAACAGCCCCGCAGTCTGAGGGAGAACGCGCATGTTGCAATGCCCCCCGGCGGCTCCTGTGCGGGATGCCCACATGCGTTGCCTGCTGTATCGTGGTGATCATGAGGCTCTGAGCCGGGGGTGCAGACCCAGCGTCTCGCTCGACCCATCCCCTCCATGTGGGCGCGAGCGGGCATATGTGTGCTGCCCCCTGGCGGCTCCTCAGTATCCTTGGGGTGCCCAAGCGCCATGCTTGCAAGATTGCGGAGATAACGAGGGTCTCAAAAGACAGGAGCTCGAGGTAAAAAAGAAGCACCCTCGTTCGAACCATCCCCGCAATATTTGCGCATACGAGCAAGTGTTGTAGTACCCCTTGGCGGCTCCTCTTTGGGGTGTCCAAGTGCCATACTTGCGATATCGCCGTGATCATGGACGAGTCTGGGTACAAGGAGCGAGTATGAGTGTGCCTAAGTGTGAGTGACAAGCTATGGGCTTGTCTGAATGTGAGCCTGGATATGAGTGAGTTTGAGTGTGACTGATCAGTTCGTCAGTGGTTTCCGTAGATGAGTATGAGTGATGGGTATGAGTGTTTATGAGTTTGAGTGGTCTGAGTATGAGTGAGCCTGGGTGTGAGTGGGTCTGGGTGCCAGCGCAAATGAGCGTGTGTGTGTGTGTGTGTGTTTGGTCGGAGCGTGGGTCATTCGAATATGAGTGAGCCATAGTGTGAGTGGGTCTGGCGGGGTATGAGCGAGCCCGTCAGAGAGTCTGAGTCTGAACATGAATGCGTCTGAGTGTGAGCGGGTCGAAGTGTCCAGTGATTCCGAGTATGAGTGAGTCTGAGTGTGGAAGGGAGAGTGTGGGGAAATGGACGGGGAAGGAAACGGGAAGGAAGGAGGAGGAAGAAGGGGGGAGGTGTAGGTGGCATCACATTAATTTGAGGGAGCTTGTCTTGAGAACTCACGTCATCCTGACCCCCAGCGCGCGAGGGAATAGGCCCGCCAACCGCTCCCCTTGTTCCGTTTCCGGGACATCCGAGAAATCTGGTGACGCATTCCAAACCGGCGCCCTCGCGTGGGACATCTTCGGAAAACCTGGCCACCCGAGCCTCCCCAAGGAGGCCTTCAGAGGGCCCCTGGGAAACCGGCGGCGAGTTAATATATCAGCGCCCTCGCGTGTGACATCCTCAGAAAACGGGCTGCCGAGACTCCCCAAGGAGGCCCGCCCCCTTGTTCGAACAGTTTCGGGGAAGTCCGGGACATCCGGCGACGAACTTCACATTGGCGCCCTCGCGTGGAACATCCCCAGAAAACCGATTTCCCCAGCCTCCCCGACAAGGAGGCCTTGTTCTGTTGCCGTTTTGCTTGAAACGAAGCGAGTCGATTTGAGGATTTCGCCGTTTTCGAGTCGATCTGAGGATTTCGCCGTTTTTGTTTTTTGCACCGTTTTCGAACGACAGGCTTAAACACGAACGACGTGCTGCTCGCATCCTGGCGGGAACTCCGGGAAGTCCTTCGGCGCAGTCCAACCCGGGCGCCTCCGCGTGGGACAGCCCCAAAGGAGCCGCCCCCGAGCATCCCCTAAGGAGGCCCTCAGACGCGCGCCAGGGCGCACCGGGCGTGCCCCAGTCCCGGGCTCTCGCTCGAGACAGCTTCCCAAATCGACTAGACGTAAGAGTGACTTTTCGCCGGAGTGACCTTTGGTGCGGGCACAGATGGGCCCCCAGATGGCTGAAAACGAAGCAGGAGCAGCGGCTTGCTCGCCCAGGTTTGGTCCCCCCACGGCCCCCAAAAAGCCGCGCACCAAAGGTCACTCTTACCCAGGGTCACTCTTGCGTGTAGCCGACCAAAGTCGACACCTGGCGCGCGATAAAGTCAGGCCCAAGCGCGTCCTCGGGAGCCATTTCCAGGAATCTGCCGGCGCACGCCAGGGCGCACCGGGCATGTCCCAGTCTGGGGCTCTCGCTCGAGACATCCTCGCGAAAGTCGACCCGGGCGTGTCCCAATCTGCTCCCGCTCGAGACACCTTGCAAAGTCGCCAGATCGCCCCCCGAGGGAGGCCCCCAAGGACGATGACGAAGATGAGCAGGGAGGAAGACGTAGGACGACGAAGGGGAGAAGGATGCGGGAGGAGGGGAGGAGGAGGAGGAGGAGGAGGAGGAGGAGGAGGAGGAGGAGGAGGAGGAGGCGGAGGCGGAGGAGGGGGAGGAAGAGGAGGAGGGGGGCAGGAAGAGCAGGAGGAGAAGGAGGGGGAGGAGAGTTGGAGGAGGAGGAGGAGGAGGAGGAGGAGGAGGAGGAGGAGGAGGAGGAGGAGTAGGAGTAGGAGTAGGAGGAGGAGAAGAAGGAGGAGGAGAAGGAGGAGAAGGAGGAGGAGGAGGAGGAGAGTTGGAGGAGGTGGACGAGGAGGAGGCGGAGGAGGAACGACATCCAAGGACCTCACGAGGTTTGCTGGGAGGATGCGGAGAAGAAGGTGGAGGTTGCCAGCATGGGAGCGGGAGGTGCTGGATGGCACCACCTCCCGCTCATTCTCCTCTTGCCCAGAAGCGCACGCCTCTTCTTCTATACACAGAAACTCCCGATCAACCGCAGAGTGGCCAGCTAGTAACAAAACCCCCATCTTAGGAAATGGGAGACGGAACACACATTACGCAAGGTTTTCCGTCCTTCTAGGCATCCATGGGCCCTTACTGGGCCCCAAGGCCGTCAAAAGCCGACTCAGGATGTAAAACCAGTCCTGGGGAAACGGCGAGGATTTCTGGGGTCTACCTAAAAAACACGCGCACATGTTGGGCGTTCCAGGGGGGGGTCTTCGCCTTCCAGAGATCGAGATCTTGAAAGCTCTTCCTATGTGGAGGGCCCGCGGAAGTAAAACGGAGGCGGCTCCGCCAGCGACAGGCTGGCGGATAGGCCGGCGGAAGTGACAGGCGCCTCCAAACAGATGCCAATGTTTCGGAGCTCAGGGCTCCTGTAGGACGAGCAAGGGGCACAGGCCTCCTGTCTACGGACTCGGCCGCTCGTCGGTAACGCGTCTTCCTCACCCCCAGTTGGTGCGTTGTGCCCCCTTGGGGGTGGGGGGGGTAGGCTGTGGCCGGTCTGTGCCCCTCCCTTCTTCCTCTCCCTCCTCCTCCTCCTCCTCCTCCTCCTCCTCCTCCTCCTCCTCCTCCCCGCTTTTCTTTTCCCCCGATCACAGTTCTCGCCGCGGTCCACTCACCCGCCAGGGTCTTGGGCCTCAGGGATTTGTGTTTGGAGGAGTGAGCGCAACAGATGTGGCTAACCCCAACACCATTCGGGGTGCCCCCAGTAGTGCCGCTGGAAAGGTACGGTCGAGTGCTTCGGTATTTGAGTTATCTTGATTGTGTTCGGGTTGGCCATCCTCTGGGCCATCAGGTTTGTGGGGTGGTGGGAGTGCCACACCCTCCCCAGGATCGATACACCGCGGAGGCGGTTGGGCCCCCCGCTCTTTCCTCTGTGAGAGTGTCGGTTGGGGCGTCACTGCCAGCCGGAGTTCCAGCTAGGGAGTCAGTGTCAGTTGCGGATCCTGGGGGGCAGACTTGCCACTCGATTGGTCAACGCGCGTCGGTTTTTGAGCCGTATGTGGCGGGTGCCGTGGCTTGTGTTCCTTCGGGGGACGCTGCGTTTCCTTCAGGTACAACTCGGTGCCAGTTACGGGCATTGTGGCGTCGGCTCATAAGCGGGGATCCAGTACACAGTCTCCGGGTGGCTGTTGATGTGCCAGGCGGCGATCCTACGAAGTTCGCCCGCGGGGGCGGCTTAGTACGGGTCCATTGATCCGTCGGCGTTTCTAGTGCTCCGCGATCCGTTTTGTCGCCTTGAGCGGCAGGAAAGCCGCCCCCAAGCCCTTGCACCCTTGCAGCCGGGGCATTGTGTGGTTTCGGTCCTTGCCCCTGCCCCACAACCATACGCGCTTCTGCTTGGGTGCCCGAGTGTCACATAATATTAGTTGGTGGCCCTTGTGCAGGATTAACTCGCCAGCATCATGAGGTGTGCGCGTCGGTGGTGGCGGTAGGGTTGGTTTTGTGTTTTGTGTTTCGGGAGCGAGGTGTTTGTGGTTGTGACGTGTATGTGCCCAGGTGGGTGTTCGCCTCCTACCAGGTCCCAGGTTACGCCCGGGTTCTCCCTGAGGACCATGCCGTTCTTCGCGGCGTGCAAACAGAAGGCGGAGGCGGAGGCGGAGGAGAGTTCCTCGTGCCCGCCACGTGGCTCACAGGCTCACACTTTTTGGGGGTCGCAAGAGGGGCGCCCCTGGCCCCAGGTGACCCCAGGATGCCCGAGGAGGCCCAGATGGCCTTCGGAGCACCCTTCACGAGGCCCAGAGGGGTCGCCCCAAGAGGGTCAGCATGGCGCGAAACACTTCTAGTAACACGCGAACGCTGCCCACGCTCGGCTGCGCGCCCTGCGCCACGGCGCCCGTGAACCCTCAACAGCCGTGCCCAAGGGCGGCAGGCGCGCCTCTGGTCTGCGCGGGCGCGTTGCCTCTTCCGCGCTGCACGCCCGGCTGCAAGACGAGTGCGGTGTCCAGACATGCCCACGTCGTGGAAAAAAAAAGCACGACGGATGGTGTTTGGCCGTTGTCGGCCTCAGGGGGCCCTCGCCGGGCCCCAGGACCGTCAAAAGGCGACTCGGGAGGACAACCCAGCGCCGGGGAAAGGGTCGGGGCTTCCGGGGACCCCACATTGAACAAGTCAAGACATCGGGTGTTTGGGTCAGGAATTGGTCCTCAGCGTGTCGCGGCAACGTCCCGAGCTCTTCCCGGCCACCCGCCCCTCGGGGCGGAGCGACACGCTATCCGCTCGCAGGGCATGGAGTGTCGCCGAGGCCGCCGCCGCCGCCGCGACACTACACGTTGTGACCGCAGGCTTCAGACATGTGTAACAGTGGGGCGGATGGACGGAGGATTGATACGTTTCGTCACGCGGCTCTCGGCCTCAAATGGCATGCATGACAAGATGCTGTAGACGCTTCGCGCATCACCACCAGCCCATCCAGAAACGATGTCCAGGCGAGTTGAGGTGATCGGGGGAGTGCGGGAGCAAAGGGGTGGACGGCCGAACCGTGCGAAGGAGGGAGGAGGAGAAGGAGGAGTCAGCGGGGCGGATGGACGGAGGATGGATGCGTTTCGTCGCGCGGCTCTCGGCCCCAACTGGCATGACGAGACATTCGAGCACGCAAGCCACTTCTGTCGAGAGCCGCTCGTTTTCAGGGCGGGGCTCTCGCTGGACATGGGCTCTCGCTGGACATGGCGGCGCTGCGCGGCGCTGAGAGTCGGTTCTCGCAGCGGCTCATGCGGAGGGGGCCTGGGACGGGAGGGTGTACTGCAGCCTCGTTGACGCATCCCGGGTTTGCGGTCAAGACGCCGAAGCAAAAGTTGCGTACTCAAGGTGGGCTCTGGTCTCCGTGCCGCTCCTCAGATATTGGTCGGGGGACCGATTCGTGGCCGAGACTCGCCGTGGCCAGAACAGGCCCGCTCGTTCCTTCTTCTAGACGCTTCGCGTAACCCCGCCAGCCCACCCAGAAACGATGCCAATGCGATTTCATTGCCATGTCAGGCATGGACACGGGAGCAGCAGTGGAAGAACTGCAGGCTGCGGTAGCCCTACCGGGGGACCGAAGATGGGAGGATGAGGAGGAATCAGAGGAGGAATCGGAGGAGGGAGGAGGAGGAGGGTAGGAGGAGGAGGAGGAGGAGGAGGAGAGGAGGAGGAGGGAGGAGGAGGAGGAGGAGGAGGGGGGGGGAGGGGGAGGGGGGGGGGGGAGGAGGGGGGAGGGGAGGAGGGAGGAGGGAGGAGGGAAAAGGGAGGAGGAGAAGGAGGAGGAGGAAGAGGAGGATCAGGCTTATGAGGAAGAGGAAGAGGAGGAGGGCGAACGGAAAGGCCAGAGTCCTCTTGGATGCCTCTCGGAGTCTCTTCGGATGTCTCTCGAGAGCTTCATGTACGCTTCTTGGGGCGTCTTGGGAGGCCCTCGGCGACCTCGGAGGCATCTTGGTGCCGCTTGGGTGCCTCGGGGGAGCCTCTTGGAGGCTTCTTGAGGGCCTCTTGTGGGACCTCTTGGAAGCCTCTTTGGGCCACTTGGGGGCCTCTTGGGGCTTTCTTGGGGCACCCTTGGGAGCCTCGGGGGTCATGGTGGCACCATCTTGGAGGTGATCGATCAAATAAGGAGGATTCCTCAATTAGACCCCAGGAGGCCAAAGTGTGGCCAAAGTCGATGTAAAATCAATGATCCAGGCTTCCTCGCCGAGGCCACCTTGGATGCTCCAACGCGTCGCGAACCTCCCCGTCCAATCCCGGGAGTAGGGGGTAGGGGGAGGGGTCGAGGCCCCCCCTTCGCCCGCAAGCCGTCTCGCTCACTCCCACCCGCCCTCCCAACACATCACCCGAGAGAGTCTCAGCACGTTGCTTAGGAGAGCCACGCATGCCATGTGCGCCACGGTTTCCAGGTGCACCAGGCATCCTGGAGGCCCAAGCGAGCCAGGCGCGCCAGGTGCGGCGCGTGCCCCACGTGTACGCAATATGCCAGCACCCCCGCCGTCCCTGACAGAAACCCATGCAACGTGGTCGCAGGGCGCCCGCGCATGCTCCAGACGTGGAGGCAGAGTGCATTCTGCATCATTTTTTGACAGGGATGGTTGGCCTGCGCGCAGCCAGCAACATGACGGCGCCCCCGCCGTCCTTGTCGAAAACCATGCGCAAGGTGGTCGCGGGACGCCCGCACACGCTCCAGATGCGCAGGCCGAGTGGATTGTGTATTTTTGTGTGTTCGGATGTCTGGCTGGCGCGCGGCGAGCAATATGACGGCACCCACGCCGTCCTGGTCAAAAACAAATGAAAAGTGGTCGCGGGGCGCCCGCGCATGCTCCAGATGTGGAGGCAAAGTGTATTCTGCATCGTTTTTCCTGTTTTTCTTTAACAGGGATGGTTGGCTCGCGCGCAGCGTGCAATACGGTGAGGGCGTTGGTTAAGGAATGTGCCCAGGAGGCTGCAGACCCTGAAGAAAGCCTTGCCTGATAAGGCGACGGTGATACCCATGGCCGATCCACGATTGGAGTTCCACCGGCTTCCAGACCGTGGGTTCCTTACTTAAGGGTTTCTTCTCCAATGCCCCCACCGTATGACGGCACCCCCGCCGTCTTCGTCAACAACCAATGCAAAGTGGTCGCGGGGCGCCCGCGCATGCTCCAGACGTGGAGGCAGAGTGCACTCTGTATCGTTTTTTGACCGGGATGGTGGGGGGCGGCTGTTTCGGGTTGGCCCACAGTCGGGTGGGAGAGGGGGTAAGGAGCATTGATAAACGCCTCCCCGAAGGGTAAGAGGGAAGATGGACGAGGACACTCGCTGAACCACTCACGCCCAGAGGGCTGGTGGGATTCAGCTTTTTTGTTCCGCTTGCTAGCACGATGCCTGTACTCCTGTCCTCCTCCTGCTCATCCCTCATCTCCCCACCCATCTCCCTCCTCACGCTCCTGCCCTCTGCGTGAGGATCCTTGGCCGCCCAGGCTCAAGGCATCACAGCGCCAGGGGGGCCTCCCACGGCACGCCAGCAGCGCCCGTGCGCACGCGCACGCGCGCGCGCCACTCCTGCGGGCCATGGGAGGCGGAGGCAGGGGCAAGGGCAGGGGCAAGGGCAGGGCGGAGGCGGGGGCGGAGGCGGAGGCGGCGGCCGGACCCTCGACGAAGCGGAGGCGGCGGGGCGGGGGCGGGGGCGGGGGCGGCGACCGGGGCCTGGACCAGATCGAGGAGGAGGCGGCCCGGCTGAACGACAGCGTGCTGGCCGACAAGCCGCTCGACAACGACGCCGTGAACGCCGCGATGGGCATGGGGCTCGCCAAGGCCATGGAGCTGTTCGCGGAGCTGGAGGCCAAGGCGGAGGAGATCCGCAGCCCCAGCGGGTACATCAAGGCGGCCGCGAAGAAGCACGGCCTCGGGCCTCAGGGGGAGGGCGGCGGCGGCAGGACCGGCGGCGGGGGCCAGAGCACGGGGAAGGGGAAGGGGAAGGCCGGCCAGGCGTGCGCCAGCGAGAATCGAAGAAGGGAAAGCAGCACGAACATATGAGCTGTTTGGCGATCCGCGCGGATCTCTTGGATCCGTGCTGGGGCCCCCTGGCGACGCCTCCGGCGCCGCCCTTGGCGCGCTCCGCGCGCCAGGGAGGGGGGCCCAGCCCAGATTCCAGAAATCCGCGCGGACCATCGAAAGTTTATGGGTATGCTGTTTTTTCTTCCTCTGGAGAAAGGAAAGGGAGCTGGAAAGACCATCCACGCGGGCGCCAGCGAGGGCGTGAACCCGAAGGTGCAGAAGAGGGCGGAGTGGCTGAACGACCGGCTGTTCGCCGACAGGCCCATCAGCCTGAAAACCATCCCGCTGCCTGCGGCAGACCCCGTCACCCTGCCAGCGTAGCAGCACAGCAAAGTGGAGGTTGAATTGAAGACCCGCTGCTGCTCAGCGCCCCGTCTGCAATGGCGCGGATCTTGTCCGCAGTCACGTTCTCATCCCATCCTGACCTCGCCTATGGCGCGGGAGGGAGCGGCGCGGGATACCCGTGCACGCCAGACCATTCAGCTGTTTTCTCGAGCTCACGCTCCCGAGCACAGGCGGGACATTCATCCCGAGGGCCCTGACGGCCGCCCACATCCCGGTTACCTTCGAGCGGGCGGCAATGGGAGGCGACCTCAATAGGGGGGGGGAAGAAAAGGACCCAACAAAGGAGCCCTTCAGGGGCGCCTTTCGGGCCCCTGGCTGGCCTCGAGCGGCTCGACTTCCTGGGGACGTCGCCGCTCCTGCCGAGGGCTCGCGCCACGAGTTTCGCCGACGGCGACGGCGCCTGGCCAGCGTCCAGGCCAACTCCTCCCGCAGTCCAGCCCCGCTCGCCGCCGCTCTCTGAAGCGATGCCGGCCCCATGCGCGCGCCCTGCCCCACCTGCACTCCGCGCGCCCCGGCTCCCGCGGATCCTGCCTCGTCCCGTTCCTCCCCCCTGCTCCTCCCTTCTCCTCACTCCGGTCGTGGTGTCGTTGTCGTTGTCGTCTCCGTCGTCGTCGTCGTCGTCGTCGTCGTCGTCGTCGTCGTGGTCGTCGTCGCCGTCGCCGTCGCCGTCGCCGTGGCCGTCGCCGTCGCTGGTGGGCGCCGTTTTTCCTCGCTGCCTGGGCCGCGCCCCCTTCGTGGGCGCGCGCGAGGCCAACCTCATGTCGGGCCTGTCCCCCCTACAGGGGGATTTTCGACGAAAAACAAAACATACACCAAAAATACCCCAAAAAGAATCAAAACATATTCAAAAATAGTCCACAGACTATGTTTGGATTCTTTGTTTTATTATTTTGGGGGTATGTTTTGTTTTTCGTCGATAATACCCCTGTAGGAGGACAGGCCCGACTTAAGGCCAACCTAGAATCGCAGAACCCCTCTTCACTAATCCTCCTTGAGGGCTTCTTGGGGTGGCTTCGGGAGTTAGTGTGGGCCTCTTTGGGGCCTTCTCGGGCGTCCACTCGGGCCATGGCAGAGGCCTGCTGAGGACCCATCGGGGGTCTTTGGGGCCGTTTTGGGAGCGGTCGTGTCACAAAGCTCTCCCCAAAGGCTCGGTTGGACCATCTTGGATACGTCCGCGCGGGCATTGAAGCAGTATTGGAGTCCTCTTGGGCCGTTTGGGGGGGGGGTCGGGTAGTCTTGGGGCTACCTTGGGCTGGGGCCATCTTGGGGTCTCCTAGAGGCTCACAAAAGCTTTCCCCAGGCGATCTGACGCCGAGGAGTCCAACAGCTTCAGAAGCATAACGACATATTATACTGCTGGCCTCTCCGGTCTTTCCGTCCAAATTGTTGCGTTGCTTCTCCAGCCTTCGTTGGAGGCCTCTTGGTGGGCCTCTTGGGGGCAATATTGCAGCTTGCAGTCTGTGTAGAGCGCCAGAGAGGAAGCTAGGGGAAACGATTTTCTAAGCACAGTCGCGGGTTGGAAGGGGGATCGGCCTTGGACAACTAACTGACACGCCCGACCAGACAACCAATCAGCGTTCTAACACGCCCAAACGTGCCACAGGCACGGTGGCGGATGGAGATCATGTCCATGTTGGACAGATCTTATGCCATGAGCCTTTTCCAGGAGCTGGAGGAAATGGGCAGCGAGGTGCGGAACCCCAGCAACTTCTTGGCTTCAAAAGCTAAGCACGTCTCTTCCAGCCCTGCTGTGATTGCCGTGGCGACGCCCCGCGACAACAAGGGCGACAAGGGCAAGAGCAAAGGCAAGGGCGACAAGGGCAGCGGCAAGGGCGGCGACAAGGGCAATGGCAAGGGCGGCAAGAGCGCTATATCCGATGAGGACCGGATAGAGAAGAGGGCGCAGTGGCTGAATAGGAGCTACTTCGCGGATCGCCCCCTAGACGACGATTCCGTGTGCGCCCTGATGGGCATGGGCCTTGCGACCGCCATGGACCTCTTCCTGGAGCTCGAGGAGAAGGCCGATAGCATGAAGAGCCCCAGCGGCTACGTCAAGAAGGCCGCCAAGGCCATGGGCCTGGCGCCCACGCAGGAGGCGGAAGCGCCACGGCCGAGGCCCAAGGGCGGCGGCAAGGGCAAGAGGTCCGCCCCACAGCCGCCGCCCCGGAGCACCGCCCTCCAGGCCATCGGCAGCGACCCCAGGCAGCGGCCCGCCCCGAGCGGCGCGCCCCCCGCGAAGAGGGCGCGGAGAAACCCGGGCCCCACCGGCTCCCGCTGAGGCACCCCGCCGCGGCTCCGCGGCCCGGCCTCCGCGGCGGCCGCGCCCCCTGCGGCTGCAGAGGCGCCTCGCTCCCGCGCACCCCCCCCCCCCCCGCGCGCGCGCGCGCCTTGGGCCGCCTGGGCTGCGCGGGCCTCCCACGGGGGGGGGGCCGCGAGCTCGGCCGCAGCTGCCCAGCGCCCCAGCCGCCGCGCCCCTCCGTTATGCGAGGGGAACGGACCGTGGCAGCAGCGTGGAAGCGCGGAGGCCCGCGCGGATTTCTCGGATCCACGCTGGACCCCCCCCCCTCCCTGGCGCGCGGAGCGCGCCGGGGGCGGCGCCAGAGGCGCCGCCGGGGGGGTCCAGCGCCGATCCGAGAAATCCGCGCGGACCTCCGCGTTTTCACGCTTCTGCCATGGTTCGTTCCCCTGTATATGAACAGGCAAACCCCCCGGCCACGCGTGGCAGGGCCTTCCAGGCCAGCAGGCGGCGCAGAAGAACGCAGCTGGGCCCCCGCGGTCTCGCGTTGTGGGCGGTCCCTCGGGGAGGGCAGTCACGGCTGGAGGCTGGAGCGGAGTGGACCCATCGACAGCACAGCAAATTGAGCATCTGTGCGGGCCCACTTCTGGGCCATAGAGAGAGACAACGGGGGGAGTGTGGAAAAGGGTTGTGAACGCCCAAGCCTTGAGAATGCCTTCGGGCACCTGGGCCACGACCGGCTTTCAACACGGAGTTAACGAGCGTGTTGGACTACATGAAAGCAGTTCCAGGATGTTTGGGATAATACCATCGCGCTCGTGCTCGCGCTCGTGCACGATGGCTCCTTTCCGAGCACGGTGGTCAACATTCAATGTTTCTAATCAGTGAGGGCCAGCAGCATCAAGAGTAGTGGGGCTTCTACTTTCATAAGTCCGATCTTGTCCACCCCGATGTGGCAACTCAAGAAACCCTTCGCACAATATACAACATTACTACAACTTGCAACCCGGTCGACGCGTGGTCGCGACGGAGCCGCCAGATGTCAAACACCCGTTGGCGGCCCGTGACGTATGTCTGGCCAACGCGCTTTATGTACAACATGCAACCGGCTGATCCGCAGCCTGGGACATCATGGGCAGCATGATAATACGCTCTACGCGCTGCTGCAACATCACACACACGCACACGCTTGATTCCGACGATAGCCCAGCCCCCGTGCACGGTCAAAGAGGTCTGCCCATGGATGCCAGATCCATGGCCATGGGCGAGCTTGGGTGAAAGGTACATCATCCAGAACACATCATCCCGGACAGGTGATGCGGGTAAGCGGGGAGCAGGGAGGAGGGAAGTGAAAGTGAGGAGGGTGAGGGATGAGCCCAGTCTCCCAGACATGAACCTCTGGAGGTACGAGGTGCATCACGCAGTGTACGTACATGCAGGATGTACTCAGCGCGTGGCAACACAGAACAAGTGGCATCCTGATCAGCAGTACCCCAGCGATCAGAGCTGCGGTTCAACAGACCTTGAACGGAGGCGGGGATGCCAGGTGCACTAGATATGCAATAGCACCATATACCTCTGCGAGTCGATATCCAAGGAGATTATACAGCCTTTTGGTGTGCTCCCCCATCCATAGCGAGAGTTGTCTGAGCAGGATCCTACAGACGAAACCAAGGGTCAGGCATTCGACGACAGGCATTGTATGCTGAAGTACTCAATCAAGGACGTCTCGCGCGAGAAGGACACTCCACCGCGCTGCAGTCCAAAGCTGAACGACGACAGTGTGGGCCATTAGAGACGGACCTATGACCACTGCCGGAAACACATCAATAGTGATGGATGTGTGCCAGGGGGTCCCCTGTCAGTGTGTTACCAAGCTTCGATATCTGCGAGTTAACCCATACTGGGCCCAAGCTTCGTAACCCCCAGGCTAACATCAGGCTTCAGGTGACAGCTCGAGATACGCGTGCCCCAGCACGTCGGAGGCGCAGCAGGCGACGAGCTGGATCCTCACTAGCTGGATCCATATAGTTATGAGGACGGCGCCCCTGGTTGCCAGGCTTCCTCGAATGGGAATCCATTCTAAGAATGCGCATTGGCAGCTCGATGGCCTGATCACGCCTTCGGGTCTCACATGCAGCGGGTCTTGCCCAGATGTCGGGGGGGGGGGGGGCACGTTTAGAAGAGGACGTGTGCAGCAGCAGCTTGTCTGAAGAGAGCAGTCGTTCCATGATATCTTGCACAGGATCAGGGATCAAGCGAGACCACACGACCTCTGTGACCCCAGTTAGAGCATCTCGACATAGTCAACGACCACCCCGAAGTTGCGAGACGAATGCCGAAGCAAGTTGGCATCGACATTTGGCGCGATCACCTCGCGAAACAGAAGGTCTGCGAACGAGCAGCCAATACTTATAGTTGGACCAGTTGTGGCAAATTGGCCCAACATGAACACGACGACAAGACGGAGTGGGCAACGGTATTTGAGCAGAAAGTTAGCAATGCAGGGTTACACCCAAATAGAAGGCCTGTTGCATGGAGAAATAGTGTAGGGCAGTCTCGATCGCACGCAGTAGCAGGAAATCTCGCAAGAGTAAGAACCGGTCTCCAGAAGCCGCAGACCTCGGATAACCGAGTCTGGCAAATCGACACCATGGCGCAGCTGAAGGAAATCGGCACGATCGGCAGAACTCCTGTTGCATTGCCGATCTGCAGAAATAATAAGGCAACCGTCACTGTGCAAGGGCAGAGCAGGAAAGGGCCTCCACATGCTCCGCTCGAGAGGCGGCAGAGGCATTCCGACGCTCGTGAATTAAACGACCCGCAAGTAGCGTATAAGAAGGAAGGTTTCCTTCTCGAAGAAATGAGCCATAAGCAGCATATAAGAGAAGTTGAGCGGCCCAAAAAGAAGGTGTATCCATCAGGAGGAGTGTTCGGCTGTTGATTTCTGGGTTCCCTGAATTGGCGTCCACAGAGTCTACCTTTGAAGCATTAGAACCACCGTCCATGGCGACAGCGTTGATGGTTCAAGTAGTTCACGTTGTGTCACGACTAACTACTAGCAGCGGACGTTTGGGCAGATGTTGGAATATTACCAGTCTCGGTTCGTACCTCCTGAAGAGCCTGCGCATGCATGAAGGACATCAGCTCCGTATCCTCACGCCGCCATTGCCATTCAGTGGGCAAGAAGACTTGGCGTTCTAGTGGCTGAAATTCGTCGGATGCATGGCAGGCGAGGCGAAATCGTATCAGCGTCCCCGAGAATGTCATACACCGATACCCCAAGTTCTAATGCAACGTGTGGTGCGCCCAGAGGCTGAAAACGACAATGCGCTCCTCCTCATCCTGTGGGCACCGTTTGGGCACCCACTTGCAGCACGGAGGGAGTCTCACCACCTGAATCATAGCTATCCCTCGAAACCCCAGTTGTTTCCCCCCCCCTTGTCTGTGGAGCACCTGTAGCAAGACCACACGAAGCAGGGCTATCGAGGCCGCAGTCGGCCCTCGCCACTGCAGACGGAACGGTGAAGGCACGCGTGAAAACCATCAGCGCTCACACCAGGCCACGGCCCCCGGGTCCTCCCAGCAGCTCCTCTGGACGGCGGGGCCGTCGACGTGGAGCGCGGCGGGGTGGCCGAGCGATCTCGCTCTTCTCGGGGCCCCTATCGGCCCCTCCGCGGGGCTCTGTCCTGCGCCCTGCCGCCGCTGGCCCCTCCCTTTCGTCGGCCTGCTTCCGCCCCCTACAGGCCTCGGAAGAAATTAGCGAACACTCATGCCAGATTCATCTGTCAATGTCCCCCCACCCCAATGATCAAATGCTGGCGGTGGGTTGGATGAGCTGCCCCTCTCGAGCGCAGTCTCCCCCCCGCCGCGTGCCACCTTCGAGTTTGGGGGAGCAGCGGAGTGTCCAGTGTCCACTGATTGCTTCCCCCACCGCAGCTCTCTCCCTCCGCCGCCCCCCCCCTTTGTGGCCCAGGGCTCCACGCGCCCCCCCCCCCGGCGGTGGCACTGGGCGGGCAGCGGGCATGGGAGGGGGGTGCTCCTCCAGGGGCGCCCGGGCGTCGGCCACCCGGGCGGGCGGGGGGGGGGAGAGAGCCTCTGCCGGGGCGCTCCTCCAGGGCCGCCCCTTGGGAGGGCGGGGGGGGGGCGTCGGCCACCGGGGGGGGGGGGGGGCGAGAGCCTCTCCCCTGCCCAGCGGCGCGCAGAGAGGGGACGCGTCGGGGCCCAGCCCGGCGGGCGGGGGGCACGCGGCGCAGCCCCAGGGGGTGCTCCTCCAGGGGCGCCCGGGCGGCGGCCACCGGGAGGGGGGGGGGAACCAGACCTCTGGGGGTCGACGTTGCGAAAAAAAACACGACGTCGGGGGGCCTGGGTTGCGCCCGTGCCTCCACGTCGGGGCCGCCGCATCGGCCTGGCAGGGGGCGCGTCAGCGGGCGGGGCTCTCCCGGCGCAGTGGGCCATCGCGTCACCGGGTGGGGGAGCCTCTCCCCATTGCCCAGCGGCACGCAGAGAAGGGAGGCGTCGGGGTCCAGCGCGGCGGGCGGGGCACCTGGAAGTCTCTGCGTGATGCAGGCGCCGTCGCTTGGCATCCCAGCGGTCCTCGGAGTCCAGCTCGGGGGTACTGTTTCTTGTGTCGTTCGCTTGTTGGTGCAGGCTTCTCGTCCCAGTTTGCGGTCGGAGCAAAGGCCTCTTTCAGTATGACCGTATGACACGCGTACGTCACAACGGTTGTCTTCCGAATTTGTTCGGGGTCAAATTGAACCAAGCGGGCTCTCTTGGTAGTGCTTTTGTATTGGACTGGCGGGGGGGAGAGGATCAGCATGTTCGACGATTAATATCGGGGAGCCTACTTGCGCTACGTTCGTGCGCGTTGAAGCGGCCGCGACCGCAGCGTGGCCGTTCGAGGTTGAACGCCGCTTGTTGCCCAGAATGGCCGACATCGCACGAATTGCGCTATCGGAAAGACACGATCGCTCAAGGTTAAACGATCCACGTGGTGTCAGAACCTAATGCCGACGTCATCGCGATGTCAACCCGCCGTATGCGATGGCTCCGGCAAGCTGTGAATGTGCAGCCAATGCGCAGGACGCTGTGGAAGTCGACGGCCTCGCTGGGCAGGCCAGCCACGCCACTGCCGCCATTCGTCGGTGGGGCGGTCGAGGCTGAGGAAAGCGACACCAGAGAGGGTGTCGGACTAACGGCGAAGGTGCTCTGGTCATGATCGGAGAAGAAAAAACGGCATACACATTAAACTTTTGGCGCTCCGCGCGGATTTCTGCGCTGGGCGCACTGGGCGGCGCCTCCGGCGCCGCCCCTGGCGCGCTCCGCGCGCCAGGGAGGGGGGCCCAGCGCGGAGTCGAGAAAGCCGCGCGGACCGTCGAAAGTTTATGTTTATGCCGTTGTTTGCTCCTCGAGATGCGGGCGTCGACGGCCCTGCCGGGCAGGCCAAACGCGCACGGCCGTCGCCCTCGTCGGTCACGCTGTCCATCAGTGCAGGCGAGCCCCGTCCAGTCAGGGAGGCGGCCGAGGCCGGGGCTCCCCATCGCAGAGCCTCGCGCCGGAGCTCGCCCGAAGTAGCCGTGGGGACCACGAGCGCCGAACAGGGTCACCCGGGTCGCTGATCCTGAGCGCCTGGGGCAGCACTGGTGGGTCTTGGTGGATGAAGGCGCCGATGGGCTCGGCCATGGAGGCGCTCTCGAGGCGCACGACGCTGGCCGGCTTGAGCAGAAGGAAGACAGCCAGAGAGGGTGCTGGATCATCCCATCATCTTCTCTAGGTGGCGAGGGGCAGGACATGAGCATTGATCGCAGTGCCGGGCGTGTCGGACGCAGAGGTGCCATGGGCCGTGCTTGTCCGTTGATCAGCCGTCGGGCCGCGGAAGTGGTCGAGGCCGAGGACTCCGCCGTAGAGCATCGCGAGGCTCCCGCGTCAGCATCCATTGGAAGCACGGCAGCACCGTCTGGGCCGCCGTCCGCGGGCTTCTGGTGCAGTACGAGGGGCCCCGGCGCCTCGCACAGAAGACGCCGACTCGCCCGCTCGTGGAGGCGCATCTGCCCGCCACGTGCTCGCGGGCGTCCGCGGCAAGCACCAAGGCCCTTCGGGATGCCATCGCGGAGGCCGCCCACGCCTCCCGTCTCTCCTGGTGTGCATCGTTTGCGGTGAGGGCGGCGGTGGCCTTTAGTCGTGGCGCGGGACCTCGTGTGCAGTGGCCCCATTGGAGGCTTGAGAGCCCAGCGTTGGGCTCTCCGCGAAGGCGAAGCCGCGGTGGAAGCCCTGCCAATTGGATGCTTGCAGTCATTCGTGCGCGGCCCCAGCAGGGCGCCCTCTGTTGGCCCGCGTGCGCCGCCGCCGAAGGAGCACGATGCCATGCCCTACGAAAACGCAGACCAGCTCGCCAGATGGTGGTGGTTCTGCCAGCGGGTCTGGCCACCCACCCATCAGAAGGATGGATCAGCAGCAGAGGACGTGCCCCCCGCACCATGGATAGAAAATGCCGAGCGCAGCGAGCGGTATGCCAACGGAGCCGACCTGTGTGGTCGTTCGGAGCGGTCTTGGCACAACCGTGTCCTTGAGCCTGCTGCCGTTAACAGTAGAGTGCACGTTGCCGATGCCCTTGTTGGACAGGGCGCTGGTCCACCCATTTCCCCTGGCCCATCCGACGACCACAGGACGAATGAAAACGACATGAGGGCAACGTACAAGCACATGAAGATCCGCACATCCTCTGCGATCGCCTCGATGGCGTTTGCCTGGGCGGCGGCGCAGCAGGTCCCAGAGACCCTGGGAAGGCACCTTGATCGTTCGATCCATGGACAGGCTACTCCCGTCGGCGCCGTCCACGCTGAAGTCTGTGGCGACCCAGCTGTCTCGTGTATTCGGAGCTTCTTCATACGAGTGTGTTTGATCCCCTGATGGGAAGTAACCCTGCCTCGTCGGCAAACTATGCCAGGGTTGGAGCGCCTTCGGCGCACAGAAGTTGTCCGTGGCGGGATCCGCTTGGGGCTGTCACTAGGGGTGGCGCACCCCCGGCGCCTATCTAGAACATCAAAATACGCGCAAAGGTATCCCAGCCTACGCCCACCGAGCAACATCAGATGCCGATGAAGACCAGCACTGGTGCAGTGACTATGCCGAAGCCCAGCGAGGCCACAGCCAGTGCCGCCGTCAACGCGCCAACAACCACAAGCACCGGACGCAGCTCCACTCGCAGTGGACACGTGTCCATACATTCAGCGCGAGCTTTTGCCACAGCCTGCGTTGATTGTGGCGACTTGGCCGCGTCCCCGCGCTGAACGCTTGTATGTTCCTCTGCGGTTCTCGCAACTCTGACCTGCAGCCCCAGACCCCCAACGTCCTTATTTGTTCACGACGTGAACCCCAGGAGGTCTGGACACCCCTTTGCTTGGGCCACTTCTTGATTCCGAGTAGTATCGTGCAGTCCCGCGGGCTGGCAAGAGACCCATGAGGCCGAATACGGCCCGAAGCCTTCCGTCGTGAATCGTTTCACGATGCGAGGGGGTCTGGGACGTCCCAGCAGGCGGCGCCTTGTTCCACTTGCTGTGCGTCTGCTGCCCCAGTGTGTCGCGGTCGCGTCCAGGGCTCTGCGGCGCACCGCTCCCACCGCCCCCCCAAGTCGCCGTCGTCCGTCGCAGTGAGCGCGCCGCGGCAGGTACCAGGAGGCCCTGGAGCGTTTCGGCAAGATCGAGCGCGGGCACGGGGTGGGCTTCGCAGCCTTCAACCTGTGGATGTACTACGTGGATCCACAGCGCTTCGCCGCTTCCCCGAAGCGCACTCCCCTCTCTCCATGTCCATGTCTTAGCCCCCACCGATCCTTCTAACTTAGGGGGAGGGGGGAGGGGGGAGAGGAGGAGGGCGGGGGAGGCGGGCAGGGGGAGGGAGCAGGAGGCAGGAGGCGGGGGGTGGACGGGGAGGGGGGAGGAGGAGGAAGAGGAGGACCATCCAGGAAGGACGTCCGAGGCTCCGTGAGCGCAATGGTGCCTTCAGCCAGCTCGGAGCCTCCGCCCGAAGAGACAGCCCAGAGCCGGGCCCATGTGTGAGCCATTCTTTGCTCCCAGACCTCCGGTGTCTTGATTTGTTCATTACGGGGTCCCTGGAAGGTTCGACCCATTCCCCAAAGGCGGTTTTACACCCCGAGCCTTTTTGTTGACGGTCCTGGGGTCCGGCGAGGAATTTTCAAAACCTCAGGCCGCGCTTTTGTTTTTCCACGACGCGAGCGTGTCTGCGCCTGCCCCTCCGCCTGCCCCCCCTGTGGGCTGGGCGGGGCCCGGCGGATTATGGCTTCACGCTGGTGGCCATGAGGCGCTTCGAGCAGGGGATACCGCTGCTGGAGCAGGGCCTCCAGAGGAACACGGCCGTGCCCCATGGGTCCGGGGCCCAGCGCAGAGGCCCACTGCGCAGAGGGCGGCGAGAGGGCCGAAGGGCAGCGCCGACCACCTCGGCCGAAGCCCGGCCGGGCCGATGCTGGGGCGCGGGATCGGGGTACGCAGATTGATGGGCAAATGTTCCAACACCGCTATCATAGGTAGGGCGGGGGAGAAGGGAGGATGAGAAGTTTCTCCTCCTCCTCCTCCTCCTCCTCCTCCTCCTCCTCCTCCTCCTCCTCCTCCTCCTCCTCCTCCCACTCCCTCCTCCTCCTCCTCCTCCTCCTCCTCCTCCTCCTCCTCCTCCTCCCCTCCTCCTCCTCCTCCTCCTCCTCCTCCTCCTCCTTCTCCCTCCTCCCTCCCTCCTCCTCCTCCTCCTCTTCCTCCTCCTCCTCCTCCTCCTCCTCCTCCTCCTCCGAGGCGTTGTGGTCCGAGGCGCCCCATTTTGGGCTAGCGGCCCGACAGACCACGACCCCAGCCCCGCGGGGCGACTTCTTTCCTCTTGCCTCAGGAGCGGGCGCGACGGCCGCCATCGCAGGGCGGTCCCGCTCACCGGTGTGGCACCGCAGGGCGCGGCGCCAGCGGGCGGCCTCCAGGGCTCGGCTGCAGCGCGAGAGGGACATCGTTCGGTTGCAGGACCACCACGGCAGCACACCTCCCAGGATGCCTGGGAAGCAGCAGCGAGGTTCAGTTTCGCCGTGGTCAACCTGCAAGAGCTGTGGCGCGCACGAGTGGAACGGGGCCCTGCAGAAGCAGGGCTGCAAGTGCAGCCGCTGCGGAGTAAAGGTCGACCTCTACACCGCTAAGGGGAGCAACTCCAAGGAGGGCAAGGCGGGCAAGGTTCCCGTCGTCGGGAAGGGGCCCAGCGACTCAGTCTCGGCAGAGGACAAGCCCATCTTGACCCTGGAGGCTGCTCTCAGGTGCACGGAGGACCCCGCCCTCCGCAGGATGATCCAGTCGCAGATCGACGACCTCAGGCACAAGCGGGCTCGGCAGTCTGCTGTGCCTCCAGAGGACGCACTGCGGCTAGCAGACGGCGCCGTCCGCGACGCCTCCGCCAAGCACGACCAGGCCATGGCGCGACTTCTCAAGTGTCGAGATGCCTTAGAGGAGGCGCAGGAGAAGGAGCGCCTGGCCGCACTCGTTCTCGCCCAAGCCGAGGACACGAAAAAGCTCGCCGCGCAGGCCCTCGCCGCCAAGCTGGGCGTCACTGTCCAGGAAGGTGAAGGCTGCGCCGAGAGCAAGACTCTTTTTCAGATTACATGGGACGAGGATTTCTTCCGCAATCTTGACAGCATGGAGGCCGAGCAGTCTGAAGTTCAGGAGCTTCGCAAGCTGGAGTCCGACCTCAAAGCAGTGAAGGACCAGCTTGCCACCAAGAACACGCAGGTGGGCGACTGGTTGCAGCGGGCCAAGGAGCTCCAGAGCCAGCTCACCGACAGGATGGCCAAGAAGCGCAAGGGCGACAGTGGCTCCTCAGCAGTCGGGGCAGCAGGTGGTGGTGCGCAGGCGGCTGCAGCTGCTGGCGCCCCACCCACCGCCGCCGCGGCAGCGGGCGCGGCCGCAGGCAGCGCGGCGGCGGCCGCCCCCCCAGCCGCCGCCCCCGCCGCGGCCGACCCCGAGGCAGCCAGAGTCGCTCGGGAGGCGCGCGAGGCCCGCATCCAGCAGGCCGCGGCCAAGATCAGCGCTTCCAAGGCTGCCGCCATGCAGGCGTCCGAGGCGGCCAAGAAGGAGGCGGCTGGCGGCGCTGGGGCGGCGGCCGCTGGTGGCGGCAAGTGACGAACGGGCAGGAGCGGCGGCGCGGGTGTGCAGGCAGCCACGTCGACGACCGCTCGGGGAGAGTCTGCGTTGCAGACTGACCTGCCTTGGGGTACTGAGGTCGCCACGACCTCCAAGAGCCAGAGTGACACATTCATATTTTTCTCTAATGTCACTGCCATGGGGAAGCAGGCCTGGGACTACGTGACTGGGCCCGCTTCGACTCCGTATCACTACTTCTTGCTAGTTGAGACTCACATCGAGTCCGCCAGCGACTTGCAGCACTGGAAGGGCCAGGCACGCAAGTCGCATCTCAAGTTGATAGACAATCCAGCTCGCGGGACGGGCCGCGAGCAATCGGAGGCCACCAAGGACAGGGCCAACGAGGGCGGCGAGTGGATCCTTGGGAGGCAGCATTTACAGTTCCACAGGGTCCATGACACCGACTCTGTGTGCCGCGACCTCAAGGCCGAAGGCAGCGCCGCCCTGGACGGGTTCACGGTGGCGATCCTCAACCAGCAAGGGTATTCCATCGCGCTGATCGCCTTCTACGGCTACTGCTCCGAGGGCCTCCACGGCAGGAACTTGGTGCGTTTCGCCAAGCTGGGGGCCCTCGTCTCTCAGCTGAAGCTGCCGTGGATTTGCATAGGCGACTTCAACCTCCCACCGTCCGTCCTGGCCGACGCTGGGTTTTTGGATCGTGTGGGTGCCAATGTCCTCACCGCTGCCGACACGGAGTACACCTGCGTGGGCGGCATGGGCAAGGGCAGCACGCTGGACTATGCCGTGGCCAGTTATTCGGCGTTACCGTATATCGTGGGTTTGAGCGCAGTTTTGTCAGTGCCTTGGCGACCGCATTGCGGGCTTCAACTTCGGCTGAGAAGTTCGGGGTCTCAACTGTTGTGTCGGCAGCTGGTGCTTGCAGCTCAACTCCCACAAGTACCTCGACCTACCGCCCAGCCGCAAGAGGGTTCCAAGTCGTCCGTGGCCCGAGGGGAGCGCGTCCTGGCACGACGGGCGGCCCAGGACAGGATGGCGACGGCGACGGATGAGATGTTCGGAGACCTCTGCTCTGTTGGAGGTGCGACGGCGTCTACATCGGCGACGGCTTCTTCCTCTGAGGGCGAGCCTAGTGCGCAGGCCAATTCTCTTGCCCCCGACTGGCCTGAGTCGGACGGTGAGGGCGACTACGTGCCCCCAGGTTTCTTTGGGCCCGAGGCTGGCAGCCCAGCGGCTGCCGTGCCTCCAGCCTCGCCCAGGCCCGAAGAGGCCGAGGTCGCGGCTCCGTCTC
This sequence comes from Prorocentrum cordatum, assembly GCA_963575745.1. Classification (NCBI taxonomy): domain Eukaryota; class Dinophyceae; order Prorocentrales; family Prorocentraceae; genus Prorocentrum; species Prorocentrum cordatum. The sequence goes on along the minus strand of CAUYUJ010015493.1, from coordinate 625,522 downwards.
ACGGCATATCGAGTGTGCTTACCGCACCCCACGAGTCTCGGGACCCACCCAGTTGTTCTGCCTCCCCCGAGGTCCCCTCGAGCACCCATGGCGGTGCCCTGCCTGCCTTTTTCCTCCCCTCTGACCTCTGGGACTCCTGCAGGGCACAAGTGGGCTACACGGACTCCGCTGGCGCCTCGGATGTTATTCCTGCCATTGCCAATTCTGCTGCGTTTGCGGTTGGGGGACCACATATTCTACGTCTGGGAGCTCTTTATGGATCTTGGGTCAAAGCTTTGGAGCGCACCGTCTGTATTCACCATGGGACGAATCTAGCGGGGCCTTCCAGGGACTCAGGGCCTAAGTACACCTTCACCGAGGTTAAAGCTCCATCTAAAGTTCGGGAACAGCCTCTTCATGATCAGGTGTCGTCTTGGTGGGGCAGGGTCACCACAGTACTGACCAAGCTCAGCTTGCATCGGTCTCGTGGCAACGGACCCATACAGCAGCAGCAGCTCGTGGAGGCGTGTGCGGCCTTGGCAGGGGACCAGCCAGACAGCGTACACGTGCCTCTCGCTTCGTTTGCCGACCCGACCGTGGCCTCGTGGAGCGAGTGGCAAGCTCGGCTACTAACGGTCACCGACATGCCTGATGCCAGCCTGCACGAGATGGCCGTCACGGCCAAGCGCATCACAGGTCGAGCTCGTCGACGGGCTTTGGGGGCGTCTCTTAAGGAGCTTAGTGCTTGGATTTCGACCTCAGAGGCTCCTGGGATCCTCCACAAGGCTCTTAAAAAGACCCCCCCTGTCCCCGATGAGCTCGTAGTCGACGGCCAGGTTATGTATCATCCCCTGGACATCGTTGATAGCAAAGCCAGTACGTGGAAACAGCTCTGGGGCCCAAGGGAACCCGATCTACACGATGTCCAGGAAGTATTCCACGAAATTCGCGAAGTTGCTCGGCACGAACGCCTCGAGCCACTTTCCCACGACAGAGTCCGTCAAGCGCTACATTCCATGCGAGCTAAGACAGGACCCGGGGTTGACAAACTCACCCCGTTGGATATAGAACGTTTGCCTTTTGCTGGAGTTTCGGAGCTCGCTGGGCTTTACAATGCCTGCGAGGAATGCCTCTCCTGGCCCTGGCAGGTTCTCCTGGTCGTGGGGAAGCTTTTAGGGAAAAAATCGGGTTCTGACCGCGTTATTGGTCTCATGTCTATGTTTACCAGGACTTGGTCCCGTGCTCGGGAGGACGACGTCCGTTCTTGGTCTCAGGACTCCGAGCCTGCGTGGGACGCCGCAGTGGCGGGGAACTCGGCGCTCCGCGAGGCCTTCGTCCGCGCTTTGAAGGACGAGGCCATGCACAACTTGGGGATCGCTTTTCGGGGAGGGCCTCGTAGACATCAAGGGGTTCTACGATGAGATGCAGTGGGGCCCTCTGGCTCGGGCCGCTCTCAGGCTTGGGTTCCCTCCTGAGGTTCTCTTCTTGGAACTACAGATGTGTGCTGCACCCCGTACGGTCTCTCAGTTGGGGTCTTACTCCGAGGCCTTCCAGGTCGTCCAGAGCATCATTCAGGGGCTCAGGTCTGGGACGCGTTTCGGGCGATGTATGATCTATTTCATCATGAGTAAGATTACAGTGGCACATCCGTCTATGTCTGTTCGAGTTTGGGTTGACGATATTAATGAGCATGTCGATGGCTCTCGGAAAGCAGTTCGAGAGAAGCTATATCAAGGCGTGCTCGACACGTGTCGGTCCCTTGTGGCGCACGGCTTGCCTGTGTCACCCAAGAGCGTCATCATGTGCACCAACGCCTCTGACAGCAAAAGTGTTGTCCAACGCCTTCGGCGTCGGGGTTTTCATCTGCAGCATGCTCTTCAAACCACTCTCCTCGGGGCTGATCTTGGGGCTGGTCGCGTAGCGCGGGCCTCTCGGACCAAACGGGTGGCTAAGGCGAAGGGCATGAATTTTAGGATTTGCAAGTTCGGTCGGGCTTCCAGGAAGTATCTCAGGACTGGATTACTTGAGCGTGTCGGGGCGCAAGCTGCAGGCAGCTACGGGCACCAGGTTGTGGGGGCTTTCGGTACCTTTCGGCAGCAGCGCAGGCGTCGCCTCGGTCACACGCTTTCTTCGGCCACGCGCGGTCGGTGTTTAACTACGGTTCTCGATCTGCGGGCCGACGGACATGATCTTGGGCACAAACTTCCGAGGGAATGTTTTCAGTTATGGTTACGCACTTGGTTCCAGGATCCGTCGCTCCGACCCGCAGTTCGCGCGGCTTGGCCGCGTGTAGTTGCTCAGTTTCGGCAGATGGAGCCTCGGCCGGTTTCACAAGCAGTGCGGGGGCCCATCTCCACCATGGTCGCTTATCTTCTTGAGTTCGGATGGGATCCAGTATCACCGAGCGAGTGGCACACACCAGCTAGCGATGACGATCCTGGAGCCATTTGGACGTTCCCCGATGAGGTCGTTTCTTGGTCGGAGGATTTTAGTGGGTTGGTGTCCGAGTTCGAGAAAACGGTCCGTCTCAAGCTTTGGAAGTCAGCGGCGTCACATTTTTGCGGGGAAGGGGTCCAGCACGGGGTGGATAACCATTCTCTTCGGCAAGTTCTAGCAGCGCTCTCGTCTGTACCGCACGGCACTCAGCTATGTGAGACCATGTTCGCTATTGCAGTGGGAGGGACATGGCCAAAGGGACGGGTTGCGGATGAGACGAATGCGCAGTGCGATGGCCTCTGTCCTCGGTGTTTGGAGAGCAAGGAGACACCTCTTCACCGAGGCTGGCTGTGCAGTTTTAACAAGGATCATGCAGTGTATTCTTCCTCTGCTCATCTTGTTCCGCGTGCTGTTGCTGAGCACGACGCAGCAGCATGTTTCTGGTCGCGGGGCCTCATCCCTGCGCGGTGGACCTCAGTGGAGCCTCCGCCAGACAGCGAGCAGTGGCACATGCACCATGCTCGGCATAACAATTTCCCAGCTGCTGGAGGGCTCGGCATTGGCACCCCTGAGGAGCCCATCATTGTCTTCGGGGACGGCAGCGGGGGTGAAGATAGTCGTGATTCTCGACTTCGGCGTGTCGGTGTCTCGGCTGTCTCTCTCAGCGACTACGGCGACCCCACGGTTGCAGCGTGTATCTTTGGAGGACTTCCTGGAGGCTCTCAGACTGTCCCTCGGGGGGAGCTCTGGGGCCTCTTACTGGCGATCAGGCACACCTTGGGGTCCCTGGTTTACGTGTCCGACAATAGCGGGGTCGTCAATGGGTGGTTTCAGAAGAAGTATTCAGCCCCTTCGGGGCCCAACGCGAGCATTTGGAAGCTCATCGGCTTAGCTCTCGAAGGGCGTGATGTATCACAGGTTACCGTTTTGCAGGTTCCCTCTCACCTCGAGGCTGAGCAGCATGTTGATTCCAAGTTGCCGATGTGGATGTTCATCGGGAACCAAGTCGCTGACACTCTTGCTGGAGTTGCTGCCAGTATGGTGCGTGTCAGCCAGCATACCAGGACAAGAATTGGGAAGATTGAGTTGGAAGCAGGGCTCGTCCGAAAAAGGTTGCTTCGATCCACTCTCGAGGCCATGGCCGCGTCCCCGTCCGCTCCACGTGCCCGTGATCAGACCAAGGCACCCAGACCGCCAGCGCCCAGCGTTGTGTCCGTGTTCGAGTCCGAGCACACCTTGTCCGAGAGTGGCCGTGCGTGCCTTGTTTGTCGGAGCTCGGCTTCGGCAGCGGCAGCCACGGCGTGGCGCAGGAGTCAGTGCTATAACCTGCAGTCTGTCGACTCCGCCCTTTTCCAGGTGCCGAGGGGACAGTCGGTACATATCGGGGGGGCTGGGTTCACGAGACTCACAAAATGGTTTATCAAGCCAAGAATAATGTGTGGATTTGTAGTTCCTGTGGGTGTTTCGGCGTCGAGCAGCTTCGGGCCTCCTTGGCCCAGCCTTGCCTCGGCACCCTCACCCCCACTGGGGCGGCTTATCTCCGCAGAGTGGAGGACGGGCAATGTCCCAAGTACCCCTCCAAGCGTGCGAAAGGCTCCTGAGGAGTTCTTTCCTTTTCTTTCATACGCACCGCGTTAGAGCCATATCCATATCCATATCCATATCCTCCTCCTCCTCCTCCTCCTCCTCCTCCTCCTCCTCCTCCTCCTCCTCCTCCTCCTCCTCCTCCTCCTCCTCCCACCTGCTCCTCCTCCTTCTCCTGCCTGTGGTAGTGGTGGTGGAAAATTGGCCAATCACGGATGCGCTCGCGTCGTGAGCCGAGCTCACGACGAGAAGCTGCCGCGGGCCCTCTTCGGCCTCCGGAGGGCCCTCGCCTCGGGCCCCGGGGCCATCAGAGAAGCCTTCCAGCCCCCGGGAACGGGTTCTGGGGGGCCGCATTGAAACGATCAGTCAGAGCCCCGAATCATCAGGGGTAACTCGGGTCAGGGTTAACTCGGATTCGTTTTTCGGGAATCCGAACCCGAGTTACCCTGGACCCGAGTTACCCCGGATAATTCGGGCGTCCAGAGCCCCGAATCATCAGGGTTAACTCGGGTCAGGGGCAACTCGGGTTCCTTTTTCGGGAATCCAAACCCGAGTTACCCCGGACCCGAGTTACCCCGGATAATTCGGGCGCCCAACTGAAACAATCAGGACGTGGGATGTCTGGGCACAGCCGTTTGTTGGCTCAAGCTGTGCGCGGCCCGCTCAGCTTCGACCGGAAGAGGTGCGCTCTCGACCCGCGAAACGAAAAGTGTCTGGGCACAGTGGGAGTCCATGCCAAGAAGCACCCTGCTTGCCTCCAGGGTGACCTGGGTTTCGATGGTTCTGCCGTGCAGAGCGCGACGTTCCCACGCCAAACAGCAATGGGCGTCCTGGGGTCTTCTCAGGGCTGGGTTTCCTGTGGAAGGTTTCTTGTGGTCGGGCCCCTGCTGTATCGAAACAATCCGGCGCCCGTCGGCGGAGAAAAAATGCTGGGCCACTTTCCTGCAGCCCTCACCTCCTCTTCCTCCTCCTCCTCCTCCTCCTCCTCCTCCCCTCCTCCTCCTCCTCCTCCTCCTCCTCCTCCTCCTCCTCCTCTTCCTCCATCCCCTCCTCCTCGCCTCCTCCTCAATCAGGACGTGGGATGTCTGGGTAGTTCTGCGCCCCCCTGGTTTGGCCAGAGGGCCTTGGCTCGAACCCTTTGGGCTCGGACCTCGGCTTCGGCACAGGGGCGTCGCCCCTTGGCCCTCGTCCCCCGTCACGCTCGCCATGCGCTGGGGGGTTCGCCTTGTTGGAGCTCCCACTTGTGATCGTTTTCTTATTCATTGTTTTGCCGCTCGGCGCGGGCCCTCGCACCCAATTCCCCCCCCCCCCATGGAGCTGTTGTTGGCTCGTGTTTCAGGCAGGTGGAGCCTCCACCATAGGACGCACTGCTGCAAACAGTCTCAGTAAGCAGAGGTCCGGAGCCAGACCCCCCCCCTCCCACCCTTCTTTCCATCAATGTCGAAACGCCGAATATGAAGACGTTCACCTTGCGGTCGGGAAGACTCCGACCCATGCAGAAATCTGGAAACGGTGGCACCACCCCCGGAAACAGGAGCGACAAGTCTCCGACGATTGAAGGAATCCAGGAACACGCGAACCCAAGAACGAGGAGCACCACCCAAGGAAGCGTTAACCGCGCCGGTTGTGGAAACTAGGAGGGCTCGACGATTTGGGGGAGAAAGAGGAGAAGGAGAAAGCTTACGAGGAGAATGTGGGGGGACTAGGAGGATGGCGATGAGGAGGATCTGGAAGGTGCACAGGAAGAGGCGAAGGAGGAGGCGCAGGGGGAGGAGAAGGAGGAGGAGGAGGAAGAGGAGGAGGAGGAGGAGGAGGAGACGGGAGGAGAGAAGAGGCGGAGGCATCCGGGGAGGAGCGAGGAGGAGGTGATAGAGGAGACAGTGGTGCCAGAGACTGACGAGGTGTTTTCCAGGACGAGGAGGAGAGGAAAGGAGGAGAGGCACGAGGCAAAGTGTGAGGTTCAAGGCAGTATCGGTTTCGCCCCCATTCCCCCAGGCGTTGCCAAGCGACGGGTCCAGCAGCATCTGACCTGTTTCCGCTGAATTTCTATGGAGCGTAACGAGCCAGAATAATGGTTTGTCCCCTGCGCAATTGCGCGGCGAGCAGAATCGAATTTGACTTGTTTCTCCCCTTGGCGCTGCTACGCGGCACGTAGAGCACAATGTTATTTCTTTGCGCCCCCCCGCGATGAC
>CAUYUJ010015493.1:606831-611831 GCA_963575745.1 Prorocentrum cordatum | reverse complement strand
GTCATCGTCGTCCTCGTCCCCGTCCTTATCCTCGTCGTCGTCCCTGTCCCCGTCCCCGTCCCCGTCCTCTTCCCCATCCTCGTCGTCGTCCTCATCCTCCTCGTCCTCGTCGTCGTCGTCGTCGAGGGGCCCGAAGGGCCTCCAGACGCCTCCAGAGATCTCTGGAGAACTCCTTAGGCCTCCAGGGACCGCAGTGAACTGTCAGAGGCGGCTGTCGTCGTCGTCATCGTCCTTTTCTTCCTCGTCGTCGTTGCCGTCGTCGTCCTCGTCCTCATCCTCGTCGCCGCCGTTTCGTCGTCCTCGTCGTCATCGTCCTTGTCGTCCTCGTCCTCGTCGTCGTGATCGTCGTCGCCGTCATCGTCGCCGTCGTCGTCGTCCTCGTCGTCGTCGTCGTCCTCGTCGTCGTCCTCGTCCTCGTTGTCGCCGTCGTCCTCGTCCTCGTTGTCGCCGTCGTCCTCGTCCTCGTCGTCGTCGCCGTCGTCCTCGTCGTCGTCGTTGCTGTCCTCGTCGTCCTCGTCGTCGTCGTCGTCGTTGTCGTCGTCGTCCTTTGTCGTCCTCGTCGTCGTCCTCGTCCTCGTCCTCGTCGTCGTCGTCCTCGTCGTCGTCTCCGTCTCCGTCCCCGTCCACGTGCCGGTCCTCGCCCCCTTCCTCGTCGTCGTCGTCGTCCGTGTCCTCATCCTCGCCCGTTGTCGTCGTCGTCGTCGTCGTCGTCGCCGTGCGGCGCCCGGCCCCCACGGGGACCTGCCCCCCCCCCGTACCCAGACATGATGGCGTCGTAAAAAAATCAGGACGGGAGGTTTTTCACTATTTTCTGCCTCTGGGGGCCCTCGCCGGGCCTCGGGACCGTCAAAAAACCACTCAGGACGAAAAACCGGCCCCAGGGAAAGGGTCTAGATTTCCAGGGGCGCCGTCCTGAAAAAATCAGGACGTCGCATGTCTGGGTAACGGACGTGATTGGGGGGAGTACAAAATCACTCTCTGTGCTTACAGCGGAGGCCCATGCCAAGAAACACCCTGCTTGCCTCCAGGGTGCCCTGGGTGTCTGGGGTCTCGAGAGTGTTGCGCCATGGAGAGCGCGACGTGCCCACACCGGAAATCAAGGGAGGTCCTGGGGTCTCAGGGTTGGGCTTCCTGTGGAGGCTTTCTTGTGGAGGGGCCCCTGGCTGCATGGTTCCCCTTGGCCAAGCCAGGGTCGGAGGGGGGGGGGGGCGTGTGCTCCGCTCCTGGAGCCCCAGGGTGGGCCAGGCCAGGGGGCGCTGGACGCACCTGTGGGTCTCGTCGCCCTCGTTGCCCAACGGCCTCGTCGTTCAGGAAAGCGTCTGCGGCTGTCGTCGTCGTCGTCGTCGTCGCCCTCGTTGCCCACGGCCTCGTCGTTCAGGAAAGCGTCTGCGGCTGTCGTCGTCGTCGTCGTCGCCCTCGTCGTCAGGGCTGCGCGCGACCGAGCAGGCCTCGCCGCCGCCGCCCCCCCCCCCGTCGCCCCCGCCGCTGCAGCGGGCGCGCGCGCGGCTGCGGCTCTCGCGCCCCGCGGGGCCGAGGCTGAACGCGGTGGGCTACGCGTACGCGAGCCTGCAGATGCTCCAGGCTGCGGGGCAGGGTTCTTTTGTGTGGATTCGGGCAAGTTTATTTGCATGGCGCTTGGCCCCCCCACTACCACCCCTCCCCCCTCTCGCGCCTCTCCACGCGAACACTGGCGCGGCAGTGCCTTTCGACTTGCGTGGTCTCCGCGCGTGCACGTCGTTTGCGGCTCGCTTCAGATTCAGCCCCCCCCGTCCACGCAAGCAAACTTGCCGGAGTGCAAACAAAACAAGCTCTTGGACACCGTGGGAGGCCTCTCGGGGGCCTCTTGGAGGCAGGTTTGAGGCCTCTTGGGGGCCTCTTGGGCTTCAGATTCAGCCCCCTCCCCGTCCATGCAGTCAGCCTGCCCGAGTCCCCCCCCAAAAAAAAGCTCAGGTAGAGAGCAGGAGCACCGGAGGCTTTCGGAGGCCCGCGCGGGCTTCTTGGATCGGCGCTGGGTCCCCCTCCTGTCCCTGCACGCCCCTTCCCTGACATCCCCGCGCCGCGGGCACAATCTCACCACGTGTTCTTGCCCGTCGCCTTTTGGCCTTCGGCAGCCAGCGTTGGGCCTCGCGACCTTCCAAAACCGATGGCGGGCGAAAAGCAGGTCCCTGGGAAAGGGTTCAGACCTCTGGCGAGCCACGCTGCGACAAAAAAAACACGACATGGGATGTCTGGGTTCCCCGGGGCGCGGAGCCTGCTGGGGGTCCCGAGGCGCCAGGGAATGGGGGTGGAGACGAGGGTCCAACGCCGAACCAAGAAATGCACTCGGTTTTCCGAAAGTTTCTCTTTATGTGTTTTCGTTGTCGTTCGCAGGAGGCGCAGGATTGGCTTGCCAAGGGGCTGGAGTACGACCCAGACAACCCCGTCATCTGGAACAACATCGCGGCAGTGTGGATGGACTCCCGTCGTTTTCTGTTGGTGTTGCCCCTCCTCCTCCGACTGCTTCCCTTCCGCGTTTTTGTTCGTCCTTATCCCTCCCGTGCACAAGTTGCTTCGGAAAGGCTCGAGCATCTTTCCAACCCGCCAAAAGGGCATGCAACGCCGCCCTACTTAAGCAAGGTGGGCTTGTTCAAACTTGACAGACGTGGTCTCTTCGTGTTGCTCTCTATGAAGATTGTGACCTACAACCCACTTGCGGCATCTGCGAACGAGAGGCTCGAGGATATCAGCCACGAGCCTAAGGACTGGGACATGATGTTGTTGGGTTGTACACGGAAGAAGGCACGGTCCGAAACGTGCATATTTGTCAGATCAACAAATGTTAAGCAGCAGTGTGCCCTTCTTCTTGCCACCAAGATAAAGGAGCGACAAGGGCTTAGCATTGCGATCCCAGTCTCCCTCCCGATTCCTCAAGAGTCGCTCAGAACAAGCTCCCTCCCCCTTCCGAGCAGTAGAAAGCAGAACAACAGGGGTACAGATCTCGCCGAGGACACTTGACGCATGCGTCTTCGCTGGTTACTGTGCGCTGGCGCATGTGAAGACGTGGCAGGAAATAGCCAGGATGTGATCACACATGAGATCAAACCGATGTGCGACCGACTAGGTAGCAGGTCGAGTCTCGCAATCGTGGATATATGATACAACAAGCCCACGTAGCCAACTCTTAAAGTTGTAGTTGTGCGCGCAAAGTTCGCTCTCCATAGCAGCGACTTCCCATGACATAGGCATCACATCGTATTGCACACGACTTGTTGGAGCCTCTTCTGCTGGACTGGATGTGAGTGACTGACCTCAGCCTTCTCCTGTCCAGGGTGCACGGCACCGTTCTGCTGTTCAGGCCCCCGCGAGCGAGGCTGGGGTGGCAGTGTGGCCTCCCTCGCGGCTCGCGAACCCGTCCGCCTGCCGCCTGCTGCTGGTTCAGATTCTATCCCTCCGTCTTCCCTCCCACTCCTCCTCCTCCTCTTCCTCCTCCTCCCTCCTCCTCCCTCCTCCTCCTCCTCCTCCTCCTCCTCCTCCTCCTCCTCCTCCTCCTCCTCCTCCTCCTCCTCCCGCCCTCCGCTCCTGTTGTCCCTCTTCCCCCCCCCTCCGCCAGCCCGCGCTCTCTCGACAGCTCGCCGGCGCCTTCCAGAACGCGGCACAGGGCCTGGAGAAAGCGCTGACGTTGGAGCCGTCGAACCCGATGGCGGTCGGGGCAGCCAAAGACAGTAGCAGGTGAGGCTCCCACCCCCCCTTTTCCCGGACCCCATCACGACGGAAGGTTTGTGGCAGTTGTCAAGACCTAGGGACCTTGTGCCCGGCCCCCGGACCGTTGGAATTATTGTTTCTCGTAACAAGGAGGTGTTGGAAGCCGCACTTCTTGTCGGCGTACAGTTGCTGGAGTCACTCCCACTTGCAAACATTGGGCACTGGAACCTCGGGCTTTGGAGATGGGGCTGGGACGGGGTTTCCATTTGGGCTGTGGAGATGGGGATGGGACGGGACAATTCTCAAACGGGGGCAGTTCGCGAGCGCGTGCGTGCGTGCGCATGGGTGCGCGTGCGCGTGCGCGAGTGCGTGACCGTGCACATGCGCGTGCGCGCGTGCGTGCCCGAGCGAGGTCGAGTCCGAGCGTCAGCGCCAGCCCGACCCCAAGCCCGAGCCCAGACCCCGAGAGGCGTCGGGGACTTGCAGCCCCACTATTGTGGAAGTGTCCTTGGCACCGTGCCCCGTCATAACATTCTACATCGTCCTCAATCCTCGTTTCTGTTCCTCCTCCATGTTCCTCCTCCTTCTCCTCGCTCCTGCCTCTCTCCTCATTGTACACTATGCCCTTTCCCCCTCTCCGCCTCCCACTATTCCTCCCCCCGCTCTTCCCCCTCCTTCCCCTCCTCCTCCACCTCCGCATCCTTCCCCCTCCCCTCCTCATCCCCCACCGCATCACGCTGCCCCTCTTCGCCCGTTCCTCCCAAGAGCATGATCTCGCCATCCCCGCGGCCTGGTCTGACCCACGAGGTGGTGCACAACGTCCTGCTGCTGAGGCGCCGCTCGGCCCGATATCTGGCCGCGCCGGCGGCTGTGGCCGCGGTGGAGTCCACGAGGAGGGGGACGGTGATGGGAGGGGGGGGGGGGGGAGTGCTCCTCCTCCTCCTCTCCTCCTCCTCCTCCTCCTCTCCTCCTCCTCCTCCTCCTCCTCCTCCTCCTCCTCCTCCTCCTCCTCCTCCCTCCTCCTCCTCCTCCTCCTCCTCCTCCTCCTCCCTCCTCCTCCTCCTCCTCCTCCTCCTCCTCCTCCTCCTCCTCCTCCTCCCCCTCCCCCCCTGGAGGTGGAGGAATGCTGGAGTGCCGCAGTGGACGGCGCGGGTCTCGCCGACCGCGCGGCCCGCGCGGGCGCCACGGCGGGCCGCCGAGCATTGGCGATGCCGAGGAGCACGAGGCAGCACGGCACATGCCCTCGGTCAACTTCGCGGCGAGACGCGTCGCGCGGCGTCCTCCTTGCTGCGATTGGCGTGGGCACTGCGCCTCTCGGG
>CAUYUJ010015493.1:566831-599331 GCA_963575745.1 Prorocentrum cordatum | reverse complement strand
GCGGGCGCAGCCACTGGGGCCTTCGGTGGAGCTCCCTATGGGGCCACGAAACGTGTGAGGGGTGTGCCAGAATGGGGGGTGGAACCGCATGCGGGCGCAGCCACTGGGGCCTTCGGTGGAGCTCCCTATGGGGCCACGAAACGTGTGAGGGGTGTGCCAGAATGGGGGGTGGAACCGCATGCGGGCGCAGCCACTGGGGCCTTCGGTGGAGCTCCCTATGGGGCCACGAAACGTGTGAGGGGTGTGCCAGAATGGGGGGTGGAACCGCATGCGGGCGCAGCCACTGGGGCCTTCGGTGGAGCTCCCTATGGGGCCACGAAACGTGTGAGGGGTGTGCCAGAATGGGGGGTGGAACCGCATGCGGGCGCAGCCACTGGGGCCTTCGGTGGAGCTCCCTATGGGGCCACGAAACGTGTGAGGGGTGTGCCAGAATGGGGGGTGGAACCGCATGCGGGCGCAGCCACTGGGGCCTTCGGTGGAGCTCCCTATGGGGCCACGAAACGTGTGAGGGGTGTGCCAGAATGGGGGGTGGAACCGCATGCGGGCGCAGCCACTGGGGCCTTCGGTGGAGCTCCCTATGGGGCCACGAAACGTGTGAGGGGTGTGCCAGAATGGGGGTGGAACCGCATGCGGGCGCAGCCACTGGGGCCTTCGGTGGAGCTCCCTATGGGGCCACGAAACGTGTGAGGGGTGTGCCAGAATGGGGGGTGGAACCGCATGCGGGCGCAGCCACTGGGGCCTTCGGTGGAGCTCCCTATGGGGCCACGAAACGTGTGAGGGGTGTGCCAGAATGGGGGGTGGAACCGCATGCGGGCGCAGCCACTGGGGCCTTCGGTGGAGCTCCCTATGGGGCCACGAAACGTGTGAGGGGTGTGCCAGAATGGGGGGTGGAACCGCATGCGGGCGCAGCCACTGGGGCCTTCGGTGGAGCTCCCTATGGGGCCACGAAACGTGTGAGGGGTGTGCCAGAATGGGGGGTGGAACCGCATGCGGGCGCAGCCACTGGGGCCTTCGGTGGAGCTCCCTATGGGGCCACGAAACGTGTGAGGGGTGTGCCAGAATGGGGGGTGGAACCGCATGCGGGCGCAGCCACTGGGGCCTTCGGTGGAGCTCCCTATGGGGCCACGAAACGTGTGAGGGGTGTGCCAGAATGGGGGGTGGAACCGCATGCGGGCGCAGCCACTGGGGCCTTCGGTGGAGCTCCCTATGGGGCCACGAAACGTGTGAGGGGTGTGCCCGAATGGGGGGTGGAACCGCATGCGGGCGCAGCCACTGGGGCCTTCGGTGGAGCTCCCTATGGGGCCACGAAACGTGTGAGGGGTGTGCCAGAATGGGGGGTGGAACCGCATGCGGGCGCAGCCACTGGGGCCTTCGGTGGAGCTCCCTATGGGGCCACGAAACGTGTGAGGGGTGTGCCAGAATGGGTGTGGGAGGGGGAGGAAGGGGAGGAGGAGGAAGGAGGAAGGAGGAAGGAGGAAGGAACGCGGGGACCGTCTCTTCAAAACGAGGACCCAACAACACAGGTTGGTTGGGAAATATAGAAAATATAGGGAATCATTGCATGTGTGTGTGGATTTGTTTGTGCGTCCTGGGGCCAATTTAGATTGGGCGGGCAGCAACGGTCGGGCAATGTCCTGAGCAACCCCTGAAGTGCCACCGCGGGCCCACGAAAAGCGCGAGTTGTTCTCCCCCTCCCGCGTTTTTTGTCCCCCGTCAGCGAACGCCCGAGAAGAAAAGCAGTTGCAGAAATATGCAGCACCCTGCGGTCGCGGATAAGAGTGAGGGAGCGGACGCGGGGTGGATCGCGGGGTGGATCGCGGATGGGTCGCTGGCGAGTCGCGGGTGGGTCGCGGCTGGGTCGCGGTTGGGTCGCGGCTGGGTCGCGGCTGTGTCTTGGGTGGGTCGCGCGTGGGTCGCGGGTGGGTCGCGGGTGGATCGCCGATGAGTCGCGGGTGTGTCGCGGGTGGGTCGCGGGCGGGTCGCGGGCGGGTCGCGGGCCAGGTCGCGGGTCGGACGACGAAAACAATTCACAACAACAACAACAACAACAACAATAACCACAACCACAACCACAACCACAACCACAACACCACAACACAACAACAGCAACAACAATCATGTTACGATTGCTCGCTCTGATCGACTCGCGTGACAGTCAACACGTACAGTTCCAACCCCAACCCTCGATGCCCGACCTCTTCGTCTTCGACCGTACACTTCTAGGGGCATAGCTTCCTTACTTGCCGCGCGTAATTGGCGCAGCCTCTGAAACAAGGAAAGAGAACGGATAGAAGGGGAAGGGAAAAAGGATGGAGCACGGGATTAGCAGGGGGGGCGAGGAGTAGCAAGCATGTGGCCCATCGGGCGGGTGGATCCTAACGGGCGGGTCGGAAAGCGAACCAAGCGGCCAGGTCGAGAAGGCGGGTTGCTGAAGCGTGAGTAGCGCATGAATCGCGAAGGGAGCTCGAGCGATAGCGCCCATCCCAAGTATATCGCAAGAAAGGCCAAAGCGAGAGCGTGATTTCTGAGTGTTGAGGGCGCGACGTCTGAATAAATTGCGATACCGTCCCACGCGGGAGCGTGATTGCTGCATAACTTGTGAGGAAGTCCCGTGCGAGGGCGCGATGTATCAATACGTTGTGAGGAGGTGTCAGGCGGGAGCCGTTGTTGTTGTTGTTGTTGAACATTATTTATTCTAAAGAATAATTATTGTTGGGCCCCCTGGTGCGCGCCCCCCCTGCGCCGCCTAGGCCGCAGCTACATTTTCATCATTTTCGTGAGGAAGCCTCAGGTAAAACGATGTGATCCAGATCCGGTTGTTTTGTTGTAATCCGTTTTCCCTTGCAAAAAACACTATAAAATGACATTTCTTGTTCTAATATAATCAAATTTCAAGAATCCCTTGCAAAAAATAAGGTAAAGTGGACATTCGCGCGCGCAAGACGAAATCCTTCCAAAAGCTTAGTGTTCGGAGCGATTTTAACATAAAAACATCAAAAAACCAATGGTTTTTCAACAAAAAAATGTCAAAATCTCATCCCGCGCGCTCTTGCGGATTCGTAGGAAACCCAACACTTTTTAAACATTTCTGTCAAACGGGCTTTTGCGAGCAACTTTTTCGAACTTCTGCGACAACGGTTGCGCACCTGCCAGGGCCATCATCCCTGTCAAATAATACCATGCGGGACACATTCGTTTTTTCTTCGCGCGCGCACGCCGTCGTCGTCGGCCGCGGGGCCCTGAATAGTAGCCACGGTCGTCCGCATGCCACGAAGTGAAGTGTCCGAACGTCATAGGGCGGGAAGCTGGGTGTGGGTGGTGGCGAAGAGTCGTTTGGAAATTTGGTAGAGCTTGAACCGGCCCCCCCACAAAGTGGGGGTATTGCCCGCCTCCTATGAAAACCCTGGCACTGGTGAGAACGGAGTGTCCCCAGTCTTAAATGATTGTTGTTGTTGTTGTTGTTATAATTCGGATGCCAGTGGCCCAGCTTGGTGGCCCCCAGCTTCCTCTTGTAAAAAATCAGATGCGAGCATCGGGAGGAGCACTTTCATTGAGAAATAGAAGGTGCCCCGGAGGCGGGATCAACAATACTTATCTTTCAGAATTAAGAACCCAACAACAACAATAATACTAAGTGTGCAAATGTTCGTTCATACCTGCTCGCGTGCCAGTCAACACGTATATTCCAAACCCTCGGTACCTGCCTTTTTCGTCTTCGTTTGCAACGTGTATTTCGAGCAGCCCCATACTAGGGCGCGTGCTGGTGTTAGCAACAGCTTATAAGTGACTTGAGCTGAACGCCGAACATTTTCAGAACGCCATACATCCCCCTGGACACCAAAGTTTTTCCTGAACGCCATGCATTTCCTGAACACCAAACTACATGTGCAAGGCTTGGGAAAGCCAATCATGGGTATGCGCATGGATTGCTCTTTCGGTTGCATCTGCTTTCTTGTTTGCGTGGGTGCGCGCTCGTTCGCTAGACCACGCACTACATGTTTCCTTGTTTGTTTCCCTGTTTCCTTTCTTGAGTGGTTGCTTCGTGGTGTCCAAGAAGGAGGATCGAGGATCACGGGCCGAGGGGGAGGAGGAAGAGGCGGGGGAGAAGGAAGAGGAAGAGGAGGAGGATCACAAGGACAAGGCCATCCGCATAAGGGGGTCAACGTCAAAACACCTACGCTGGTGCCTTGCGCGCATCTGGCATATCCCCTGCGATTGGTTGTACAACAGCCCTGACTTCTCACTAGGGCCGGCAGGGGGCATACCCCGTTGCTCAAGGAGTGAGCTCCGAGGTGGCCTCGTAAGAGAGGCTCGCTACCTTACGATTACGAGTCCCTGCGGGTCAGTGCGGTGGGAGCGGCTGCTGGTCCTTCCGCGTGCCCAACGGAAGGGGACAGGGCGCCCAAGTTAGGGGGGAGGAGACGACGACACGACAAATCAGAAGGAGGAGGGGGAGAGGGTCGGGAGGCCCGTGCTTCCCAAACTTTCGCTGCGGGGTCTAATTACCCTATTGATTTTATTAGATTATCCGTAAGGGCTTCGCCCCCTGCCGCCGGCCCCCTCTCTCGGAGAATGGGCCATGGAAGAGCTAAGTCATGAGGCCTTGGCGCTGTCGTGAAGCAGTATCGAAACTTCATGCGAAGCCGATTCGCAATCAGCAAAACCAACTGATCACAAGAGGGGTTACCACACCTGGCGATTGGTAAGACGTGTATGGTTTACGGGCTTGGTTACCACACCTTGCGATTAAAGGGCCGAGGGAGTTCTCGCAGTTTGGGTTACCACGCCTTGCGATGGATGTGCGTGAAGGGTGGCACCGAATTTCAGAAATGTGGCAAATCCCCTGTGTTTTTGGACCCTGACCCCGCGGATCTGCGTGAGGGGTGGCACCGAATTTCAGAAATGTGGCAAATCCCCTGTGTTTTTGGACCCTGACCCCGCGGATCTGCGTGAGGGGTGGCACCGAATTTCAGAAATGTGGCAAATCCCATGTGTTTTTGGACCCTGACCCCGCGGATCTGCGTGAGGGGTGGCACCGAATTTCAGAAATGTGGCAAATCCCTTGTGTTTTTGGACCCTGACCCCGCGGATCTGCGTGAGGGGTGGCACCGAATTTCAGAAATGTGGCAAATCCCTGTGTTTTTGGACCCTGACCCCGCGGATCTGCGTGAGGGGTGGCACCGAATTTCAGAAATGTGGCAAATCCCTTGTGTTTTTGGACCCTGACCCCGCGGATCTGCGTGAGGGGTGGCACCGAATTTCAGAAATGTGGCAAATCCCTGTGTTTTTGGACCCTGACCCCGCGGATCTGCGTGAGGGGTGTCGATTTCGAGCCCCCCCAGCAATTCAGACAACGCGCCCAGGAGACGCTAAAAATTGGTTTGGGCCTCCCCCCCCCTCGCGCGGTCAATCAACTAGTTACAGTAACCAGCAAGAAGCAGAACTGTAACACTGGAAACTACAAGCTACAACTGGTACAGGAAACTGCGAACCCGCGCCTACAGCCTGGTGGCCCCACAAGGGGGCCGGCGGATCTCCTATCTCGCTCGGTTCACTTCTCTTCCACGTCGATGTGGCCGATAGTTGCCCCATGCATTGTCGTATCTGTACTCTGATACCCCATTGAAGTATCCCACTGTTCCCCCTCGAAGTGCATGTGGGGTAGAGCATACTGGTAGTCACGGTATGTTGTAGGTGGGGCTCTCGAGGATGCGCTCTGGTGGCTTTCGTGATGATCCCATTCATCGCCCAGCAGTAATGTGCCAGTCCGCACTCCAAAAGACACTTCCCATGACGATGTCAGTGCGAGCACTCTGTGTTTGCCCGTCCTGCTTCCCTAGAGTAGCACTCCGCGGTAATCTCGCTAATGCATCTCTTGGTTTTGCCAGTGGGTTCGTCCAGCCTGCCCAGAGTAGCACTCAGAGAAAACCTCACTAATGCATCTGTCGGCTTGCCAGTGCGCTCCACTGTGTGGGTGTTCTCACTGGTGGCCGCTGGAGGAGCTGGCCGTCGTCGTCTCCTCCGACTTGGGGTAGGCGAACTTTTCCTCGAAGATCCCGGTACCATCCAGCAGGGTCTGCGTGCTGTCTCGTAGCGTTTGTCGCTCTTTGAGCCTTTTTCACTCCCTCTGGGTCGAGATTGTCCTCGTTACTCAGCTCCTCCATGGTGGCCTTCATGACTTGGTGGAGGTTCTCTTCGACGTTCCTCGAAATCTTCAGCGCCAACTCGCACCAGCTCTGCACAGTGAAGGCCTTCTCCCCAGCCCTTTCCCACGCGTCCACAGGACACCTTGCGATGACATCGCAACCTTTTACCTTGTGCGTCGTCGGGAAGGCCACGGGGATCAGCTCGAGAAGCTCCTCCGGGCCCATTTTCTGGGCGGCGCCGAAGAACTTGCAGTGGCTCCTTGATGGCGTCGTCTAGCTGCTACGGCAGCCTTTCCGCTACGAGCGCTTCCCAGACATTTCCCACCTTGAGCTCCACCGGCATCGACGGACGGCCCACTCTTGAACGGGAGGAACTTCGACTTGCACCCGATGTCTGGCCACCCTTCCCAGTCATCGCCGAGCGCGCTCTTCATCTTGTCCACCCACTCTTTCCTGAGCTCGTCGTCAGGGTGGTTCTCCTGCGCCTTGGCGAGCTACGACCAGTCCACCTTGCACCAGAACTGCCACTTGTCTCCTCTCGAGTAGGCGCTGGGTCCTTTCCACCACATCTTGTTTGGGAAGGCAAGCCCGCACGAGCAAGCGACGCCTTTCTTTTCGTCCCATCCTGTGTCCATCCTGCATACGTTGAACAGTTGCATGTTGTCGCTCCACTTGTCCACGAAATCCAGCGCCTTGAGGTACGCCGACTGTTTGTCCCCCATGTTCTTCGCTGTCTTGTAGACGCCCATCTCGTGCAGCTCTTCCCTTTTTTCTCCAATCCTTGGTTTGCTGCTTTCAGTGCGTCTTCGTTATTGATGTCCATGGCCGTGTACTGGCTGAGCAGGATTGCGTATTCCTCGGCGCAACATAAAGCCTCTGTCATGTGTTCTCCTACTTGACTGAAGGCTGCAAAGATGCCTCCACTCATTTTGATACCCTCCAGCAGTGCCTTTTCCGTCTCCTTTTGCCTTCTCTAGGGCCAACTGTTTCTTTTCATCGCGAGTTTTTTTCTTTCGGCTCTCTGCTTCCGCCAGGAGTGCGCTCGCCGCTTGAATGTGTCCAAAGGGTTGGGTTGCCCACGCGGCTCCTTTTGCTTTCCTCTTCTGTTCTCGGCAGGCCTGCCTTCTCGAAATATACTGTTCTCCTCCATGTAGAGTCTTCTACTCACCACTCCATTTATCCCACTCCTCCTGCCTCAGCTCCAGCTCACAGTCGAATCGCACTCTGCTCCATGGACTGGTTTTGCCTCCTTGGCTTTACCATGACCAGCATCATTTCTTGCGTGCTCCCTGTGGTTCTCGATCACCTCGAAGTACCCGGAACCTCTTGTTGCAACGCCCGCAGGGCCATAGCTGGCCGCTGCCCGTGAGGGCCCTGGGTGGGCTCCCGCGGTGCGCACTCCGAGACTCCCCGCTGGTGCGCCACACTGCGCACCTGGGCCGTCGTTGAGCAAGATCCGCTGTGGGATCCGAATATGATCGTCTCCAATCGTATCGGGAGCTCCCGTGGCAGAAGAGCACCCAGAACGAGGTCCTCCGTGACAGAGGGGGGGCATCTTAGGGCCCCTCTGTGACAGAGGGGGGGCCAAAAAACAAATGATCACTTTAATGCGGCTTCTGGATTAGTGGATGTCCCATCTGCCCTGGCAGTCGCGCAGTACCTTGGATGCTGGCCCCATTTCCCCCCACTGGCCGTGACCCGTCTTTACACTGCGCGTATGCTGTAGCGTATGCAGAATACCCCGCCCACCGTCTCTCCGTATCTGTGATGGAGTAGAAGGGAGAAGAAAAGTATCGTGTCGTCACGGTAGATGATATCGGTAACTGACAGGGACGGGTGGACTGATCGTTGTCAGGGGGGCCTTTCCCTAGGGCATTTCTCTGCAACTCGGCTTCCCGTTCTGCTCGAAATGTTAGGGCCATTTCGTGCGTCCTACCATCTGGGACAAAACGTTTAAGTTTAGTGAGGCGTTCAACGTCCATGCTGACTGTTTCCGCTTTTTCTTTCATAGTATTAAAGATGTCTCTTGCTCTTCGCCAACCCTTACAAGCTTCGTGGCCCCATAAGGAGCTCCACCGCAAGCCTCAATGGCTGCGCACGCATGACACCACCGCACCCATCTCGGCACATCCCTCAAACGTTTTCGTGGCCCCACGGGGAGCTCCACAGACAGCCCCCGTGGCTGCGATCGCACGGCGCCACCGCACCCATTTCGGCACGCCCCTCACACATTTCGCGGCCCCACAAGGAGCCCCACCGAAGGCCCCAGTGGCTGCGCTCGCATGGCACCACCGCGCCAATTTCGGCACACCCCTCACACGTTTCGCGGCCCCACAAGGAGCTCCACCGAAGGCCCCAGTGGGTGCGCTCGCATGACACCACCGCCCCATTTTCGGCACACACACACACACACACACACCTCACACGTTTCGTGGCCCCACAAGGAGTTCCACCGAAGGCCCCAGTGGCTGCGCTTGCATGAAACCACCGCACCCATGCCGGCACGCCCCTCACACGTCTCGTGGCCCCATAGGGTGCTTCACCGAAGGCCCCGGAGGCTGCGCACGCATGACACCACCGCGCCCATGTTGGCACACCCCTCACACGTTTCGTGCCCCATCAGGAGCTCCACCGAAGACGATACCAACAACTGCGCTACTCACAACTGCATATGGTTGGGTCCTTCGCCAGGATAATTGAAGCTAACACGCCAGATTGGCGGATTAGAGACTGACTGACCGATAGTAGGACTCAAAGGCTGGATCCAGCTATAGCTGTGTTCTACTGTCGTTGAATCGCGCCGGATTAAGATGCTAATTAAGTTGGATCCAGCTTTCGTATATGTCTTCTATTAGAGCCAGATCGAGCACTAATGGGAGGAGCCCGGTTCGACCCCCCCTCTTGCAAACAGGTGGGGCCCAGTTCGACCCCCCACACCCCTCGGGGGGGCGCCAGTTAGAGGAGCCGATGTCTGGAAGGGGGGGCAGTTTTCTGGGCGCTCTCATTTTGTTTTGTTTGGGAGGGGGGCGGTTACTCACAAACCTGACATAACTATGAGGGGATTTGGGACGGGAGGGTGTGTTGCACCCTCGGTTGTGCGTGTTGTGTTTGTTTGTTTGCTTGTCCTTCTCATGAGTAGTCCTTCCTTTCTCCCCGTTTGCCCCTCCTCTTCCCCCATCCTTCTCCTTCCTCGCCACCATGTATATTGTCCTTCTTCTTCCTCCACCTCGTCCTCCTCCTCCTCGCCACCACCACCACCATCATCATGATTGTCCCTTTCCTTGTGTGTAATGTGCTCCCTCCTCCCTTTCCTCCCTCCTATTCCTCCCCATCCTCATCTCCTTCTATCTCCTTTTCATTACCCTTCCTCCTCCTCCTCCTCCTCCTCCTCCTCCTCCTCCTCCTCCTACTCCTCCTCCTCCTCCTCCTCTCCTCCTCCTCCTTCTCCTCTTCCTCCTCCTCCTCATCATCCTCCTCCTCCTCATCCTCCTCCTCCTCCTCCTCCTCCTCCTCCCTCCCTCCTCCCTCCTTCTCCCCAGCCCCTCCTTTGTTCCCCCCCCCCTCCCTCCTCGACGGGGCGTCGGAGTCGACCCTCGTGCCAGATGCTCGATCTCCTCGACTTCCTGTCCCGACGACGGCGGCAACGACGAGCGGCGCCGCCGCGAGGTGAGGCCCGGGCGGCGCTGCCCCGGCGGGGGGCCGCCGCCGCCGCCGCGGCTGGCGGAGAGCCCCCCCCTCCCCCCGGCGGCGGCACTCTCGCGGCCGCGAGCGCGTCGGCGCCGCTCCGTGGGAGGGCGGCCGCCCGCGGAGAGTCCCGAAGGGGGGCTCCAGGAGGAGGGGGCCCGGAGGCCTCGAGGAGAGGGGGCCGAGGGGGCCGGAGGAGGGAGTCGGCGGGCCCTCCGCGAGGGCCTCTGGGGGGCCTCCGCGGGGCGCCGGCGGTGGCCCTCCGCGGAGGCCCCCGGAGGACCGAGGAGCGATGGTCTCGCGGGCGGCGGAGGAGCAGGGGGAGGTGTGGCGCTTCTGGCCCAGGGGGGCCCGCAAAGTACACACTACACACACGCACACACACACACAAACACACACACACACACACAAACACACACACAAACACACACACACACACACACACACACACACACACACACACACACACACACACACAAACACACACTTTTTGGTCTGCGGGTCGAGAGCGGGCCCCTTCCGGGCCGGAGGGCGCGGGGTGCAGGCGGTGCTGAAGAGCTTGCACCCACGCACACACACACACACACGAATTTTGGTGATCGCGGCCTCGAGCGCGACGAGGCGGATCGAGCCAAGCAAGCGGCACGGAACTATAAAAACGCGCGCGGCCGGGCCCTCAGGTGCGTGGCCGCGCACACTGGATCGACCGCCCATGGGCCACCCGGGCGTGGGCGGCGAGTGAGGAAATTGAGGCGACGCCCGGAGACGGTGACGAGCAGCACAGCGACAGAACAACCAACCAACAGCGACGAGACAAACCCAGACCTCCTCGCGCTGTGAAAAAATCACGACGGGAGGTTTTTCGCTATTTTCTGGCTCCGGGGGCCCTCGCCGGGCCTCGGGACCGTCCAAAAACGACTCAGGACGCAAACCCGGTCCCCGGGAAGTGTTCCAGACCTCTGGGGGTCGACGTTGTGAAAAATTCACGACGTCGGGGGTCTGGGAAGGGAATGAGCTCACGGAGCGCGTAACCCGAACGACCGATACAGCCGGCAGTGCCGACGAAGCGGCTGAGGGACGTGGCCACGCGTTGGGCCTGTGATGCCAGCATGGCAAGAACACGACCGCTCACCGAGGCGAGAGGTGTGTGGGGGGGGGACCAGCCACCGGCAAAAGGGGTGCTGGGCGCAGTGGCGAGCACATGGCCGCCGCCAAGCTAGCGCCTGGAGGGGGGCGGAGGGCGGGTGGGCCGGGACAAGTTCCCAGAGGGAGCGCGCTTCTGAGAGCTGAGTTTCCAGAGATCCGATGTCGTGATTTTTTCAATGCGCGGTCCCCCGAAGTCTCGACCCATTCCCAAGGACCGGTTTTTCATCCTGAGTCGTCGTTTTTTGACGGTCCCGGGGCCCGGCGAGGGCCCCTAGAGGCCGAAAATTGCGAAAACCTTCCGTCTTGATCTTGTTCAATACGTTGGATCCCTGGGTTCCTCGGCCAGGCCCCCCCGGGAGCGCCTGCGTGCGCTGACCAGGCGGGAACACTGACCGGGCAAGCGCTGAGCCGGTTTGCCGTGCAGAGCCCGTGGTCCAGCACTGGGCTCCCCGCCCTCGCCCAGTCTCACTGGCCCAGGCGCTCGAGAGGAGAGCCGCCCGTGGCGCGGAGGGGGCACCCTCCGCAGCGAGCGGGGCGAGGACGCGGCCGACGAGGCCCAGTCGAAAGGACACGGCCGAGGCGGCCGGCGGCGGAGTGCCCGTCGGGCCCGGCGAGCGCCCGCGGCCTATGGGAGGAGGAGCCCCCAGCGGGCGTAGCGCAGAGGTCGACGGGCCGTGCCCGGACGTGGTGGGCGGGAGGAGGAGGTTTGGAGCCAATGGCGGCACCCGCGCTGGGGGATCCACGGCGCTGGGGTGCTGGCGACTGCGAGGGCCGTGTCGCGCCCGGTGCCACACCCGGGCGGGAGGGGGCAGCTCCGCGCGGGCGGCCGCGCGCGCAGAGGGGCAGGTCAGCGGAGGCTCTGGGAGACGGCGGCGTCCAGCTGGAGCCCGCCGCGCGCGCGTGGCAGACCACGGGGGAGGGAGCCGCCCGGGAGGCAGGGCGACGGCCGTGGCGCACCTCGGCGGAGGCGGAGCCGCCAGCCGGGGTCGGGGCCCCGTGGCCCCCCCGGGCGTCCGGCCTGCGGAGGCTGCGGGGCGACAGGCGGGGGAGGAGGAGGAGACGGCGGTCTCTCTGGGTGGCGGGGTCGTGGCCTCGAGGTGCCGTGGCGGCGGACGCGCGGCGCGGCGCGCGCCGCGCGGGTGGACGCGCGGGGACTCCGCGGGCCTGCGGCCCCCCTGGGGAGCGAGAGAGAGAGAGAGACGGCGGCAGTGGCGGAGCGGGCTCGAAGCCCGGTTTGGGCCAGACGCGGCGGGGCATGGTGCAGAGAGGTGCTGGTGGATGCCGCCCTGGCGGGGCCTGGCGGGGCGCCCCCAGGCCAGAGACTGGTCGGCCCAGAGTACCCGCCGCGCTGGGGCAGAAGCGCCACCCTCCGCCTCCGCTGCGTCCAGCCACACACACACACACAAACACATGTTTTGGCGTCGCGGCCCTGCGCGAGGCGACAGGGCGGAGAAGGTCGTAAAGCAGCGAACGCGCGCGCGACCAGGAACGCCCGAGTCCTCAGAAACCGCTTAGGGTCCCGCAGTGGCCAGCAGCCATAAGCCATCTGGGCGTGAATGACAGGGGGAGCGGTGGAAGGACGAGGCTACGGTGCGGTGGAAGGTACTATAAGCCATCTGGGATGGCGCGGGGGGGCGAGCAAGCAGCGTGGAGCGTCATTGCCAAGATCGACCTGGAAGCCCAAAAGGCGGGGCGGGGACACAGCCTACGGTGCGAGGGTGCCACGACCAGCCAAAGCCATCAGAAGGGCAGGAGCGGAGAAGCAAGAAGGCCGCGAAGGCCTGGCAGCAGCGGCGAGTAGCCGCAGAGGTTGCAGGCAGCAGAGCCGTGACAGCCGGAGGCAGGCCAGAAAGACAGGGCCGGGCACCCTCCCGCGGGGAGAAAGTCTTGGAGACATCTTGGAGTCCCGTGGGATGCCTCTGAGCAGCCTCTTGGAGCGTGTGTCGAGGAGTATTTGGGCCTTGTGGTGTTCTGGGGGCCTCTTGGAGGGCTCTTGGGGCCTCGTCGGGGCGGCTAGAGTGGCTCGTAGGGCAATCTTGGGTGCAAAGGCTCGATATGTCACTTCGGAGCCCCCTCCTTGGGCGTCTCTTGGGGCTCTCGTAGGCCATCTTGTGAGACCCTGGGACCGGTTTGGGCCTTTCTTGGGTCTCTTGGGCCGTTTCGGGGGCCTTGAGGCCGTCTTGGGGCCCTGTTGGGCCGTTTTAGAGCAGCCTTAGGACGATATTGGGAGCCCTTTGGGCTGCCTTTCACGCTCTCCAGACGCAAAAAGGCGGGCATACTGACAATGTACGTTGTCCCATGGGAGTGTGGCAATTTTCAAATATGTGGGGCTTCCTGGCGGTCCTGTGGGAGCACCATTTGGCCGTCTTGGGCGCGTCGTGGACCGTCTCGAAGCCTGGTTGGATCATCGCGGGCCTACCTTGGGCCATCTCGACGCTTTCTTGGAACTTCCGAGCGTTTCGTTTGGGCCGTCTTGGGGGGTCTTGGGGCTGTGGAGAGGCGCCATTGGGCCCCAAGGATGCATTCAGGAGCTCGTGCCCCCCCTTCCCCCCCCCGCCCCCCCTCTCAAACGGCAGTTTGGACCCCAGGGGAGGGGGAAAGGGTGGAGGTGGACAGTCGATCATCTCACACGCCTTTTCTCTGAAACTTCTCATCCCCGGCATGCGGGGGTCGGCGGCCTAATGATTTTGATATTTCAAGAACTCATCTTCCCAAATGCGACCCTTGTCGTGTCCGTAGTTGGCCCGTTTCGTGTAGCAAGAAGGGGAGGTGGCAGTGTATTGGTCCAGATTGTATGGGGCACTTTCCCCGTCGACTGGATAGTGGAATGCTACATGTGCGGCGAGCACACCTGGAAGGGACAGTAGCGCGGCAAGAGTAGGATCAGCATCGGCAACGGTTTTGCTTGCCGAGACGGTTGCGCGTCAAAGGATCGGCCTCGGCGGCCCAGCCCATATGGATTCCTCGATTTGCCGCCAGGGCCGCCAGAAACCCTCAGGCATCCCCAGCAGAGCCAGTCGTGGAAGCTCCAGCCATTCACCAATGATTGATTTCCGCGTCTTTTGGTGCTGGACCGACACCCGACGGCCCGGGGCCCACAGAGGTGGGGGGCCCCAGACGAGCACACCCTCGGCCCGCATGTTTCGGGACCTTGCCTGTCTGGGCCGTGAGCGTGCCGAGGCGAGGCGAGGCGAGGCGAGGCGAGCGCGCGGTTCCGCCAGGGGCGGGGCCCTTTAGGGCCTGCGTTGGGTGGGGGGGGCCGGAGCCCTCAACGCATGTTGTCCTTGTCTGCCGAGGTCGGGAGGCTGAGTTCTGAGCTGGTGGACGCTGGAGGTCGATGGGTGCAGGTGGAAGTGGAACCCTCCAGCGCGACGTCTGCCCCTCCTGGAACCGGAAGGCAGCATTATTCACTGCGTGGAGCTCCCCATGTGTGCATCCATTAGCATTGACCTGTCCGCCGTGAGTGTCCAGGCGCAAGAGTTTTCGAACATAAACGGGCTTGAACATTAACGGTCTAGGAGCGAATCGAATTGTGAATAGGTTAGAGCGTGAATGAGTCTCCGTAGTATTAGTGCGCCTCTGCGCATGAGCCTGGGGCCTCCTGGGGCCTCTTCAAACCTCGTGGGGCTTCCTGGTGCCTCCTGGAGCCCATTGGGGCCTCCTGGGGCCTCTTGAGGCTTCCTGTGGCCTCGTGGCCTCCTGGAGCCTCCTGGAGCCTCCTGGGGCCTCCTGGGGCGGATTCGTGCCCCAGGAGAGGCCCAATCTATAGGCACAGACGTGAAACACTTCGGATTGGAGCCACAGGAGAGGGGCAATCTACAGGATCGCGCGTAAAACACCAAGGACTCGTGCCACAGGGCAGGCCCAATCTATAGGCACATACGTAAAACACTTAGGAGTGGATACGCAGGAGAAGGACAATCGATATGAGCATACGTCAAACACTTGGGAATGGAGCCAGTCCTGTGGCCTTCTGAGGCCTCCTGCTCCTGGGGCCCCGTGGGGGCTCCTGGAGCCTTCCGGGGCCTCATGTTGCTTCCTGTCGCTTCCTGTGGCCTCCTGTGACCTCCTGTGGCCTCCTGGTGCTTCCTGGTGCTTCCTGGGGCCTCCTGGAGCCTCCTGGGGCCTCCTGGTGCCTCCTGTGGCCTCCTGGGGCCTCATGTGGTTTCCTGTGGCCTCCTAATGCCTCCTGTGGCTTCCTGGGTCCTCCCGGAGTCTCATGGAGCCGTCTGTGGCATCCTGAAGAGGATCCGTGCCCACGAGTCTGGCCAGCAGAACATGCAAACCGTTCGAGACATCCTCGCCACCTGGGCCCCCTGGGGTGCGAACCAGCGCCCCGCACGAGACATCTTTCAAGTCTGCTCCGAAAGGAGCTGGTAAACAGGCAAACTGCTTGAGACATTCCAGTGATCTGGGCGCGACCAGAAGCCGTGAGATACCGCCGGCTAGGAGAGCGAAAACCAGCTGACCGCCTGAGACATCCTCGGAATCTGCTCTGAGCGCAGACGAGCCTGGCCCCCAAAAACAGGCAAACCGCTCGAGGCATCCTCGCCATCTGGGCCCCCTGGGGTGCGATAACCAGCGCCTCGCACGAGACACCCTCCAAATCTGCTCCGAAAGCGGAGGATGTCGGGCATGCAAACAGGCAAACCGCTGGAGACATCCCCGCAATCTGGGCGCGAACGGAGGCCGTGAGATACCCCTGGCGGCCCCCCTTTAGGAGTGCTGAAACCAGCAAGCCGATCGAGACATCCTCACAATCTGGCCCCCTCTGGTCGTCGTCATCATCATCATCATCATCATCATCATCATCATCATCATCATCAGCAGCAGCAGCAGCAGCAGCATCTGCTCATCATCATTATCATCATCACCATCACCATCATCATCACCACCACCATCATCATCATCATCATCATCATCATCATCATCATCATCATCATCATCTTCAGCGCCATCACCTTCCATCAGCGTCAGCATGATCAGCATCATCAACACCGTCAGCATCCGAACCATCATCATCATCATCATCATCATCATCATCAGCATCATCATCATATTCTCAGTGGGATAGACAAGAGAAGGAGGAGGGGAGGAGGTGACCTGAAGGAGTCGGCGCGGACAAAGTAAGAACAAGAATCCCATCCGTTGGATATGGGGAAGGACCCAAGACTGAAAACATCTAAGACTGAAGGCAGTAAAACCCCGGCAGACAGTAAAAAACCTTGCCTTCTGGTTTTTCTGTCTACCGGTTTCTGCTGCTGTCTGTCCACCAGTTGTTCCCCACATTCTTAGTGGGGTTCTGGTTTTCTTCCATGCCTCGTCGCACCCGCGGTCCTCACACCCCATCTTCCTTCCTCCTCCTTCTCCTTCTCACACAGCGCAGCACAGCACAGCACAGCTTAGCTCAGCACAGCTCAGCACAGCACTGCACAGCACAGCATAGCACCTCAGCACAGCACAGTTTAGCTCAGCACAGCACAGCTCAGCACAGCACTGCACAGCACAGCAAGCGCACCACAGTGCAGCACAGCACAGCACAGGTCAGCACAGCTCAGCACAGCACAGCACACAGCACATTGACACACAGCACGTACACAGCACAGCACAGCACAGCTCATCTCAGCACAGCATTGCACAGCACAGCACAGCACCTCAGCACAGCACACCTCAGCACTACACAGCACAGCACAGCACAGCACCTCTGGACACCATGAGCGCGGCCGCTATCCACGACACTGTCGCAAAGCCTAGCAGGCGTGGCATCTTCTGGACACCATAGGGGGTGCGCAGGGAGTGGTCTCTCAGCGCGGCCGCTATCCACGACACTATCGCAAAGCCTAGCAGGCGTGGCACTTACTGGACACCATAGGGGGTGCGCAGGGGGTGGTCTCTCAGCGCGGCCGCTATCCACGACACTGTCGCAAAGCCTAGCAGGCGTGACACCTTCTGGACACCATCGGGGGTGCGCAGGGGGTGGTCTCTCAGCGCGGCCGCTATCCACGACAGTGTCGCAAAGCCTAGCAGGCGTGGCACTTTCTGGACACCAGGGGGTGCGCGGCCGCTATCCACGACAGTGTCGCAAAGCCTAGCAGGCGTGGCACTTTCTGGACACCATAGGGGGTGCGCAGGGGGTGGTCTCCCAGCGCGGCCGCTATCCACGACACTGTCGCAAAGCCTAGCAGGCGTGGCACTTTCTGGACACCATAGGGGGTGCGCAGGGGGGGGGGGTCTCTCAGCACGGCCGCTATCCACGACAGTGTCGCAAAGCCTAGAAGGCGTGGCACTTTCTGGACACCATAGGGGGTGCGCAGGGGGTGGTCTCTCAGCGCGGCCGCTATCCACGACACTGTCGCAAAACCTAGCAGGCGTGGCACTTTCTGGACACCATAGGGGGTGCGCAGGGGGTGGTCTCTCAGCGCGGCCGCTATCCACGACACTGTCGCAATCCTGGCAGGCGTGGCACTTTCTGGACACCATAAGGGGGTGCGCAGGGGGTGGTCTCTCAGCGCGGCCGCTATCCACGACACTGTCGCAAAGCCTAGCAGACGTGGCACTTTCTGGACACCATAAGGGGGTGCGCAGGGGGTGGTCTCTCAGCGCGGCCGCTATCCACGACAGTGTCGCAAAGCCTAGAAGGCGTGGCGCATTCTGGACACCACAGGGGGTGCGCAGGGGGTGGTCTCTCAGCGCGGCCGCTCTCCACGACACTATCGCAAAGCCTAGCAGGCGTGGCATGTTCTCGACACCATCGGGGGTGCGCAGGGAGTGGTTTCCCAGCGCGGCCGCTATCCACGACATCGTCGCAAAACCTAGCAGGCGTGGCATGTTCTCGACACCATAGGATGGGCGCAGGGGGTGGTCTCTCAGCGCGGCCGCTATCCACGACACTGTCGCAAACCTATCAAGCGTGGTACGTTCTGGACATTACAAAGGGGTGCGCAGGGGGTGGTCTCTCAGCGCGGCCGCTATCCACGACAGTGTCGCAAATCTTGGCAGGCGTGGCACTTTCTGGACACCATAAGGGGGGGGGCGCAGGGGGCGGTCTCTCAGCGCGACCGCTATCCACGACAGTGTCGCAAATCCTGGCAGGCGTGGCACTTTCTGGACACCATATGGGGGTGCGCAGGGGGTGGTCTGTCAGCGCGGCTGGTATCCACGACAGTGTCGCAAAGCCTAGCAGGCGTGGCACTTGCTGGACACCATAAGGGGGTGCGCAGGGGGTGGTCTCTCAGCGCGGCCGCTATCCACGACAGTGTCGCAAAGCCTAGCAGGCGTGGCACTTTCTGGACACCATAGGGGGTGCGCAGGGGGGGTCTCTCAGCGCGGCCGCTATCCACGACAGTGTCGCAAAGCCTAGCAGGCGTGGCACTTTCTGGACACCATAGGGGGTGCGCAGGGGGTGGTCTCTCAGCGCGGCCGCTGTCCACGACACTGTCGCAAAGCCTAGCAGGCGTGGCACTTTCTGGACACCATAAGGGGGGGGCGCAGCGGGTGGTCTCTCAGCACGGCCGCTACCCACGACAGTGTCGCAAAGCCTGGCAGGCGTGGCACTTTCTGGACACCATAGGGGGTGCGCAGGGGGTGGTCTCCCAGCGCGGCCGCTATCCACGACATGTTCGCAAAGCCTAGCAGGCGTGGCACTTTCTGGACACCATAAGGGGGTGCGCAGGGGGTGGTCTCTCAGACGCGGCCGCTATCCACGACACTGTCGCAAATCCTGGCAGGCGTGGCACTTTCTGGACACCACGAGGGGGTGCGCAGGGGGTGGTCCCTCAGTCCACGACACTGCCGCAAAGCCTGGCAGGCGTGGCATGTTCTGGACTCCACAGGGGGTGCGCTGGGGGTGCGGTCGATATCCGTTTCGGGCTCGCAACGTGTGGCAGGCGTGGCACTTTCTGGACGCCACAGGGGGTGCGTTGGGGGTGCGGTCGCTGCCCGTTTCGGCCACGCAAAGCGTGGCAGGCGTGACTTTTCCTCGACGCCACAGGGGGTGCGCTGGGGATACGGTCGCTATCTGTTTCGGGCTCGCAACGCGTGGCAGGCGCGGTACTTTCTCGATGCCACAGGGGGTGCGCCGGGGGTGCGGTCGCTGTCCGTTTCGGCCTCGCAAAGCTTTGGCAGGCGTGGCACTTTCTCGACGCCGAAGGGAGTACGCTGGGGGTGCTGTCGCTATCCGTTTCGGGCTCGCAAAGCGTGGCAGGCGTGACACTCCCTCGACGCCACAAAGGGGGTGCGCTGGGGGTACGGTCGCTATCCGTCCCGGGCTCGCAAGGCGTAGCAGGCGCGGTACTTTCTCCATGCCACAGGGGGTGCGCCAGGAGTGCGGTCGCTATCCGTTTCGACTTCGCAAAGCGTGGCAGGCGTGGCACTTTCTCGACGCCACAAGGGGTACCTTGGGGGTGCGGTCGCTATCTGTTTCGGTCTCGCAAAGTGTGGCTGTCGCGGCGTTTCTCCTCCCCACCTCTCCTCTTGAGTGGCGTCACCAACGGTATCGGCGGGGCAACGGCCACCAACATCATTCTCACATGCTTCACTTCAGTTATCATCACTCCAACCATAATATAAGTTTGTGGGGCTCCTCGGTAGCGTAATTGCTGCGTTCCGCTGCGGTCCAGGAAGGCTCCGCGCGGGTGGGCGGCCGCAGGCTCGAAGCGGCCGCGGGCCCGCCCTGCATGGCGGCCGCCCTGCTCCCGGTGGCACCGCCCGTGGCGGCGCCGCACCCCCAGGCGCGGGCCGCGGCGGAGGCGGAGGCTCCGGGGCCGCCCAGGCTCTGGACGCCCGAAGTGGATACGGAAAGAATGGGTACAATGCCAAACAGCAGTTCCTGTCCATTTTGAACAGGATCCGCTGTCCGCGCCGCCGCGTTCTGTGTCCATTCGAGACAGAAGGCCGCCCGCCCAACAGCGGCCGCTCGCTGTTGGTTTGGGACAACATCTGTTGTTGGGCATTGTACCCATTCTTTCCGAGCCCATTTCAGGCGTCCAAAGCCCAGGCGGGGTCGAAGCGGACGGGGGTCGGTGCCTCGCGCCGCATCGCCGGTGCTTTGGAGGCGCGGTGCGACGCCCTGGCCCCATCGTCTGCTCGGGCCCCGTCTGGGCGGCCTCCAGAGGCGGCCGAGGGCGGATGGGAGCAGAAGGATCGGGTGCTGCCAAGGGCTGGCCCTGGCCCAACACTGGTCCCCTCGCGGCGTGGATGACGATCGCGGCGAGGAGGTTCTTCTGGACAGTCTTTGGGTTCTGGGGTGGTGCCTCGCCAGGCCCCAGGGGCCGTCAAAAGCCGAGTCGGGATGAAAAGCCGGGGCATGGGGAAGGTGCCCGAGGGTATCCAGGAATGCCCTCCAGAGCGCCCCTCGCGAGGCCCACATGGCCCCAAGGGCCCCAGAGTGGCGCGAAGAGGCCGGGGCACCCCAGGCCAGGATCACCCTTGGCAACCTCTGACAGGAGGGCGCGGGCGCTCCGCCGAAGCTGGCGGCGGCGCCGCCTTTCCTGAGCGGCGCTCGGCATGAAAAAAGAGGCGTCCTGGAGGACAGGGGTCCTGGATCAGAGGAGGGCGAATTGAGACAGCGGCAGTCGGTCTCTAAGTCGCCACGGCAAGGCGCAGCTCGGAAAACTGGTGCGTTTGGACTTGGGAGGGGTCTGGGGACCGATATTGAGTTGTCGTTGTCTCATCTCGCCCTGCTCAGACTGGCGGAAAGGGCTTCTGGAGGACAAGGGCCCCCGCGGCAAGGGGTTCCGAGGCTTTCGCTGTTTTTCCTAGCTCCCAGTGCCCATCCTTGGACCCTGGACCTTGATAAATTGAAATATTAGCCAGCGAAGATCCCCATTATAGTGTGTTCGAGCAAACTATGTGGCACAATGCATGTAGTGCAAGGCATATGGTTTGCAACCTATGCGGTGCAACATAGGGTGCGCACACGATGTAGTGCAAGCTATGTGGTGCAATCTATAAGGGGGGCAACCCTTGTGGTGCAAATTATAGTGCAAGATTCACTTGCCGAACTTGAAGTTGTCAACTCCACTGCTCGCGCAATCATCCCACCCACCCACCCGCAACCTGATTTGCAAAACCCATGCGGGACCGAGCACAGATATCGCTCCGGGGTCGTCTTGGAGCCCTCGGGGGCGTCTCAAGAGCGCCCCAAGAAGGCCAGAGAAGCAAGACGGCCGACGACGACGACGACGATGACGACGGCGGCGACGACGACGACGCCGACGTCGACGACGAAGACGACGACGCCGACGCCAACGACGACGACGAAGAAGACGACGACGTCGCCAACGAAGACGACGACGAGGAAGAAGGGAGGACGACGACGGCGACAACGACGACAACGAAGACAACGACGACAACGAGGGAGGAGGGAGGACGGCGACGACGCGAACGACGAAGGAAGGACGGCGACGCCGACGACGACAACGACGAGGGAGGAGGGAAGACGACGACGAGACGACGACGACAACGACGACGACGACGGCGACGAAATAGGAGGGACGACGACGAGACGCCGACGACGGACGACGACGACGACGCCGAGGGATGAGGAGGAAGGACGACCACGGCGACAACGACGACGGAAACGACCACGACGCCAAAGAGGACGACGACGACGAAGACGAGGAAAGACACAGGACGACGTAGGCGACGACGACGACGACGCGGGAGGAGGGAGGACGGCAACGACGACGACGACGACGACGACGACGCCGCAAGAGCGCGCGCGCACGCTTTCGTTGAAAATCCGTGTTGCGAAACCTTGTGTTTTTGTAGGTTTTTTGGACGCGCGATTTTGAAATCCTTCCGAAACCGATGGGTTTTGAAGGATTTCGGCGCACGCGGGCGACGACGCGCGCGTCTGCATTTCGTCTAGTTTTTTGCAGAGGATTCTCGCGACGGCACACGCGCAAGGGCTTTCGACAGATTTCGACATGCGCACGCGACACCCGCTTGGTAGCATGTTATGAAATTCTTGAAAAAAACAAATGGTTTTTCTTAAGATTTCGCAAGAGCTCGCGGGTAAGCTTTTTTTAGCAAATTAGTGTTACGAAACCCTGTGTTGTTATATGTTTTTTGGAAACGCGATTGCGGAATCCTTCCGGCACCGAAGGTTTTTGAAGGATTTCGGCATGCGCCCGCGACGACGCGCGCGTGCGCACTTCGTCCCGTTTTTCGCAAGGGATTCGTGAAAAAATGCTATGTTATAACAAAAAATGTCACCGCATATTTTTTTAGGGGGGGGACCTCAGGGGGGGGGAACCCGGTTGGCCTGGGACATTGCGATTTCATAGTTAAGATGGACATGTGGTCAGAACCATATGTGATTTACATACCCGAAAGGGGGGGCGATAACGCCAGGGGGGGTAGAGTGCATTCTTGTGTTAGAAAGGAGAATCAAGTTATATGTACATGTATGTGAGCATGCGATAATATGCATATATACAGTTGTATTCATATGTGTGTAAAGATGTGCATGTATGTACGTTAATGTATGTATGTGTGTACGTACGTGTGGTGTGTATGTATGTATGTGTATGCATACGTATAGGCGATGAGATTTCAGCGAGGTGCAAGCTACGTGGTGCATTTTATGTGGTGGAAGCCATGTGGTGCAGTCTACATGGTGTGATCTATGTGGTGCCATGGTATTGCAACCATCCCACCCGCCCACCAGCAATTTGGTTTGCAAAACCCATGCGGTGGCGATTGCGATGCATGCTTGGCGTTGGCTGGTGTATCTCTGCGGCCGCGCCAACCCAAGCACGCGCGCAGCGGCCAGCTAGTCTGGCGCGACCGATGCGGCCGCGGTGGCGCTGACCGCTTGGCACATCCCAGCGGGCATTTCAATGCGAGTCGGCGACTTGGGCGGGCGCGGTATCACGGCAACGTCGACCACGGTAGACACGATGATGACAGTAGCGATGCTGGTGGCGACGTCAGCGACGACGGCGCGGCCAGTGCGGGCGCCGATGCTGATCACGCTGACGACGATGACGGCGTCCTCGCCTCGGTGATGAAGGTTTTGGAAAGAGTTCGAGATGCGCGCGCGGCCGACGCGCGAGACTGGCCCGTATGGAGTTATGTGACACAGATCGTGCCCCTTCCCCCCCCACCCCCCCCCCAGCACGCGCGCAAAGGCGCGCGAATGATTTAGGCATGCGGCGCCAGAGGCCCGTTTGGCAGAATTCCACGAGAATGCTGGGAAGCGAGAGCGCACGTTTTTGTTTGAAAACTGTTGCTGCGAAGCCACGTTGTGTGTTTGGGACGTTCGGTCCGAAGATGTTTGACGAATTTCGGCAAACGCGCGGCCGCGCGCGCGTGCACTTCGTGTTTTCTGTCGCAAAAGGATTCTCGCGACGGCACGCGCGCAAAGGCGTTCGAACGATTTCGACATGCGCGCGCGAACCCGTTCGGTAGCATTTTCTGAAATTGATGAGACCTTTTTTTTTGATTACGCAAGAGCGCGCGCAAGTTTGTTTTGAAAACCCTTCGTTGGAAGCCATGTGATTTTATATGTATTTTGGACATTCATTCGATATTGGAATCCCTGCGAAACGTAAGGTTTTTGAAGGATTTCGGATCGCGCGCGCGTGTGCACTTCGACCCGTTTTTTGCAAGGGACCCTCGAACATGCATGATTTGTGATAAACGAGTGCGCGCGCATAGTATTAGTTGCAGAGGATGGCAGGGGGGAAGTACTGGCCCCCCTGGGATGATGCGAGTCGGTTTTTGGATGGACGATAAGGCACAATCATACGCAAATTGCAATACGCAAAGGGGTACCGATAATCCCGGGGGGGTAGAGTCGATTCTCTTGTCGGAAGGGAGAATCTACATGGTGCACGCTATATGTGGTGCAATCTACGTGGTACAGCGATGAGGCGGCGGCGACGTGAAGCGGCGAAAGGCGGCGACGAGCGAGGACGGGGCGGCGACGGGGCGACAGCAAGCCGGCGGGGGCAGCAGACCAGCCCAGTTGCGGCGGCGACGGGGCGGCGAAGGGCGGCGACGAGCGGCGACGGGGCGATCACAAGCCGGCCGGGGCGGCCGCCCAGTTCCTTGCAAAACAAGTAAGCACCCTTAAACGGAAACATCGGTTGAGGAAAAGTAGCAAAGAATCAGGGTGGCCCTTCGGCAGAGTGACCTTCGGTGCGCGGCTTTCGGGGGGCGCGGGGGCTCAAATCCAAGCACACAAGCCGCTACTGTCGCGCCGCATGCAGCCACATCGGCAAGCCGCGCACCAAACGTCAAGCTTGCCTGTTCCACTCTTGCGAGTAACCGCGAAAGGTGGTCCTGGGGAAAGCCCCAGGGCCAGGGGTCGTGTCCAGCAGGGTCCAATTCCATCCCATCATGCTCAGGCTCGATGGTCCTCAGGACGTGCGTTCGCACAGGGTGTGTTTACTCCATTTTTAACTCCACCGATAGCGCGCTGCTTGTGTCGGCCCTCACTGCGCCGCCTGCGTCGCATCGAGGTGCCTCGGGGGTCAAGCACACGTTGGTGCCAGCGCAAGCTCTGGGGATCCTCGGCAGGTGCGCAGACCACCATCCTCAAGGGCAGCTCGCCGCGGGGCTCCCTCGAAGACCAGGAAACGGCACGAGCAGGTGAACTTCCAGAGGTCCGCGCAGACTCCGTGAGCCCCGCGCGCTCCACTACGCCAGACCTCCGACGTCGTGATTTGTCCGCGGGTTCGACCGCGCGGACAGTCGCATGCAAGTTTCCCGCGTGAGGCTGCGCGTGCGCGTCCTCGCTTCCACTGTAGAGTGCCACGCGGGCGGCTCGCACAAGCCGCCACGGTCGATATACGTCATCTCGCGCAAGACCCCTTTCGCCTCGTCGTTCACGCGGACCCTGGGAGGCCCAGATCCTTCACACGGGCCAGTTTCTCATCCTGAGTGGTTTTTTGTCACGGCCTCCCGGGGCTCGGCGAGGGCCCCGGGGAGGCCGAACGCGTCCAAATGTGTGCGGCGTGCTTTCTTCCACGAGCGAGGAAGTCTGTAGGGACCGAGGAGCTCTTGACGCTCCGCGCATTCCAACCAGCCACACCTGGCAGCTCCTGCGGCCCGCCTGCAGCCCCCGGCGCCGCCCGGCATCCCTCGGCGGCAGCTCCGGCGGCCGTGAGTGCGCGCGCTATAGGTAAGTAGGTTTCGCTCGTAGCCCGGGCTGACTTCGCACGCCGCCTGCGCCTTCGCTTGCGGCCGCGACCAAAAAAAATCCGACCAGCCCATCCAGCAGCGATGCCCAGGCGAATTGCACTGATCAGGGAAGTGTGTGAGCAGGCAGTGGAACAAATAGGGGGCGGGGCAGCCATCAAACCGAAGCTCGAGATCAGCCTGAGCAGGCCCAGGAGTAAGACATCAGTGCCGTCGCGGATCTTTCGATCTGGGAGCCTCTTGGCAGCTTACCTGGGCTGTCGTGGGACCTCGGCTGGGCAATTGTTGGCGGCCTTTGGAGGACACGAAGCCCTCTTGGAGCCATCGTGGAGCCCTCTTGCGGTATTTGAGTCCTTGTGGGGGCCTTGGGCGCCCTCTTGGGGCCATCTTAGAGGATATCGATCAAAGAAAAGGGGGGGGCCTTAACAGCATCGCCACTCTAGAGCCCGCAACATCGCCTCTTGCCGCTCTCTTGGGGCGCTCTTGAGACCATCTTGGAGCCTTCTTTCCTTCTTGGCGCCTCTTGGGCCGTCCTGGAGCCGTCTTGAGGCTTCGGATGGCCATCGAAAGCGACAGCGACAGGGCAGGAATGCACGAACCACTGATGTTCCAAAAGGTTTGTGCCTCTCGGTGAGCCTCCTTGCGGGGCTCCGAGGCCACGTTGAGCAGTCTTAGAGCGATCTTGGGGCCGATTGGAGGATCTTGGAGGATATCTTGATCCATCTCAGGGCATGCTGATCCATATTCGATGCCATCTTCAGGTATCTGGGGCCATCCTGGAGCCATGTTGAGCCATCTTGGACGTTCTGACCACTCGCGCCCACCCCCCCGTGTAGACCCGCGGGAGGGCACTTTGACAAATACAGTGCCGGTTTTTTACACATGTTCCGCGTGCGGATCATGTATTAAAAATGCAGGGATTTAGTATTAAAAAACAACGATGAGTTCATACAGAAATCCATTCATAAATTGATCATGGATTAAAAATCCTATCTATATGTTTAAAAATCCCATGTATCAAAAACTGCCCTGTAGTGCAGGTGAAACCCCCCAGTCGCCCGAAGGGCAAGGCACCGGGCTGTGCGGGGGGGGGGCCCGCGCTCCAGGACGGCGTCAAGAGGTCTCCAGGAGGGTCCGAGAGGGCTGCAAGACGGCACGGGGCCGCTCCAGTACGCCCAAGACGGCCTCAAGACGACCCAGGAGGCCCCCAAGACGCCACAAGAGGGCTCCAATGGAGCCCCCGAGAGAACCGGCAGGGGCACCAATCGCCCCCCTGGGCAACGTACACGTTCAGCACTTGCGCTGCCCTGTTCTCCACAGCATCCAAGAGACCCGAGAGGGGCTCAGGAGGGGCCCAGGAGGAGCAACGCCCGCTCCCAGGTCCCAAAGACGCTCCGGAGTCGGGCCCCAAGAAGGCCCCAGGTACCTCCACGTTTCGAAGGCCAAAAGAAAAAGCCCGAACAACGCCCACACGCTCACGAGAGGGTGAGCCCTCCAGATGCCGAGAAAGCCAACAAGGCCCCCCCAAAAAACGGCCCCCGAGGGCCTCCAGGTGGCTCCCAAAAGGCCTCAGAGGGGCTCAGGTGCCGGAGAGGAGCCCAAGCCGGCCCCCAAGACGGGCCCAGGAGGGTCCCAAGGAGGCCTCGGGCATTTCCATGCTTCGAAAAGGCCAAGACGGCCCACCCAAGACTGCCCCCGAGTGGTACTCAAGAGCGCTCACGGAAGGCCCCGGACCCCTCCATGTTGCCATGCTGGTCTGCCGTGCGGGTTTGTCGGGCTGATCTGCCGTGCAGCTTTGCCGTGCTAGTCTGCTGTGCTGAGTTGCCGTGCTGGTAGGCACTTGCCTTGCGTATACTCTCTCACTCCGCTGTCTGTCTCCCCGTCTCTCTCACTCGCGATGCGTCTCAGCCGTGCGCCCCGTTCATTCACAGATCATGGCTTATGTGATCGAGGGGGGGGTCTTGCGGCGAGGGGTAGGGGGAGGGGTAGACCCCTCTCCCAGAAGGGGGCCGGAAGAGGAAACGCTCTGAGCCACGCACGTCTAACAGGGTTGGTGGGAACCCGTGCAGACCTCTGAGACTAATCATGTGTCGGTGCCGCTTCCCAGTCTTCACATCTTCAGTGGGAGCGAGCTGGTGGGGTCCGAGGACGAGCCGTTGCTGAGCATCGTGCAGTTCGCGACCTCGACGAGTTACGCTAAGGACGAGGGTTAGTATGTTGGGCCTTGCGGGTGTGCACCCCCGCGAGGTGCTCTGAGTGCTCCTGCCGAGAATTGTTGTTTTGTCCCATGGAGGTGTTCCACTGCCTCCCGCGGGGAGTGCAGTCCTGTCTCCCACATGGCCTACGTGTGTGTCTGTGTGTCTGCGTGTCTGTCTGTCTGTCTGTCTGTCTATCTGTCTGTCGGTCTGTCTGTCTGTCTGTGTGTCTGTCTGTCTGGCTGTCTGTCTGTCTGTCTGCCTGTCTGTCTGTCTGTCTGTCTGTGTGTCTGTGTGTCTGTGTGTCTGCCTGTGTCTAGCTGTGTCTGGCTGTGTCTGGCTGTGTCTGGCTGTGTGTCTGTGTGTCTGTGTGTGTGTGTCTGTGTCTGTGTGCGTCTGTGTGTGTGTGTCTGTGTCTGTGTGTGTGTCTGTGTGTGTGCCTCCTTCGCGGGGTATTCTGATGACTCTACGTGGGGGGCCAGTCCCACTCCCTCCCGTGGGGGCCCCTCCCTGTGGGGTTCCTCCTTGTGAGGTCCCTCCGTGAGGGGTCTCCGTGCGGTCCCGCAGAGGAGGGCGAGAACCTCGCGATCGACATCGCGCGACTCGGCGCGCTCGATACGAGCTGCTCCGTCGAGTTCGCGACTCTTCCGTCGGAGCACGAGGGTAGTGCATTCCAGGGCCAGCAATGCAGCGTCTGTTTCGGGCCGAACGAAAGAACGCAGACGGTCCACGTCAAGTTCCACGAGAATAACGTTTTCAATGGGCTGACAGTGGAGGTGATGCTGCAACTCTCCAATCCGAAAGGTTGCCGACTCGGAAAACATTTGAACAAGACACGCATCAAGATCATCGACGACGATGTCTTCCCTTCGAACAAATTCGCTGAGGACCTCGCGAAACTAAGGAATTCGGACCTTCGCAACGACATGCGATGGAAGAGTGGCAGGAACTTAGCCATGTTGGTCGAATTCGGGAAGTTCGGCTTCAGGGCAACGAGGCGCGGCTCCCTCAAGATGTTGGCCGCCGGCCAGGTCGAGAATCTGATCTGGCTGTCCCGGTTATCCGATTACGCTGTCGCGCGCCAGACGCCGCCGCTCTATCGGAGGGGGTGGCGCGCGGCGGAGGCGGGGGCTGGGGGTCAGGTCTGGCGACGCTGCCCGGCCGCTCAGCCTGCGCCTTGACACTGGCCCTTGCTGTTGACAGAATGTGCCCGTCGAGGCGACGTTCCACCAGCAGGGGGCCCCTTGCACATTGGTTCCGCCGGGAGACATTGAACCAGCGGTTGCTCCACCAGGGGACGCTCTACCAGCAGGGTTCCAGAAGGTGAGTGGAGGCTGCTCGAATGTTAAGACATGCTAGAACTGCTTCCGAGAGCTTCCGGTCCTTCATTCGTTTGGAAGAAAAGGCGTGGCGGTCTCGGGGGTGGGGGGCCGTTCCACCGTGACTCCACCGGAGGGCGTTCCACCCACGGGACGTTCCACCAGGGGACGTTCCACCAGGGAGCGTTCCACCAGCAAGGGGCCCGTAGCACCTTGGTTCCTCCACCAGCAGTGGGGCCGTTCCACCTCGCTTCCACCAGGGCGAGGGCCTTCCACCAGCAGGGGGACCGTTGCACCTTGGTTCCACCAGAAGGGGCTTCCATCAGGGGACGTTCCACCAGCAGGGCGGCCGTACAGCTTGATTCCACCAGGAGGCGTTCCACCAAGAGACGTTCCACCCAGGGACGTTCCACCAGCAGAGGGTCTGTTCCACTTTGGTTCCACCAGGGGACGTTCCAGCAGGAGACGTTCCACCAGGGGACGTTCCATCAGCAACGGGCCAGTTCACTTTGGTTCCACCAGAGGACGTTCCACCCACGGCACGTTCCACCAGGGGACGCTCCACCAGGGGACGTTCCACCAGCAGGAGGGGCGGTCCACCAGAAGGGGCCCCGTTCCACCTTGGTTCCACCAGGGGACGTTTCACTTCGCGATTTTCCACCGGAGGATGTTCATACAGAGGGCGTTCCACCAAGGGACGTTCCACCAGGGAACGTTCCACCAGCAAGGGGCCCGTTCCACCTTAGTTCCACCAGGGGCCGTTCCGCCAGGGGGGGTTCCACCAGCAGGGGAGGCGTTCCACCTTGATTCCACCAGGGGATGTTCCCTCATCGGACGTTCCACCATGGGACGTTCCACCAGCAGAGGGCCGTTTCACCGTGATTCCAGAGAGCGCTCCACCAGGGGACGCTCCACCAGGGGACGTTCCACCAGGGGACGCTCCACCGCAGGGAGGGGGGCGTTCCAGGCTGTAAGGGCCATCTTGCTGACAACCGCGGTTGCCCTCAACGCATGCGTCCAGATTTGGGGTGTTCTGGGGATCGTCTCAGGGCGAACTCGTGATGCCTTGGAGCCCAGCTCAGCTGTCTGAGAGCTCCTCTCGGGCTGTCATTGAAGCCCTGGTGGGCCATCGCTGAGCGATCCGGGGAGCCCGTTGGACAGTCTCGGACCCCCCTGGCAGACCGACGAAGCGGATACGAGCAGGCAAAGCAGCACAGCAAATTCGCTAACAACATCATGGGTTTGTGCTCGGGTGGTCTTTTGGACATTCTCTTTGGGGCGTCTGGCGCCGTCTCGGAGGGTTATGACGCCTCTTGGTGCTCTCGCGCGGCTGTTTGGGCGCTCTCCTGATCATTATGGCCCGTTCTGGGGGCCCGCTGGGGACGTCCAGGAGGCCCCTCAGGGGCTTCTTCCAGGATGCCCAGGGGACCCAGGGAACCCGAAGGTCTGAACCACAGGGGGGGACTGGCAAAACATAGCGATCGGAATTTGCCCCGAGAGAGAGACTAGACGCATGGCGCATGCTTGCTTCGGAAGGTCGATCCGAAACAGATCACCCGAAGAAAAGCCAAGAGCAAGCTTGTCCTCAGATAAGCACGGCCGGGATTCGTTGATGGCGGGATCCTGACCGTAGATTATCTGCGCCGGTCAGCGGTCAGCGGGGCTGCAACCACGCTCCGGCGCGACACGCTACGGCAGGTTCGCGTCGTGTCGACCGGCGGCGACCCCGCCAGCGGCGTTCAACTTTGAACGCCGCGGGCGACCCAGAATCGTTCGACGTGGAACGATTTGGACGTTTCGGAAACGGCCGATCGTTCAAGGTTGAACGATCCCCGCGGTGTCGGAAACTAACGCCGAAGTCGGCACGACACTAACCTGACGCATCCACGTGCCAGCCCCCAAGCGGCAACGTCCCGAGCCGTTTCCGAGCCTCCGCCCTGCCGAGCGGAGCGACACATTTTGTCAGCCTGCGGGGCACGGCGCGCCTCGCAGGGGCCGCCGGCCGCGGCTCGCGGAGCGAAAGGTCCCGGCCGCTGGCTGGTCTGCGCTGGCCAGCGGGGCTGGCGCCGTGGGCGTGGCCTGCTGCTCGCCATGGCCGCCGTGGCCGCGGCGGAGCACACAAGGGGTGGGGGGGGGGGGGGGGGGGGGGCGCCTCGCGGCACGGACCTTGTGTGCCTCGCCGCGCGAGGAGGGGGGGGGGGGGGGGGCGAGGGGGGGGGGGGGGGAGGAGGAGCACGACGAAGGAGGGGACGAGGAAGGGAGGATCGGGGGAGGAGGGGCACGACGGCGGAGGGGGAGGGGAGTACGACGAAGGAGGGGGAGGAGGGGGAATGGGGGGGGGGTACGACAAAGGGTGCGACGAAAGATGGGGAGGGGAGGGGAGGGGAGGGGAGGGGGAGGTGAGTGCGACGAAGGAGGGGAGGAGGAAGGGAGGATCGGGGTAGGACTGGGGCGGAGGGGGCGGGCAAGGAGCAGAGAACGGAGGGGCAGGGGCAATCCCTTCCCGGACACGCAGCCCGCACGAGTTCTCCAGCGAGCTCCTCCTCCTCCTCCTCCTCCTCCTCCTCCTCCTCCTCCTCCTTCGCCTCCGCCTCGTCCTCCTCCTCCGTTCCTCCATTCCTTTTCCTTGTCAACAAGTTCTCCGTGTCGCACCCCCAGACGTGTCCGTAGGCGGCCGGGATGAGAAAGGGAGGATGGGAGAGGATGGGGAGGAAAGCGGCAGGGGCCCGACAGACGCCGCCAGCCGCGGCACAGCGCGGTGGCGGGTTCATATTGAGGTTCCTCCTCAACGACCTCGCGCGCAAGGACGGCAGCCCGTCGGACTACATGCTGTGCGTCTACGCGTGCGGCATAGTCATCCCGTACGCCGTGGACCACTACGTGTCGTACCGAAGCCACTCCTGGGGCGTCGGCGGCGGCGTCAGGAAGGCGGTGCTCCATAACATTCTGGCCAGCTTCCTGTATTACGAGGAGAAGAGCCGGGACAGCATGAACACCTTCGATTGGATTGGGACGTTCAATCACGAGGTGCACGATTTGGTGAAATGCGGTTATATGCAGTTTTTCTTGTTGTTTACAGCTTTCGGCCGGATATTGGCCGCAATCGCTTTCATCGTTTACATCGCTGTCACGCAGGCTGTCGAAGAGCAGATGGGTCACGTGTTCCTGATCCTGCTGCCGTTTCCTCTCTTGCCTCCAGTGATATATTTGTACACGAGTTGCCGAGCGCGCGAGACAGAATGCGCGCGCGCGAACGTAGTTGACGCCAAGATAATATTGGATACCTATGTCGGTCAGGCAGTTGACCATTATCGCACCATTGCTGATTATTGGAGCCGGCCTGTGGTGCTGAGTAGGACGCTGGAAAGAATCTGCGATTACAACAAAACCATCGTCCACATTGGGATGAGGCGAGCCAACGACGATGCTTTCTTCAAGTGGGTGATCAAGGCCATAGAGGTGTCCGCCCTTCTCGTAGGGGGAATGCTGGCAAGCCGCGAGATCATCCAGGTGGGTACCTTCAGTACGCTGTTTTCGGCGGCGTCCAGCGCCGCCAGCCAGTTTCAGTCGCT
This sequence comes from Prorocentrum cordatum, assembly GCA_963575745.1. Lineage (NCBI taxonomy): Eukaryota > Dinophyceae > Prorocentrales > Prorocentraceae > Prorocentrum > Prorocentrum cordatum. The sequence goes on along the minus strand of CAUYUJ010015493.1, from coordinate 567,121 downwards.
CTTCGCGACGATGATAAATATGCAGACGTGCTACGTTGGATTGTGGAAGACCGTGGAATTCATGAACGTCCCCACGGACTTAGAAAAGCGAAAGCAAAATTGTGAGTCTCAGCGGGACCAGTTCGCTAAGTTGATCAAGAGCAAGGCGATGGAGGACCCCACGGGAATCACCGAGGATAAGGTGCCCATATGTGTCAAGGGGGTCTCGTTCTCGTATTCGTGCAGGACGAAAGCGATCCTGCGCGACGTGAACCTCGAGATCGACCAGGGGTCACTGGTTGCCATCATGG
>CAUYUJ010015493.1:471831-561831 GCA_963575745.1 Prorocentrum cordatum | reverse complement strand
CTGCTCGTATTGGACAGGGTCCGAACTTTTGTCTGGCAGCTTTTTTCGTGTTTCTCCCCAAGTCCGCCTGTAGGGGGACATGCCCGACCTGACCCTGGACCTCAGCCCAGGCGCCTCCCCGGACCTCCGGCCGTCTGCTTTCTTCCTAACGTCTACCTCCGGAGGTTCTGGCGTTCCGGGCCGTTCCGTCCCGAGTCGTTCTCTGACGGTCCCCAAGGCCCGGCGAGAGCGACCCCAAGAGGCCGAATAAATGTAAAAACGCCCTGGTCGTCGTCCTCGTCGTCGCCGTCGTCGTCGTCCTCGTCGTCGTCGTCCTCGTCCTCGTCCTCGTCCTCGTCCTCGTCGTCGTCGTCGTCATCATCGTGCTCGCCCCGGGCGTGCACGCCAACCCGGCCCCCCTCCTCCCCTCGCGGCGCACTGCTCGCCTGGCGCGCAGCGTGTTTGTTGGCCGCCGCCTCCGCGCGCCCGCGGAGGCCATGCCCTGGCACCGCTCGGACGTGTGCACTGTTCTTGGCGACATGGCGAGGCCAGCGCCAGAAAACAAAAACAAACATGTTGGAGCACTCTGGACCACATCGAGGAAGCAAAAGAAGGACGCGCTCGAAACCAAACAGTGCACGGGGGATGCACTTCCGAGCGGCGGAGCTCCTCGCGGGGCCACGAGACTTGTCAGACGTGTGCCCGCATGGGCGTGGTCACGTACGCAGTTCCTGACACTGGGGGCTTTGGTGGAGCTCCCATGAGGACATGCGGAGGGCAGAGGCAGGGATGGGAGGAGGGAGGAGGAGGATAAGGAGGAAGCAAGGAGTAGGACAAGGAGGAGGAAGGAGGAGGATCAGGAGGAGAGAGAGGAGGATAAGGAAGAAGGAGGAGGAGGATAAGAAGGAGAAGGGTAAGGAGTGAACGCGGGGCGCTGCGGGTTCAAGACAAGGACCCAACACCACAGGATGGCTGGCAAAAGAAGGCACGAAACCGAACATTAGCGACCTACGAACCCGGAAAGGGATTGAGAACTGCGAGGCATGGAACCGCTTCTGAGGACCTCGGCTGCACAAGCAATTGGGCCATGCCAGGGGGACATGCCAGGGGGACGCGCCGCGGAACGTCCCAAGAGACGCGTCAGGGGACGTGCCAGGGGGACGCGCCATGGGGACGCACCGCGGGACGTGCCAAGGGGACGCGCTACGGAACGTGCCAATAGACGTGCCACGGGACGTGCCAGGGGGCGCGCTGCGCGACGTGAACAGGGGATTCGCCACGGGACGTGCCAGGGAACGTGCAAGGCAACGCGCCAGGGGACGTGCCAGGGAAGGCGTCAGGCCCAGGGCCACGATCCCTCGTAAATTACGCTGCGTCCGCCCTCCCTGGGCCACGATCCCTCGTAAACTACGCTGCGTTCGCGTTCCCAGGGCCGCGCTCCCTCGTGAATTACGTTGTGTTCGCTCTCCCAGGCTACGTTCCCCAGTCAATGACTTTGTGTTCGGGCTCCCAGAACCACTTGGGCATCCTGGGGCGCCCAGGCCGCTCAAGTTCTGCAAAACAAGCGTTTCGCTCGAGATATCCTCAGATATTCGGCGCGCAGTGCGCGCCATCTTCGAGCGGGCGTGCAAAGTACATTTCTTCATGATCTAATGAATTACAAAGCCTCCACAGCTCGTGTTCTATTGCGGATTATGCGCAAAGCGCTCCGCACTCCGTTTTATACCTGGGAAAACGTGTGTCTGCGGACCCCGATACTTACCGAGAACCCGACACAGCGGGCACATTTTCCTGGAGCGGGCGCACGTGCGAAACGCACTCTAGACAAATCCACCTTTTTCCCGCCGGCCCTCCCCTTCAGGTCGAAGCTGGGGGTAAACATCCGGAAGAGAGCCTCGGGCTCAGGCCCTTTCTGGACAAAAGGGCACGACGACGACGACGACCCCGACCGACGACCACGACCACGACCACGACCACGGCCACGACGACGACGACGACGCCAACGACGACGACGACGACGACGACGACGACGACGACGACGACGACGACGACGACGACCCCGACCGACGGACGCCGCCGACCGCCCCTTCAGGGCCCGTCCGAGCGATGGCAAGACGGCTGCCTTGCGCCCTGCCCCGCGCTGCGGCCGCGGGCCCAGCTAATGCACCCGTCGCTCGGCCTCTCCCGGGGCGCCTGCGCGCCGTCGGGGCGCGGGCGCCTGTGCGCGGCCGTGGCCTCGTTGTCGCCCGCTCTCGCGCCTCTCCGCCCATCCTCGTCTCGCCAGCCTCCCCCTCCCTTGCCACATCTCCTCCTCCCTCCTCCTCCTCCTCCTCCTCCTCCTCCTCCTCCTCCTCCTCCTCCTCCTCCTCCTCCTCCTCCTCCTCCTCCTCCTCCTCCTCCTCCCACCGCCCTCCCTCATTCTGCTCGTCCGCCTCCTACGGCCACTCTTCCCCCCCAGCTCGTGCCTCCCCCTCCCTCCCTCCGCCCATCCTCCCTCATCTTCCCCATCCTCCCTCCTCTTCTCCTTCCCCTCCCCATCTCCTTTTCACGCCCCCCCCCCTCCCCCTCATCCTCCCGCTCCCTTGTGTCCCTGGGCCCGTTTCGCGGCCAGCAGTGCACGAAGCTTCCTTTGACGTGCCGCGCATGCGTTCGGCTCTCGAGATGTTTTTTTCCTGTGTCACCTACACTGCTTCTTATAAGCAAAGCCAGCGGCCGTTCCAAGACTCCAATGTGTGATTCCCACTCATGCCGCAGAAGATGCACCCCACATGTGGTGTGAAAACGATATTCACACCCTTCCTCGTCATCCTCAGTACTGCTCCTCATTTTTGTTCCATCTTTCTCATGTGTCTCGTCCTCCTGCAAGGCCTCCATATGATCCTCCTTCTCATCATCGTCACTGTCATCATCATCAGCATCATCAGCATCATCAGTATCATCATCATCATCATCATCATCATCATCATCATCATCATCATCAGCATCAGCATCAGCATCATCATCATCATCATCAGCAGCAGCAGCATCAGCAGCAGCATCAGCAAGAGCATCAGCATGAGCATCAGCATAAGCATCAGCATCATCAGCAGCAGCAGCCTGCTCCTTACCATGACGGTTACCATCTTATTCCTCATGTGTCTTTTGTTCGTCATGTGTTATCGGGTCGGGCTTTGTATCAGGTTTGGCCTGCGGCCGCGGTCCAGGACGTGTGTCTGCGCGGTACGAGCCGCGGACTGGTTACGTATGGGCTCTCCCAGGGGTCTCGCGGACTGGGTGCTGGGGCCTCTTAGGCTCCGGCCGGCTCTCTCCTGGACCCGCTCGGGGCCTCACCTCGCCGGCCGTCTTCAAGATCTTCGGAGGTGTGCTGGAGGCGTTTTGGATTAAGTCGGGCATGTCGCTCAGGAATATTCAAAAATACTCTGGGGACGACTTGTCTATTATGTTTCTATTTAGTTTTGAAGATTGTTCAGCTATTTTTCGCATTTCGTCCAAAATCCGCCTGTAGGATGACATGCCCGACCTAAGTCTTGGGCCGTCCTGTCGGCCCCTGTAGCCTTCCTGAGCTGCGCTATAGGAGCATGCTGGCGCCCTCTTGGACGTCCTTGGGTCTGTCGTGAGGCGCGGAGAGGGGTGAAGGACGGGGGACGTTGATGCTGTTTGGCGCAGGTGCTGCTAGTAGGCTCCAGTGGCAGGTGGAGCAGGGGCTTTGATCGAAACCTGTTGCCCTGGCCCGCCGAAACTCGGCGGCGAGCGAGGGGGGGAAGCGAGAAGGGGCGGGCCGTCTCAGACGTCTCGGAAGCCCCCCGGCCTTCTGAGAAGTTTCCTTTCCCCGAGGACAAGAAGAGCTTCTCAGAAGGCGCGAGGGCTTCTGAGAAGTCCCGCCGCCTTCCGAGAAGGCCTTCTCCTTCTCATTTCCCCCCCTTGCCCTGGCCCGCCTACACAGCGCCCGCCGCCTATAGACAGCCAGCCCAACCAACCCAACCGATCTAACCAGCCCGATCTAACAGCCGAATGTTTCTCGCAGACGAAGACGGCTGCGAGCCAGCCCCGGCAAGTTCGCCTACAGCTCGAATTTAGTCGACAAAACCAACATCACCTCTCAAAAGAACAGCGGGGACAGGCTGAATCGCACTGCCACTTGATGGGCCTGGCTTCGCGCCAGAGGGTGCCCAGCGCGGCTTCCAGAGGCCCCGAAGAGAACCCCAAGGCGGGCACAGGCCTCCAAGACGCCCCAAGACGGCCCAAAAGGGCCTGAAGACGGCCCAAACGGGCACTCAAAGGGCCCCCAAAAGGCCCCCAAGAAGCCGCAGAGACGCCATGTAACACCATGGCTCGCAACAGCGAGTGGTGACGTAACAAGCTCTGAACACCACGGCTTCCCAGAGCGCGGTGACGTAAAAAGCTTCGAAAAGCAAGGTTCCCAAGAGCGAGCAGCATCGTATCCGTAATTAGCCATGTTGGCTCAAGCCATCTTGGCTCAAGCCGTACTCGCCAGGGGCTCTTATTGCTCGCCGCCGTGATTTCGTTCCACTGCACCTTCCTGATACTTCCAGCATCCCGCAACGCAGTGCGCTGCCGAACTGGTGCGATGGCACCCTTTCGGCTCACCGTCCTGCTCGTCACCGCTGCCGTGCCTGCTGTAGCTCTGAAGGCAGAGACAAGCGTCGCCCTCGAGGCACTCCTCGACATCACAATCCACCGCCGCGGGGAATCCAATGGTGCTCAAATGGGTGCCACTGAGGTGGAGTCCCTGGGAGAAGGCTCGGATGTGTCGGTGACGTTCTCTCCGCAGGAGCGCGCCGCCGTGCATGCCTCCAAGTTCGAGAAGGAGTTCGTGGTGGACCTCGACATGTCTGATGCCCATAAAAAGTCGGTCGGCGTCGTGCTGAACATGGACACTGATTACGAGCCCGTTACTGTCACGACAATCAAAAAGACGGGCATCCTCGAAGCTTGGAACAGGCTGCATCCAGACAAGGCCGTTTTGGTCGGCGACGAAATCATGAAGGTGAACGATATCATGTGGCACCATAATTCAGGAACGTTTGCAAAGCGCATCCAGGGCCAGTTTTTGGCATCCAGGGGCCGGGTGCCTGGCGCAAGGAACACCTTGACTTTAACTATCCAGCGCCCCAGGAAGAACAAGGGGCATCGTTTCCAATCGCAGCGCGAAGATCTGCACAAGAAGTTGTATTCGAAAGAATTTGTGGCTGAGATTCCTCTCAAAGGTGTCCTCCCTGGTGCTTCACTTACCAGGCCATGGGATGGAAGTTGAATGCGACGGTGGACTGGATGCCAATCTCTATCGAGAAAATGCGCAACACTGGTCTTGTGTCCATGTACAACAAGGAACACCCCGACGCGAAGGTACTCGCCGGCGATGAGATCCTCCAGGTGAACCACATCCAGTGGCATCACAATGCTAAGATCTTTGTGGATCGCCTCGAGGCACAGTTCACAGCTGCGCGAAAATCGGAGCGCGTTGGCACTCCCAGCAATGAAAATGTCCTCAAGCTCAGCATCCGGAGACCGAGGTCGGTGAGTGACACGCCCGAGGAACAGGTGTACACGAAGCAGTACTCTGCCCAGCTCGCTCTGAAAGACTCTCGTCCCTTGGGCTGGCACCTCAACAAAAGCAGTGACGCAGAACCTATTGTCGTCGAAAAAATCAGACGGGGTAGCCTTCTGGATTCTTACAACAAGGCAAATCCTGAGGCCATGGTGCGTGTCGGCGATACCATCCTGAAAGTGAATGACCTCCCATGGCATGGCAATACCAAGAAGTTCGCCGACCGCATCGACAAGGAATTCGGCATCTCGCGCCCGCACAGGGGCCAGATGCCTAGCGACAAAACCCTGAATCTTGTAATGCAACGGCGTCTGGTCCAGCCGATCATGAAGGAATGGACCGTCACGCTGCCCGCTGGCGAGGGAAAGATTTTGGGTTGGCAGCTGAGTCACAGCGAGGAGGAGTTTCCACTTACTGTTTCCAAGGTCCGCAGCAATGGCGTGGTGTACGAGCACAACCAAGAGCACCCAGAGTCGAAGATCTTGCCAGGAGACGTCATTGTCAAGGTGAACAGTATCTTGTGGCGCCAGGACTCGTCTTCATTCGAGAAGCGCCTGAACGAGCAGTATTCCAAATCAAAGGTAACTGGTAACATATCACTTTTCCTGAGGAGGCCTGTCGGAGTTCAGGACGCCTTCGCGGAGGACAAGGGCAGGCCATTCTCCCATGAATTCTACATCCGGCTGCCGATTGTGAACGGTCAGATCGTGGGTTGGCACCTTAGCTCGGACAACGAGACGGCCCCAATTAAGGTCGAAAAGGTCAGAAACGTGGGTGCGGTGCACGACTGGAATGAGAAGAATCCACTTACCGACATCAGGGTCGGCGATCACATTGCCAAGGTGAACAACGTTCTTTGGCACGGCCAGGCTAAGCAGTTCTTGGAGCGCATAAACCTTCAGCTGGAGGCTGCTCGCAAGGATGAGGGAAACCCGTTCGTGACGGTTCTTGTGCAGAGGCCTTGGCCCGTCACAACAACGTTGCCAGAAGACGCGGGCGCCGGCGAGGATGTTGTCGGCGACGGCGACGACGCCGAGACGGGCGTCGTCGAGTGAAGTGGAGTAAGTGGCGTTCGGGAGGGTGTTGTTGCCATCTGGGTCTAGCTTGCCATTCGGATGTTTTCAAGCACCGTTCTGTGAATTGTCATTTTGGAGAGCGACGCTGCGCCGCTCTGTTGGGATGGTCGGGTTTGCCGTCACATCCATTTTCTTCGTGCCGCCTGCCTTCCTACCAGGAGAAACAAAAAGCGGCAACGCAAAAGTCTCTGAACACCAGGGCTCCCAACAGAGAGAGGTGAAGTAACAAGCTCTTAGCACCAAGGCTCCCTGTAGTTTGGACTTGTTTGGGAAGTCCAGCGTTGTCCCCGCGTGTCCCTGCACATCCTTCCAACACCTATGCACAGATTGCACACGTACACAGCGGTGGGGCTTCGGCCGCACCGCCGAAACGAGCCTCCCGGGATGGCGTTTTCAAGAAAATGTTGAAAACAAAACCGTTGTGTTGCACAACATTTCGAGGGACACATGGGAAACTCTTCGGGTTTCCGACACGTTGTCCCGGGCCGCGCAGGCTCCCCGGAGCGAAGGGTGCCATGAGCCATCTCGGGCAAATTCTTGAAGCGCTCTTTCCGTTTCCGTGCCGGCCCAGGTAACGGAAAGAGCGAGGTATGAGCGATGACGTTGTGGTGGGGTTCCAGGGGAGGGGTGAGGCGCGGGCGAAAAGTCGAATGGCTAGTTTCCCTTGCATATTTTCCCATGAAGCTGCTCCAGGGCGGCTCCAATGGCCCGTTTCCTTCTATTTATTCGAGTGAAACGGCTCAAGGGCCCCAAGACGGCCCAAGAAGGCCTCGAAACGACCCAAGAGGGCACCAAGACGGCCCCAAGAGAGCCCCAAGACGGCTCAAAGAGGCTCCCAGGAGAGCCCCAAAGAAAGCTCCAAGACGGCCGAAGGCCTCCAATACAGCCCAAGAGGGCCCCGAGACGCCCCAAGAGGCCTCCAAGAGGCCACCCAAGAGGGCCCCCTGAGGCAAAGTCAATGATTATTCAATGTGTTTTGATAGTTTTTGGCGTTCTCGCCTTGTCATGCCCAGAACGGCCCAGAACGGCCCAAGAGGCTCCCAATATCGTCCCCCGACGGCCCACGAGGCCCCCAAAACGGCCCGAGCCGGTCCACGAGGGCCCCAAGACGGCCCCAGAGGGTCCCAAGACGGCCCCAGAGGGCCCCAAGACGGCACAAGAGAGCCCCAGGAAGGCCCAAAGAGGCTCCCAAGAGGGCCCTTAGAGGCCCCCAAGAGAGCCCCAAGACGATCACAGACCTCCAAGACGCCCCAAGACGGCCCAAAAGGGCACCCAAAGGGCCCCCCAAAGACCCCCAAGAAGCCCCAGAGACGCCATGTAACACCATGGCTCCCAACAGCGAGCGGTGACGTAACAAGCTCTGAACACCACGGCTCCCCAGAGCGCGGTGACGTAAAAAGCTTTGAATAGCAAGGCTCCCAAGAGCCAGCGGCGACGTAAAAGTCTCTGAACATGAGGGCTCCCAACAGAGAGCGGTGAAGTAACAAGCTCTTAACACCAAGGCTCCCTGTAGTTTGGACTTGTTTGGAAAACCCAGCGTTATCCTCGTGTGTCCCTGCACATCGCTCCAAAACCTATGCAGATTGCACACATACACATCGGTGAGGCTCCGGCCGCACCGCCGAAACGAGCCTCCTAGGATGGCGTTTTCAAGATCGCCTTACGCGTCGCTCAAGATGCTCTACGCAGCACCCCTAACCTGGCCTCCCACATGACCGCTGTAATGTGTGGATGCATGGTGTCAAGTTTCCGCTGTGGGCCACCACAGTCTGCGCGTGAGGCCGTCGGTCGGGACCCGCACGTCGTGGCGAAGGTCGTCATTTGCAGGACACTCCCATTGGTACATGTTGCCCGCCACAGTGTTCACAGGTGGTTGACACGCCTTCCCCTTCCGATGTGGGGCTGCAGAAGCGCATCAAATCCTGGCTTCCGATGGCCTACACCATGGCGAGGATACGGCAACGTGTCCTACTGGCTCGGTTTTCCACGACACGCGAGGGGGAGGGAAGAGCACGCAGACGTGCGGCCATACCACACACACTACTGCACCCTGCGTTCAACACCCGTCGGAAAAACTAATACCATCAGGGCCACGAGGGAATTTGGTATAGCTTGCGTGGCAATACCATCGTACTGCGGGGATGCACCGGTCCCCACCTTCGGTCGCCGAGGCCTTCCTTCGTGGCGCTGCTCGACGAGCGCAACCGGCTTTTCCCCCACGGCGTTTCCAAGAAGGAAGTATAAACTAAGCCACGGTGTTGCACAACATTTCGAGGGGCACACGGGAATTTTTTTCGAGCTTCCGACACAACCCCCGCTCCCCTTTCCCCCCGAAACTTCCTTATCACCCGTAGGGTGGTCTTATCGGTGCATACACAGCGGTGGGGCTTCAGCACCCGCCGAAGCGAGCCTCCCAGGACGGCGCTTTCAAGAAAATGGTCTAAACAAAAGCACCGTGTTGCACGACATTTCGAGGGACACACGGCGGGAAACTCTCCGGGTCTCCGACACGTTGTCCCATGCCGCGCAGGCTCCCAGGAGCGAAGGGTGGGTGCCATGATCAATCTCGGGCAAGTTCGTGAAGCGCTCTTTCCGTTTCCGTGCCGGCCCAGGCAACCGAAAGAGCGAGGTACGAGCGATGACGTTCTGGCGGGGCCCTGGTGGGGCGAAGCCTTTTAGGGTGTCGTTCCAGGGGAGGGGCGAGGCGCGGGCGAAACGTCGAGCGGCCAGCTTCCGTGTTTTCCTTTTTGTTTCATGAAGCGGCCCGGGCGGCTCCACTGGCCCGTTTCTTCATATTTGTTCGAGTGGAACAGCTCAAGCGCCCCAAGACGGCCCCAGAGGGCCCCGAAACGACCCAAGAGGGCACCAAGACGGCCCTAACAGAGCCCCATGAGGGCCCCAAGTGGGCCCAAAGAGGGCCCCAAGAGGCCCCAAGGGAAGCTCCAAGACGGCCCAGGAGGGCCCCGAGACACCGCAAGAGGCTTCCAAGAGGCTTCTCAAGAGGACCCCCTGAGGCCCCCAAGAGAGCCCCAAGACAGCCACAGACCGCCAAGACGCCCCAAGATGGCCCCTCCGTAGCCATTTTGGCTCAAGCGCTTTTCGGCCCGGGGCTCCGACACCTCTCGACCGAAGCTCGACGCTGCTCGCTGGGCTACTGGCGCCATGGCCCCCCTCCGAGGCACTGGCCTGCCAGCCTGCCTAGCCCTCGCGCTGGGGCTCTACCTCCTGCCGAGCGCCTTCGTGGCGCCCGCGCCCTCGGCGCGCCCGACCGCCTCGGGGGCCACCGTGCGGGGGCAGGTGGCCCGGGCCGCGCGCGGCGGCGGAGAGTACGACGTCAGCGATGCCGACATCCAGGCGTTCTACGACGAGACGATCTCGGGCAGCGGCGGCGACCCCCCGAAGGGTTCGATCACGGCGGAGCTCATCGTCAAGCACTTCCACGGGGTGTGGGACGACAAGGGCACGTTCACCCGCTACAGCGGCCAGTGGAAGGGTCCGCCCCCCGGGGGGATCGGCAAGAGGGACATCGCCGTCGGCATCGCGGGCCTCAAGGAGCAGATGAAGTTGGGCAAGCACGTCGTCAAGGGCGGCCCCGGGAACGACGAGACTCAGAAGGTGATTGACGACGGAAAGGGCTGGGTCTGGCTGGCCGCCGACATGAGCCCCGGCGGCCTGGCGGTGCAGCTGTACACCTCCGTTCCGTACGGAAAGCGCCCGCTGCTTGTCGCCAAGCGCTCCGAGGTGGACACCATGTTCGAGAAGGTGAACTGGGGCATTATGGACAAGCGCATTGACACCACCATGGGCGGACCCCAGGTGATCCAGCGGTGATGGCCCACTATACCCGCTCCGTCATGTATTTCGTGAGCAGGATCTTAGTTTAAAATGCCGCAATGTACCCACGCCGCGGCGGTTGTACCATCAAGGCCGAAACAAGAAAAAAAAAAAAAAAAAAAAAAAACACGCCCCAAGATGGCCCAAAAGGGCCCCCAGACTGCCCAAAAGGGCACCCAAAGGGCCCCCACAAGACCTCCAAGAAGCCCCAGAGACGCCAAGTAACACCATGGCTCACAACAGCGAGCGGTGACGTAACAAGCTCTGAGCACCACGGCTCAAAGACGGCTCAAAGAGGCTCCCAGGAGGGCCCCAAAGAAAGCTCCAAGACGGCCGAAGGCCTCCAAGACAGCCCAAGAGGGCCCCGAGACGCCCCAAGAGGCCTTCAAGAGACCACCTAAGAGGGCCCCCTGAGGCAAAGTCAATGATTCGTCAATGTGTTTTGATAGTTTTTGGCGTTCTCGCCTTGTCATGCCCAGAACGGCCCAGAACGGCTCAAGAGGCTCCCAAGATCGTCCCCCGACGGCCCACGAGGCCCCCCAAACGGCCCGAGCACGATCCACGAGGGCCCCAAGACGGCCCCAGAGGGTCCCAAGACGGCCCCAGAGGGCCCCAAGACGGCACAAGAGAGCCCCAGGAAGACCCAAAGAGGCTCCCAAGAGGGCCCCTAGAGGCCCCCAAGAGAGCCCCAAGACGATCACAGACCTCCAAGACGCCCCAAGACGGCCCAAAAGGGCACCCAAAGGGCCCCCCAAAGACCCCCAAGAAGCCCCAGAGACGCCATGTAACACCATGGCTCCCAACAGCGAGCGGTGACGTAACAAGCTCTGAGCACCACGGCTCCCCAGAGCGCGGTGACGCAATAAGTTCTGAGTAGCAAGGCTCCCAAGAGCCAGCGGCGACGTAAAAGTCTCTGAACATGAGGGCTCCCAACAGAGAGCGGTGAAGTAACAAGCTCTGAACACCAAGGCCCCTTGTAGTTTGGACTTGTTCGGAAAATCCAGCATTCTCCCCGTATGTCCCTGCATATCGTTCCAACATCGCTGTATCATTGTATCGGAGGTGTCGTGCGGGTGGGCGAGGCCAAGTTGCGCGAGTTCCTGCGGGCAGAGGCCATATGGAGCCCAAAAGGTCGTCCGCCCCCTCCCCCCGATGGTTGTCCCGCGGGCTGCCTTGATGGTTGTCCCGATGGTTGCCCCGATGGTTGTCCCGATGGTTGTCCCGATGGGTGTCCGGATGGATGTCCCGATGGACGTCCCGATGGTTTTCCCGATGGTTGTGCTGACGATTATCCCGATGGGTGTCCCGACGGTTGTCCCGATGGTTGTCCTGATAGGTGTCCCGATGGTTGTCTTGATGGTTGTCCCGATGGTGTTTCCGATGGGTATTCCGATGGTTGTCCCGACGGAGTTGTCCCAATATTTGTCCCGACGTTTATCCCGACGGTTGTCCCGATGGATGTCCCGATGGTTTTCCAATGGGTGTCCCGACGGTTGTCCCGATGAGTATCCCGATGGTTGTCCCGACGATTGTCCCGATGGTTGTCCCGACGGTTGTCCCGATGGTTGTTACGATAGGTGTCCCGATGGTTGTCCCGACGGTTGTCCCAATGGTTTTCCAGATAGTTATCTAAATGGTTTTTTCCGACGGTTGTCCCGATGGTTGACCCGATGGTGGGCCCGATGGTTGTCCCAATGGGGTGCCCGATGGTTATCCCGATGGTTGTCCCGATGGTTGTTCCGATGGGTGTCCCGACGGTTGTCCCGATGGTTGTCCCCATGGTTGCCCCGATGGTTGTCCCGATGGGTGTCCCGACGGTTGTCCCGATGGTTGTCCCGATGGCTGTCCCGACGACTGTCCCGATGGTTGTCCCGATGGTTGTTCCGACGGTTGTCCCGATGGTTGTCCTGATGGTTGTCCCGATGGTTGTCCCGATGGGTGTTCCGATGGTTGTCCCGACGATTGTCCCGATGGTTGTCACGATAGGTGTCCCGATGCTTGTCCCGACGGTTGTCCCAATGGTTTTCCCGATAGTTATCTAAATGTTTTTTCCGACGGTTGTCCCGATGGTTGTCCCGATGGGGGTCTTGATGAAGACCCGATGGTTGTCCCGATGGTTGTCCCGACGATTGTCCTGATGATTGTTCTGATGGTTGTCCTGATGGTTGTCCCGATGGGTGTCCCGATGGTGGATACAGAGACGGATAGGCAGACAGTTATATAGATAGATAGATCGATCGAGAGATATGTCGGTACATGGATCGATAGATAGATGGATGGATAACTATATATATATATATATATACACACATGGGTGGATGGGTATATAGGTGCATAGGTAGATATATGAACATAGAGATCGGAGGTTAGGGGGATGAGATCGAAGTGGAACGGAGAGCCCCCCACCTGGAAGACGATTTCGGTATCGTGTTCGTGCGTGCCGTGCGTGCGGGCGAGGCGAAGCTGCGTGGGCAGGCGAGAGGAAAGTCTCCTGTAGCTGAGGCGCGGCCGGACCAAATGATTCTCCCTCCGGCAAGCGGTGGCCTGCGGTGTCCCGCCGGTGTCCCGCTTGTGGCTGGGCTTTTGCCAGACCAAATGATTCTCCCTCCGGCAAGCGGTGTCCCGCCGGTGTCCCGCCGGTGTCCCGGTGTCCCGCTGGTGCGAAAACGATAGTGAGACCGATGACGAAATCGAGAGCGAGAGAGAGCGAGAGAGCGAGAGATTAGGCAAAGCGGCCCAACACTGGACAAGCAAGAGTCGATTGAGTAACGTCACAGACGTGGAACTACTCTTGACCCATACGTATTGCCGATATGTCTCGCAGTTTCCTTGGCTATCGCCAATTCTGGGGCCGTCACCAAGTTCGATGACCCGGCCAATAATTCATAGTGTGCGTCTTGAACATGGAACGGCTGTTGCAGGCAGCTGTGGGATGGGCACGTGGTTGGGGGGACTGTGCAGGGTTTTAGATTATTTTCTTGGGAGGAAGCCGAAACGCGTCATGATTCATTCACAGGTTGGGAAGTAGTCAGACGCTAGTTTAGCGTGTGTCTTGCTTGGTGGTCTCCCCGTCACAATACAAGTTCAGATGCCGCTCAACATGCAATATAACAGTCGCCTACGTCTTCCGACCAATAGTCTGAGATCGGAAGTAAGTCGCACACGAATCCAGAGCATTTAGGATGCTGCAATGAACGCAGGGCGCACTGCCTTGATCTAGCAAACACAGTGTCAACAAGTGTGGACCCCCAGCAGTCAAGTATTGCACAGTGGAGGTTATAGATGTTGTGAAAGCTACGTGGTGCACGCGATGTTGTGTAAGCTGTGCAGTGCAAGCTACGTGGTGTAAGCTATTTGGTTTGAGCTATATAGTGGAATAGATGCTGTGTAAGTCATGGTGTGCAAGTTGTGGGATACAAGATAGATGGTGGGCGCTATTCGCTACGTGGTGCAAGCTATATTGTGTAAGCTATGTGGTGTGAGCTATGTGGTGCGAGCTATGAAAAATGAAAGCCCAGCGGTGCAAGCTAAGTTGCATCAGCGATGTGATCTAAGCCCACGGGACGCCCACGAGCGGGCAAGGGCGCCAACGAGGCGAAACCGCGGGACACCCACCCAGCGTACGGGGCACCCACGAGGCGCACAGGAGCGGGTGCGGGCGCCAGCGCGGCAACTCCTCGGGAAACCTACCCCTCGCACGGGGCGCCTTCGATGCGCCCACGAGCGGGCACGGGCGCCGACGCGGCGAACCCTCGGGAAGCCCACCCCCCCAGCGCACGGGGCGCCTTCGAGCGGGCACGGGCGCCAACGCGGCGAACCTTCGGGAAACCCACCCACCCACGGAGCGCCCACGAGGCGCACAGGAGCGGGCACGGGAGCCAACGTGGCGAAATTTTGGGAAATCCATCCAATCACGTAAGCAAGCAAAGTAAGAACCCCTAAATGCAAGCACTGTGTGGGTGGGGAAATCAGCGTGAAGCGGATCCACAACTTGCTTCTGACATTTCTCCCTGCCGTTATTTCGTATACGTGATGTCCACACGCACACTATTTTTTGGTGTCCCCTCTCCGTTACGCTCTCCACCGTCGTGGACGCGACTTCGCAATCCCATAACATGGCTCGAATATTATGATGATTTGGGCTTTCCTTGATCGTGAGGATGCTAAGGTTTGGAGCATCATGTGTTGTAAAGTGGTTATTATATGTAGGGCTTTCTATCAGTCGCCAAGTTGCGGCAGTGGTTGACACGACTCCGGTATGTGACACGAAGGCTCTCAAACGCATACTCGGCAAACTTCCCTTCCATGGAAAGGACGAGACCCCACCAATGATTTCACTAGTGGGCGAGTTGAGCTTTGCGATTGAATCGGAGGGATGCGTCCTGGCGTCAATCCCGAACAACCCGCATCTGTTGGATGGCGATGTGGGGCCGCGAGATTTTGTCGAGCGCCAGAGGAAGCTACTTGCCAGTGCTCCAGGAATCGTTCAGATGCAGCCCCTTGGTTTTGAAGTGGACCCTGAACCACTCCACCAGGTCTTCATGGACAGTGGATGCGCGCAGCGGGACGTTTACCGTCAAACCGCCTGCCCATTGAACCCAGGTGCTTACAAATCGTTGCGTGGGCTTCGTGGGTTTATTGATTTCCTTCAATCATTCGAGCCTCCGCTGATCAAGGAAATTGAGTTCAACTATCTTACACCAAGTCAGTTTGTTGAGTGGCATGGAGATTTTGCAATCGGCCTAGTTGGCGCGATATGCACATATTGCAACGTAAGCACAATTGAGAACTTTCGAAGTGTAGGTTGGGAAAGAAATCACCCAGCCGTGATTCGAATTCATATCCCATTGACAGGACAAGAACACATGCGGTTTTTTGCTTCTGGCAAGGCTCTCCATACGCACATGCAGTCGGGACGTGCATACGTGTTCGACGCTTACCAGCCTCATACATTATGGAACGCTGGCAATGAGTCGCGCACTCAGTTGAGCATTGACATTTGGGCATATTCCATACCCAGGCGAGACACGTTCAAGAAACTATTGAAAAGTAAGTTGATGCGCAAAATTATCACAGCCTTCCTGCGGCTTGGATATCACAACCCTGGCAACAATGCAGTGCGCATCGGCTTAGAGAAAGCATTGTACGAGTACCAGCGCAACGTATGTACTTCTGGAAAGGAGACAGTCGATTTTATGGACGAGTTTGCGCGTTGTAACCGGGAGCGGGTCAGCGCTGGGTTGAGGCCGCTTAGCAAGTACCATTTCGGAACAGAGAATGCGGCGATTGCGCGATTCAGAAGTGGCATCCCATGCAACATGGAAGCCAACATCACTGCTTTTTTCATTAACCAGCTTGCTTCAGAGGAGATCCACGTCTTCTCTGTGAGTGAGCAGGGGCACGAGCAGCCAAGAGGCAGCTTGCGGCCCGGATCACAGCAGACCTTCACAACGTACCCTGAGCAGGTTTGGCTCTTCCGGTCAGCGCCAGGAGCAGATGGTGAGCTAATAGAAAACATTACAATCGCTGGTCAAGCCAGCCAGACCTACAGTTTGAATCCAAGCAGTCTCCGTCATAAGTCTGCAGAGCTTTAGCTGTGCGGGGGATTTTCCATCGGCATCTGATCCTGCTCTTTCGAGACTCGGCGCCAGACCGCCGCATAAGCATGCCCCAACTAGGCGTGTATTGGTGCATTGCCAACTTGCTTGCGCACGTGCACAAACCAATTCTGAATTTGCACGCCCGCACATTCTGGGCACATTCACGCGGGGCCGTCCGTGGGGCGTGATGCCACGGCAGGGGGGGCAATCGTGCGCGTTGGTGCGCACGCGCGTGCATGCGCGCTCACGTCCTTTGGACAAAGAAGTTTGCAAAGACAGGGGGGAGGAATGAGCGGGGACGGCGATGCGTGTGATTGGAGGCGATGCCGCCGAAGCGTGGACGCCTCCGCCAGCTTCTCCAGAAACGGCCCTGGGCCAGCCGCCCTGGTCGGGGAAGGTGGAAGCATGCAGTGGAGCAGAGAGAGGGTAAACAATCCAAACCGAAGCTCGACATCGGCCTGAGGCCTTTCGATATGGGAGCTTCGTGGAGGTTTCTTGGGGTTCGATCTGAGCGCTCTTAGGGCCATTCGGGGCCCGCTCAGGTGCTCCTTGGGGGCCCTCTGAGGTACCGTGAAGCCCGTCTGGACCTTTTGCGGGGCTCTATTGGGCGAGTTTGGAGCCATCCTGATGCCCCAGATGCATCTCATGAGCGAAAAGGCGAGAACAAAAAAACAGCTGAAAACAGTGGCTTGCTGGGCTGCCTTGGCCGATGTTTTGCTACGCTGCGCCGCGGGCAAGACGACCGAACACTGACTTCATGGAGCCCGCGGAGCGGGAGCAACAGCGCCACGCCCCCCAACCCCACGGGGGAAACGAGTCAGGTGAGAGTATGTGTGCACTCGCGGGGTGGCATCGAGGCGCTCTTGGAGCCATTGCTGTGGCTTTCGTCGGCGCGCTTGGGCCTCTGCAGGCGCCGTGCCCTTCTTTGATCGATCTCCTCCTACAGCGCCGGTTTTTATACATGCTCCGCGCGCGGATCATTTATTCAAAATGCAGGGATTTTGTATTAAAAACAACGATGAGTTCATGCATAAATGTATTCATACATGAATCCTGTATTTAAAATCCTATATGTATAAAAATCCTATGTCTTAAAAACCTCCCTGCAGATGGCCCCGAGAGGGGGCCCTCCACGGCGCACCCCAAAGGCTCCCAAGACGCCCCCAAGAGGCCCCGAAGAGGTCCCAAACAAGGGCGCCAGGGCCCCTGAAGAGGCCCCCAGGAGCCCCCAAGGGGCCCCCAAAGATCAAAGATGCCCCCAGGAGTGCTCCAATGGCCCCCCAGGGGACATCCCACGCGACTCCGAGAGGCATCCAAGAGGCCTTTGATTCACTGGTGTTCCCCGAGGTGCCCAAATGATGCCACTTCTCGCCCGATAAAGGCAGTTCCTCCCCTGGGCATCGTTCCTGGATGGGCTGTTGGGGATATGCGAAAAGTTGAGAATTCATGTTTGCCAGCGTGGACTCAAGACAGTGGGCTTCTAGCAGCATTTGTGGCGCAATGTATGTATTGCAATTGACCTATGCTCGCTTGTGAGTTGTCACCTCCACTGCTCGCGCAATCATCCCATCCAACCACCCGCAACTTGGTTTGAAAAATCCACGAGGCGGCATTTGCGATGCCTGCTTGCCGCTGGCCTGCGCATCGCTGCGACCGCGCTAGCGCGCCCAGGCTCGCGCACAAAGTGGCCAGCTAGACGCGGCCGCGGTGGCGCTGACCGCTGGGGACTTCCCAGCGCGACTCAGAGGCCGCGCTGACGCGTCAGCACTTCAGGGCGATTCGGTGAGTTGGGACGCTCGATTTTGAAGTTCCTACGAAACCTAAGGTTGCTGAAGGATTCCGGCATGCGCCCGCGATGACGCGCGCGCGTGTGCGGGCTCCTGGGAGGCACGGCGGGGTCGGGGAGTAAACGGACCATTTGAGACCCTCGCAGCTCCTTGGGGGCTGCGCACTGTGCAGTTGTCGCCACTTTCGTGGGCTCCTGGGGGGCACAGCGGAGCCCAGGAGTTAACGGACCATGTGAGACCTCGAAGCTCATTGGGGGGACTGTTTCAAGTTTAGGTGTTTTTTCGTGTAGGCTCCTGGGAGGCACGGCGGAGTCGGGGAGTTCACGGACCAATTGAGACTTCGCAGCTCCTGGAGGGGCTGCGAACTGTGCAATTTTAGCAATTTTCTCCGTGGGCGTCTGGGAGGTACGGCGGGGACGGGTAGTAAGCGGACCGTTTGAGACCTCGCAGCTCCTTGAGCGGCTGCGAACTCTACGAATGTCGTCATTTTCGTGGGCTCCTGGGAGGCACGGCGGGGTCGGGGAGTTAACGGACTATTTCAAATCTCGCAGCTCTTTGGGTGGCCGCGTACTCTACGAATGTCGCCACTTTCGTGGGCTCCTGGAAGGCACGGCGGAGTCTGGGAGCAAACGGACCATGTGGAACCTCGCAGCTCCTTGGGTGGTTGCCAACTGTTGGAATGTCACTTTCGTGGGCTCCTGGGAGGCACGGCGGTGCCAGGGAGTAAACGGACACGTTTCAGATCTCGCAGCTCCTAGGGCGGGGAGTAAAGGACCACGCAGTTCCAGTCGAGACCTCGCTGCTCCTCTGGATGCGACGAAATGCGCAATTGTCGCCACTGTCGTGGGTTCGTGGGAGGCACGGCTGAGGTGAGGGCAGCGCAGATCGTGCACATCCGGCAATGCGCTGTTTCGTATGGAGCGTTCAGGCAAAGATTTGCCTCGCGTAGAGAAGGGGTTGGGTACGTCTCGGGGTTTGCAAAGGATGGTTGGGGGGTCGAAATCGGTTTCGCTTGGATCAGATGAATATGTAAGTTGCACACTCCCAGTGGGGAGGATAATCCCAGAGGGGGTCGATCCTGATCGAATGGCCTGCGGCCCATCCCGCCACCCTGCCTGGGCTGTCAGTATAAAGCCTATTGGATGTTCGTTGGGATCTGGTGGGGGGCCTCGCAAGGGCCTCTTCGAGGCAGTTTTGAGACCTCTTGGGGGCTGTTTGGGGGCCTCTTGGGGCCTCCTTTGGGCTTCAGAGGGATCTCTTTGCGGCCTCTTGGGACCTCTTGCGCGCCTCGTAGGGCCTCCTGGGGGCATCTTCGGGCGGAAGGCTCGGATTTTTGATTCGTGTTCCCTCTATTGGACCCCTTTGTGGGGCCGTCTTGGAGCCCTGTCGGGCCGTCTTGGGCGTTTCTTGGTGCGCTCTTAGGCCGTCTTCAGGCCCTCTTGGAGTGGAGGCCTCTCAGGCAGTTTTCGAGCGTCGGAAAGCCGACAAGGCGAGAACGCCACAACCCTTCAAAAACCATCGGAAAATCAATGGTTTGTGCCTCTTGGGAGGCCTCTTGTGGCGTCTTGGAGTCCTCTTGGGTCATCTTGAAGCCGTCTGCGATCGTTCGGCGACTCGGGGCCCTCTTGGACTCACGGGAGGGTTCGGGAGGTCGTTTTGGGGGGGCACAGCGTCCACAGGAGGCGCAGGAAATACTTCAGAACTCACGGGAGCCAGCCCAGGAAATTTTGGGAAGGTTTGCGACACGATTGGTCCAGGCCTTGAAGACTTACAATTCTCGTTGCACGAGCCTTGGGGCATCCCACTTCGTGCCAGATGCACGGTGGCGAATTATCTGCTAGAAAGGAGAATATCTGTGGTGCAACCTATGTGGTGTAATTGATGTCTACCCATGATGTGACACATCCCACGCTCTTGCAAACATCCCACCCACCCACCCGCAACTTGGTTTGCAAAACCTCTTGAGACCGACTACGACGACACCGACGACAACGAGGGAAGACGATGACGACAACGACGATGACGACGACGACGACGGCGACGAAATAGGAGGGACGACGACGAGACGCCGACGACGGACGACGACGACGACGAGGGAGGAGGAGGAAGGACGACCACGGCGACAACGACGACGGAAACGACCACGACGCCAAAGAGGACGACGACGACGATCACGAGGAAAGACAGGACGACGTAGGCGACGACGACGACGACGACGCGGGAGGAGGGAGGACGGCGACGACGACGACGACGCAAGAGCGCGCGCGCACGCTTTTGTTGAAAATCCGTGATGCGAAACCTTGTGTTTTTGTTGGTTTTTTGGACGCGCGATTTTGAAATCCTTCCGAAACCGATGGTCTTTGAAGGTTTCCGGCATACGCGCGCGACGACGCGCGCGTCTGCACTTCGTCCCATTTTTTGCAGAGGATTCTCGCGACGGCACACGCGCAAGGGCGTTCGACAGATTTCGACATGCGCGCGCGAAGCCCGTTGAATAGGATGTTGTGAAAATATTGAAATCCGATGGTTTTCTTAAGATTTCGCAAGAGCTCGCGCGGAAGCTTTTTGAGCAAATCAGTGTTGCGAAACCCTGTGTTCTTGTATGTGTTTTGGAAACTCGATTGCGAAATCTTTCCGGCACCGAAGGTTTCTGAAGGATTTCGGCATACGCGCGCGACTACGCGCGCGTGTGCACTTCGTCACCTTTTTTTGCAAGGGATTCGTGAAAAAGTGCTACGTGAGAACAAAAAATGTCACCGCATAGTTACCTAACAGCGAAGACTGATAGGTTTCTAGTGGGCTCAAGAGAGAGCATCTTGACTCCCCAGGGGGGTCTGGGCGGATGCCGGGGAATGCCGGGGAGACTCCGGGGACTCCCCAGGATTCGTATAGATTCCTATAGTTTCCTATGGATTCCTCCCCAGAACACCACTCCTAGGCCACATTTTGACTGCCCGGAGCCAACTGTAGGCCACTTCGTGTTCTTCGTGTTTCCAGAACACAACTCCCGGGCCACATTTTGAATGCCTGGAGCCAATTGTAGGCCACTTGGTCATCTTCGTGTTCCCAGAACACCACTCCCAGGCCACATTTTGAATGCCCGGAGCCAACTGTAGGCCACTTCGTGATCTTCGTGTTCCCAGAACACCACTCCCAGGCCACATTTTGAATGCCCGGAGCCAAGTATGGGCCACTTCGTGTTCTTCGTGTTCCCAGAACACCACTCCTGTACCATATTCTGATTGCCCAGAGCCAACTGTGGGCCACTTCGTGATCTCTGTGTTCCCAGAACACCAGTCCTGTGCCATATTTTGAATGCCCGAGCTGAGGCAGGCTGAGGCCGAGGCAGGCTGAGGCCGAGGCAGGCTGAGGCTGAGGCTGAGGCAGGCTGAGGCTGAGGCAGGCTGAGGCTGAGGCTGACGCAGGCTGAGGCCGAGGCAGGCTGAGGCTGAGGCTGAGGCAGGCTGAGACTGAGGCAGGCTGAAACTGAGGCTGAGGCAGGCTGAGGCTGAGGCTGAGGCTGATGCAGGCTGAGGCTGAGATGCTGACGCTGAGGCTGAGGCAGGCTGAGGCTGACGCTGAGGCCGAGGCAGGCTGAGGCTGAGGCCGAGGCTGAGACCGAGGCAGGCTGAGGCTGAAGCTGAGGCAGGCTGAGGCTGAGGCTGCGGTTGAGGCTGAGGCAAGCTGCGGCTGAGGCAGGCTGAGGCTGAGGCTGATGCAGGCTGAGGCTGAGGCAGGCTGAGGCTGAGGCTGAGGCCGAGGCAGGCTGAGGCTGAGGCAAGCCGAGGCAGGCTGAGGCTGAGGCTGAGGTTGATGCTGAGGCAGGCTGAGGCTGAGACAGGCTGAGGCTGAGGCAGGCTGAGGCTGAGGCAGGCTGAGGCTGTGGCCGAGGCAGGCTCAGGCCGAGACAGGCTGAGGCTGAGACTGAGGCTGAGGCTGAGGATGAGGCCGAGGCAGGCCGAAGCTGAGACAAGGTGAGGCTGAATGGGGGGGGGGGGGGGAAGGAGGGCAGGCTGAGGCAGGCTGAGGCCGAGGCAGGCTGAGGCCGAGGCAGGCTGAGGCCGAGGCAGGCTGAGGCTGAGGCTGAGGCAAGCCGAGGCAGGCTGAGGCTGAGGCTGAGGCAGGCTGAGGCTGAGGCTGACGCAGGCTGAGGCCGAGGCAGGCTGAGGCTGAGGCTGAGGCAAGCCGAGGCAGGCTGAGGCTGAGGCTGAAACTGAGGCAGGCTGAGGCATCCGTAGGAATCCATAGGAATCCATAGGAATCCTTAGGAATCCTTAGGAATCCGTAGGCATCCTTAGGAATCCGTAGGCATAGTTAAGCATCCTCAGGAATCCTTAGTAAACATCAGAAAAACCTGCCCCAAGGAATGGTCCAGAGGTCCAGGTCCCAAGACTCGAAAGTACCGTTTCCTCTGAAGTATGGGCCATTTATCCCCGCCAATCGTGCGGGGCATGGACCATAATTGTTTGGCCATGTTGCTGATCGGATGTGCAATGGGAGATCGTCGCCCAGGCAATTTGGATTTCTTGGGTTACGGCGTCGTTGCGTACCAGGCTTGACAATTTTAGTGCGGGGGGGTGATGGTTTGGCGCGGGCGTGTGCCACGCCCGGCTGGCCTCCTGTCCAGTTGGTCTTATGTCGATGCGCCCGTTCGTATTTCTGTTCGTGCTAATTGCAAGTATTCCGTATCGAAGCTCTCCTCCCGGCGTCTCGTCCGTTGCTCAAATTATCGCTGCGCCAGTATAATTGCAGCGTTGGGCGTTTATTTGCTCACCAGTTCCATCGCGTCGAAGCCTTTCCATGCGATGCCGAAATGAATATGCTGATAGTCTTCTGTCATGAAAATACACCTCATGGTGCAGCACTCGTTCCCACAATGAACGAAACGAAATTAGCAAGTATATTCATATTCGATGCAAATATAGAAGTTCAAGGAATTGAAATGTGAAGTATCCCTGTTTCGTTTTCTTGTTGTTGCCTTCCGAAGGAAGAGAAAAAGTGAAATACGGCGAGACGAAAGGGAAGAACCTATGAAGGAAGAAAGAAAAGAGGAAGGGGAAAGAAATTGACAATGAGGAGGGAAATGTTGATTAAAGGCAATACTGCTCTTCCACAGTGCTGGAATCTATAAATATATAACTTGTTATATATATATATATGTATATGTATATGTATATATATATACACACGTTGGCGATCAGATAAGTTCGTTTTGGCCGCGATGGAGAACGATCCAATTAATACGGGAACGGCGGATACGATCCATGGGCGTTTGTCACTTGATAACATGTTCAATAGATTCACCGGTTTAAACAGCAAGCTGGAAATTGCCAACATGTGTTTCTGTCTTGGACTGACAAACGTCTGGCGCACTCCTTCTGGATCATTTGTGTTCGTTGGGTCACCATTAGGAAACCATCGTTGTGTCGCTACTACGAAAGACTTGCATCATCATCATCATCATCATCATCATCATCATCATCATCATCATATATATGTATATATATATATATATATATATATATATATATGTATGTATATATATATATATATATAATGTGTTCGCCTGTACGTGTGCTTCTTTTTGGAAGAGGAAATTCTTGACGCTTCGCGAATTCCCACCAGCACTCCTTTGGCCCCCACTGTCGTGGGCTTAGCACGTAGGCCTGGCTGAAATAATCCAGCCCGCGGCTCACCTGGGCCCGCATCGTCTGCCTGGGCTCTCTCTTTGGCGTGCTCTGGCGGCGGGCTGTTGCCCCCCCCAATGCACCACACTCGTGCCGCCCCATTTCGCCGCCTTCTGGTGGCCGGCCGGCATCGCGGCCTTCTCCCTTAGCACGCTTGCCTCCCTGCCATGTCCCGTGGGGCGTGCGCCTGCGTGTCCATGTGTTCGGCTGTTGTTAGGGCAGCCCGTCTAATATTCCGGCTGGGCGCATCAGTCGTCCCGGTTTGCATGCTGCACGTGCGTGGGTTGGCGCCTTCTCGGCTGCCTACCTTCTATCGCCGCTTGGCCTTCTGGAGTTTGTTTCGTGCAGGTTTGGTTGTGTGCCTTCCTGCCTGCGCGGCTGGCTGTCGTCAGGACGGTCCGCTCTCTTGAATTTGCCCCGTGCAGGGTTTGTGTCCGCCTGCTGGTCCGGTCGGCTGTTGTTAGGACGGTCGGTCTAAGATTCTGGCATGGTGCCGTTGTCGTCCTGCTCTGCATGTTGCGCGCGCGTGGGTTGGCGCCCTCTTGGCGGCTTCCTCCTTTTGTGGCCTGGTCCTCTCGAATTATCTGGCATCGCGCCCCTTTGCCGTTGATTGACACGCCCTCTGGACTTTTCCTTGCGGGCCGCCGAACAAAAAAATAATCCCCATGAACCCATCCAAAATTGATTGCCGGTTTTTTTTGAGGCCTTTTTGGAGGCTGTCTTGAGCCATGTTCGGTTATTGCCTTGAGGCTTCTTGGAGGTTTATCGGAGGCTATCTTGAGCCATGCTTGACTATCTAAGGCCACGTTTAAGGCCATCTTGGGTTATCCAGGGCTCTCTTCGAACCATATTGGGCTAAACAGGGTGGGGCGGAGGGTCTTTGGGGAGAGACTCGGAGGCTTCGTAGAGTCATCTTGGGCCACATGGCTCAAAAAGAAGAGGTCCCTCAATTAGGACCCCCCCCCCCTTGGAGGCTCTCAAACGGCATCGCGTGGCCCTCTTGGAGTGTTGTTTGGACGCCTCGTGGGCGATTTTGGGGCCGTTTTCGGCTTTTGGGGGCCCCTATTGGGTCTCTGTTGGGCCATTTGGAGGTTTCCAAGCCCATGAGAAGCGAAAAGGCGAGAATGTCAAAAACATTGATTGTCCTTAGGCTTTTTAGGGGGTTTGGCATTGGGGAGGGCGCCGTGGAGGGCTCGGAGGGCATTTGGATCCGTGTTGGGGCTGTTTGGGGGCCCCTTGGGGGTAGGTCGGAAGCTATCTTGACCTATATTGAAATAGCATGGGCCATCTTGGAGGCGATCTTGCGAC
This sequence comes from Prorocentrum cordatum, assembly GCA_963575745.1. Classification (NCBI taxonomy): domain Eukaryota; class Dinophyceae; order Prorocentrales; family Prorocentraceae; genus Prorocentrum; species Prorocentrum cordatum. Next base: position 536,991 of record CAUYUJ010015493.1, on the reverse strand, counting down.
TTTCAACGCCTCTTGGAGCAATCTTGGTCCATCTTGGACGCTCTAACGCCTCGCCGCGCGCCCCGTCCAAGCCCAAAGGAGGGGGGCTTCAATGGAAGAGAGAAGAAACAAATGCGTTATACCACCTAAGCCCAGAGGGTTGGTGGGATTATGTTGGGCAGTTTCTTAATAGTGATAGCAACGAACTCCAATGCAACATTTCGGATTTGCTCTTGTGCGCCCTTCCGATGTTGGATCAAATGAATTTTTGAACAATAGACGAGACCCACGGATCATTATCTCGCAACGTGCACGTTCGCAATTACACCGGGGGAGATTGGCAAACAGGCTCGAATACAAATACAATGGTAAATTAATGGACGGAAAGGGTACGAACAATTCTCTACGGTGTTCCCGCGAATATCAACAGAAAAAGCATGCTAAGCGAAGAGTGTCTAAAAAAGAACACTTGCCGAAAAAACTGCGCGCACATCGTGCAAATATCTTTGATTTGTTTTCGCCCCCACCCCCAAAAAAAACGATACAACAAAAAAGCAAAAAAAAAATGCCGCGTCCCCCTGCGCAAACAATAACGATTACAAAATATGGGGGGCGACCTGGTGCAAATCAGCGAAGGCACAGACACGACAGCTGAATTCTTGAAAAGAAAGCTGAAATAGGGCAACGCTGCGGGGCCAAATGTTATATGGTCCAGGGCTTGGCCCCCCCCCCCCTCCCCCCTAAATGCTGATGCCATTGGGCCCCCCCCCCCCCGCGCGATGGTCCCCTCCGCCCCCCCCTGGTGGCGTGGCGTGGTGCTGCGCTGCGGTGTCCCCCTCCGCCCCTCTGTGGATGTGGTGTGGCGCTGTGGTGGTTCAGAGGTGGGCGTGGCGTGGTGCTGCGCTGCGGTGCCCCCCTCCCCCCCCCCTGTGGATGTGGTGTGGTGCTGTGGTGGTTCAGAGGTCGTCGTCGTCGTCGTCGTCGTCGTCGTCCTCGTCGTCCTCGTCGTCCTCATTGTCGTCGTCGTCATCGTCGTCGTCGCCGTCGTCATCGCCGTCATCGTCGTCGCCGCCGCCGCCGCCGGCGTCATCGCCGCCGCAGCCGTCGTCGTCGTCGTGGTCGTCGTCGTCGTCGCCGTCGTCGTAGTCGTCGCCGTCGTCGTCGTCGTCGTTGTCGTCGTCTCTGGGACCATACCATCTGGGGGGGAGGGGGGCCCGAGGAATCCTGGGACCATGCCATCTGGGGGGGGAGGGGGGGGGGGCCCGTGGGCCCGGAGCCCGGGATCATATATACCAGCAGAATGCTGGAAATCAGTGGCACAAATTCTTGGGCGACTGCAATGGTTAACAAAATTATGCAGCGCATGCTGAGTAGAAGAATCGGTCCCTGAAGATTGGGAGCATTTTCTTTGATCTATCAACTTGCAGAAAAAATAGCAACTTTATTGCATAAAAAATTACATGATATTGCTGCAAAATGCCTGGCTCACAAACGCTCAAATTGGATTTAGCCAGGGGCGGGGCACGGCCGATGCGGCACACGTTGTCCGCAAGCACATCGAGCTAGCAAACGCAGGGGAAGCAATTGGAAAAATGTCTGTTGCCGTGGATAGGAAAAAAACATGTGATTCAATCGACATGGACGCGATGATACACATTCTGAGAGATTTGGGCCTCCATCTCACCTTTTGGTTCTTACCCAAAGTATTTACAGCAGGAGATGATGTTGCGTCGCGGTAGGTCGACAGAATGAGTACAAGTATTTGGCATTTCACAAGGGTGTCCATTATCTCTTGTTTTGTGTGTCATGGTCATGACTGTTGTGATTCAGAATCCGATGCCAAACGCCACTGCGGCAACAAAAGAAACAAATGATCATGGCAAGTTGTCTGTTTTGTTGTACGCTGACGACGCGTTAATGCTTAGCAAACGCGAAGAATGATCGCAAGATTTTTGGAATACAATTGCCGCGTCTGGAGGGAAAGCAAGGTTGGAACTATAATGATATACGTTCTACATGATGCACGTGCGAAATCACACTCCATGTTTTTTTTCTTGCGGGAGTGCCGATGCAATCAACAGAATATGTCGTATACCTTAGGTCTACAATAAGCAACATTAGCTACATATGTGGAGAGTTGAACAAACAATTGAGCGCGGCCTGGGGCGATTTTCCGAAATATTCCCAAGTCTGGAAATTCACAACAATCACACTCCGAAGAAAATTATACATATTCCAAGCGATGATCACGAGCAAAATTATGTTTTCACTCAGCTCGGCTTGGTTGAACAAAATAATCAGAAAGATATTGAACAATTTTCAAGCAACATGTAGAAGGCAAATATTGCATATTCCTCCATGCCTTACGCAAACCAACCTTTCAAAACAGAAATATATGTCCAAACACGGGGGAATGTGAGCGCAAAAAAATTAGCCAAAACAAGAATGAGCTTCAAACATTCATGCAAATGTATCGTTTTTTTTATGTAAGTTTGGTTAAATGCTTTTTCCAACACGCAACGCACGCATATTTCAAAGCGCCATCTTGAAAAACAAGAACGGGGTGAAACACCGGCCCAGCGAAGCCACCAGAGAGCGGCTTAGCGGCGAAAGAGGAGGAGGAGGAGGAGGAGGAGGAGGAGGAGGAGGAGGAGGAGGAGGAGGAGGGGAGAGAGGAGAGGGAGGACGAAGGGGAGGAGGAGGAGGAGGAGGAGGAGGAGGAGGAGGGAGGAGGAGGAGGAGGAGGAGGAGGGAGGAGGAGGAGGAGGGGAGGAGGAGGAGGAGGAGGAGGGAGGAGGAGGGAGGAGAGGGAGGGAGGAGGAGAGGAGGGAGGAGGAGGGAGGAGGGAGGAGGAGGGAGGAGGCGGAGGAGGAGGAGGAGGAGGAAGTGGAAAAAGTGGAGGAAGTGGAGGAAGTGGAGGAAGTGGAGGAAGTGGAGGGAGAGGAGGAGGAGGAAGGATACCAAACGATCTCCAAGTCAGCCAACCGGCATGCTTGATGCGTGCTTGGCAAGTCAGCGAATTGGTTCAGAACGGCATGCGCTCAGCTCGTTGAAATGCTACCCCAAGCAGCCCCCACCATCGATGTTGAAATCCAAATGCAAATCCCGGCCGAACGCGTGGATTGTCATTCTTCGTCCGCGATCGTGTTAGTGTTGGCGATTCCGTCGGCCATACATTTCGGCACCTAATGATTGCAAAGAGCCCAGCCCACTCGTAATCACCTCAATGTAATTGTTATTTTTTCCCGTTCGGCCAATTCGAGTAGGCGCCCTCCATAATTGTTTGTGATTGTAGTGGCCTTCGGCCAGTGCCGCCGATCCGGGTCGCTCGGGGTTATTCTCCAGACGCAGAAATTATGGGCGCACACTCAAACGCACACACACAGTCACACCACTTAACCTGCGCCGCAGACATGCGCACACAGCATCACCCACACACACATACTAGTTGGGAAACGCTCCTGTAGTACTAGTAGTAGTAGTAGTAGTAGTAGTAGTAGTAGTAGTAGTAGCAGTAGTAGTAGTAGTAGTAGTAGTAGTAGTGGTAGTAGTAGTAGTAGTAGTGGTTGTGGTAGTAGTGGTAGTAGTAGTAGAGGCCTCGTTCCGCGGCTTCTCTCGACTTCCCGCGGTCTCTCTCAAGTTTCGAGCACGCGGTGAGTTTCACGATATATGTGTGTGTATGTACGCGTGCATGCATGTATGCATGCATTGATCATGTGTGCCTGTGTGTAGGTACGTATGTATGTATGTATGCTTGTGCGCGTATGTATGTTTTTAGTTTGTATGTATGTTTGTATGTGTGTATGATAATATGTGTGTATGTGTGTGAATGTAAGTATGTATGTCTGGAAGATTGTTTTTCTATGTATGCAAATGTGTTTAAATGTAGGTATGTATGCATGTGTGTATGGATGTGCGTTTGAAGAGCGAGGATGTTTCAAAGAAGAGGCACTCGGTGACGCGATCGTTGAGGGATAGGAGTGAGGTCGCAGAGGAGGAGGAGGAGAATGAGGAAGAGGCGATAACTTGAAGGAAAACGATGAGACGGAGGACATCCTGCCGGTGGCGCCCTGGGCGGTGCCGCGGAAGAAACCGGGGGCCTGCCGGAGGCAGTCTGGAGGCCTCTGGGGAGCTGTTTTGGGGCCTCTTGGAACCTCTTTTGGGCCTCTTGTGGGCTTCTTGGGGCCCCTTGGGGGTCTCTTGGGGCCTCCTGGGGGCCTCTTGGGGCGGAAAGCTCGGTTCTTTCGGTTCGTGGTCCCCCTCTTGGGCCCCTCTTGGGGCTCTCTTGGGGCCTTCTTGGGCTGTCCAGAGGCCCTCTTGGGCCGTCTTGGGGCCCTCTTGGGCCGTCTTGGGGCTCTCTTGGGCCGTGTTGGAAGCATCGTGGGCCGTCTTGGGACGGACTTGGGGGCCTCTTGGGCCGTCTTCGAGCGTCGGACGCCCGAAAAGGCAAGAACGCTAAAAACCCTGAGAAAACCAATGAAAATCAACGATTCTGGCCTCTTGGGGCCCTCTTGGGAGGCCTCTTGGAAGCTTCTTGGGGCGTCTTGGAGACACCTTGGGCCGTCTGGAGGCCATCTCGGGCGTCTTGGAGCGATTTTTCGGCGACTCGGGGCCCTCTTGGAACCCCTTGGGGGTCTCTTGGGCCCCCCCCCTCCTCCAAAGCGCCGGAAAAAGCGGAGCATGGCGCCCCCCCCCCCCCTATCTTCCACTCCCCCGGAGCGGCCCCGGGGTTCGCCGGAAACTCGCACCCCCCCCCCCCCCCCCACCCCCCCTTCCCCGGCAGAGCCACCCCGGCGACCCCCCCAGAGGCTGAAGCTCAGCCTCGAGGCTGTAGCTGAGACTCCTTGAAACTCACACGCCGGATCGGCGGATTTTTTCCCGTTCGGCCAATTCGAGTAGGCGCCCTCCATAATTGTTTGTGATTTAGCGTGGGGCCGCATTTTCAGAGATCGGCGAAATTACCGTCATATCGATGAAGAGTAGTAACTTGCTGGCAGCATTGAAGCACGGTGCTACTATGACAATACGTCGCAAGTCCCCAGGCGGCACCCGCGCAGCACCCGTTCGAAATCGCGATCTGATATAATGGATCCCGCCTTTATGAAGACGTGTTTCCATATGCTTGGTGTGCGTGGGCTAACTTGAAGCAGAAGCAAATAATGCGTGGCCATGGGCATCTGGACCGTCACATGTAATAGTAATGCAAAGTCTACGTCGTACATCACACATCATACTTGCTTTTCTCACAATAAGCATGACGTAGGGCAAACAAATAACCAAATTGCAGCAAAAAGATTCACATGCAAGAGTAAATCAGCGTTTTTCTTGCTGACACTGCATTGCGTCGTACTCTGGATGAGCCTTAGTGGAAGTTGAGCGTGCGCATCTTTGGTGGGATCACGACGGAGCAGGAAAAGGCGATTGCATTACAATTTGGATGCTTCTCGTGTTCTTGCCCCGAATGCTGCTGCACCCGACCGCACACGGTGGACAAATATGAGAGCGGGATTAACGGAAACGAATTGCGTTCTTTGATTCCAGGGATTGGGGTGAACTATTGGACCGATCCCGGCACACCACCTTGGGGAAGCTTATTCAAAGCACAGCAGCCGGCGACACGAATAAAAACCTTGACAAGGTGATGTCCTTAATGAAGCAGGGGGCTCAGCCACGCAGGATCGTCCCAGGAACGGATGCGACGTACGACGAGCTGGCGATCACACAGCTTCGACCTCTCAACTTTGCCGAACCCATTCCAGCAAAAATCGCAGATTTTGTGCCACAGTATCCGGCAGAACTGAACAAAGGTGTTTTCGCGACAGTCACACGACAATCATGATGGGGGCTCAGTGGAGGACTATCGAGGTACAGGTACGAATTTTTCAAAACATGTCTGGAAGAGAATAACTAGTTCGATGCATTGTTTGAGGTAGCATAACGTCTCGCCTCAACAAACATCTCCGACTTGATCCGTGACGCTCTCTTGGCATCCTCGCTCGCGGCTGTATTCAAATCGAATTCCCGGGCTTGTGGCATTTCCGGCGGATATACACTCAAGAGATTGGTGGCCAAAACGTTGGGGAAATTTCAATACCAATTACGGAACGCGGCATGCCCATATAATTTTGGGATTCACGACAGGTGCGGCACGGACGCAGCAATCTATTTTATTCGGTATCTCACCGACGACGACCCCAACAAAATTGTCGTGAACATCGATAGGGCGGGGGCCTTCGACCACATGCCTCGAGCTCGAATGTTCGAACAATTGTTGGCGGATGGTGCGCTCCATGGTCTTCTCGCGTTTGTATGTACAAGTGGAAAGATAACGTTGGGGGAGTGCGCACCATACCAGAATGAGACGGAAAGGAACAAAAGGACGCCCTCATAGCAACCTTATTTTGTCTGGCATTGAAGCTCGTTTTGGAACGAATGCGGGTTGCGCTCCCCACTTGGGGCCGTAATCTTTAGTGTATTTCGACGACATCTATATCATTTGCCGTTCATCTCTGAGAGAGGGGATCGCCCAGCGTGGGATTCTCTTAGCAGGAGGGGAACGGTCACCCACCAAACGACTCATTCGCTCTCAGAGACTGGACACACGGGTATGAATTCCGTATCAACAAATTAATAAAACAACATTGCGACGGGTGGGCCTTATTCTATCGTGCCTGGCCTTAACGTGGCGAGCGGATTGCCACTATTTTGCGATGTCACGGTGGTCAACCTCATTAGGGGGGATGGGAACCCACGACCTAGGACAAGCAACCAAGGACTAACTATATCACGAGATGCGGTAAGGGACAAAAATAATACATACCAAAATGTGATCTCTACCGGATTGTAATGCTTGGGTGTGGAAATGATTGGGAAATGGGGGCTGCGAAAATTTCTGTTGGTCCGAACCCTGGCTAAAGAACGATACCCGGGACAGAACCAACGCATACGGCAAAATACTATTGAACCTCGTGCACCACTGGTAAGGCATCCTGGGGATTGCGGTTCAAAGAGCAACAACAACTTTGATCTTGTAGCACTGCTCCGTTGGAGCCCGTCCCACCCCTGGACGAGCTGCAACTGATCTGAGGCGGAACTGGCCCTCGGGGCGCTCCCTCCTCTGCCTTCTCCTCTTGCTTTTCCTCTTGGCATTGGTCAGCTTGCCGGCTCGCCGCATCAGCTCTCCGTTTCACCCCCGTCGGGTTTCCAAACGCCGTGGTCTTGGTCTGAAGCTGCTGCGTGGTGGAAAAAAATGTTTTTACATGTTGAAAACGAAAAAAATGGATCTTTAATCGCTGAATGCAGCAAAAAAATCAATCACAAAAAAAAACGGCAAATGCGGGCCACAAGCACCATTAGTGCCAACTCTCGTTTTTTTTTTTTTTTTTTTTTTTTTTTTTTTTTTTTTTTTTTTTTTTTTTTTTTTTTTTTTTTTTTTTTTTTTTTTTTTTTTTTTTTTTTTTTTTTTTTTTTTATATATATATATATATATATATATATATAAAAGAAAAAAAACAATGTCTCACAACAGTGTACATATTCGACGCGGCATGTTGGGATTACAACACCGTTGCTGAGGAGTGCTCGGCATTGCTTTTCAACGGTTCTGGTTGATAGCGCTGACTTGCCGTGCGCGCAACTTCCTTTGACCTGTTTTGCCGGGTTGCCGCTTCCTGCTCTTTCGAGCTTTTTTTCCATTTCGCACCCTTCGCGCTCATTTTTCCATCACAGGTATGTTTCTTGAGGTCCGCATGGAGAAACAAATGACAAACAAAAAAACTGACGTCACAAAAATACAGCAAAGCAGCAAATATTCACAAAATAAAGGAAGAAAAACAAAAAGGAAAAGGAAGAAGAAGAAGAGGTGGAAGACGAGAAACGAGGAGGAGGAGGAGGAGGAGGAGGAAGAGGCACAAAATAAAGAGGAGAGCAAGGCGAAGAGCAATTATCTTTTGGCATAGGGTCTGACCTCAGCGAGGCTTGGAGGTCGGTATGCAACATGTGATATACCGACGATCCGGTACAATATCTCGACCTCGTGAATTGGCGCCCAAAACGCAAATTCTCGGAAGGTTGGCTGCCCGTGAACCTGGACATGATCCAATAAAACGTGCCTCTCCTGCTCCCTTGCGGTTGGAACCACTCAGAACTTGCGCCTCGAACGAACCATATGGCCGAGAAACACGGCCGAGGCAAACAATAGTTATCCCGATGATGATGCCGTGGCGGCCATCCACCCCCATGCAAAGGGGAATGGCCCGGACACCGGTGTCAATTCATAGTCTGCAATAGCCAGCGCAGACCATCCCAACATGGACCGTGGCACGCCTACACTCCGTAAGGAGGGCTGCGGCTGTCGCGTAAGACCGTGACGCAAACAATGATGCCCAAGCATAGGCTCCAACCACGGCCTGCCTAACGTGGACTCGAAACCCTTGTCCCACCACTCGTGCCGCCCATGCACCGTCACAGGCGCACGCAGTCGAGATATTGGAAATTAGACGATGTCGGAATGGATGTAAAATGTACGGCGCGCGCATGGCAGAACACCTGAACCTTACCCCTCTTCCAACCCGCTTTCTTCTCCTTCGGGGAAGGGTTTATCACTGGTCCCTATGACCAAACATCCCCTCCCTCAGGCGACCAGTAGCCAACCCAACCATGCGGGCACTCCCCCACCATCCCTTGCAAAAAGCAATTCAAAACACACTCTGCCTCCAAATTCTGAGCATGCGCAGCTAACCCGATGCGTCCTCCCCCACCATCCCTGTCAAAAACAATGCAACATATACTTGGCGGAGGCGGCTGCGGAGGCTGCGGCGGCGGCTGCTGCGGCGGCGGCTGCGGCGGCTGCGGAGGGGGCGGAGGCGGCGGCGGAGGCGGCGGCGGCGGCGGCGGCGGCGGCGGCGGCGGCGGTGGCGGCAACGGCTGCGGCGGCAACGACTGCAACGGCGGCGATCTGGTAACGGGGGCGGGGGCGGTGGCGGGGGGGGCGGCGGAAGCGGCGGCGGCGGATTGGCCCCCAATAGCTGCCCATCCAAAGACGACTGACTGCTGAATCTGCTGAGGCTCGGGTCAGACTGGGGTGATATGTATGTGTTGGGAGGGCGGGTAGGAATGAGCGAGACGGCTTGCGGGCGGGGAGGGAATTTTGAGCCCTCCCCCTGCCCCCTCCCCTGGACTTGGACGGGGGTGGCTGCGAGGCGTCGGAACAACTGCCTCGCCGAGGAACCACAAACATTTATTTTACTAAGGTTTTGGCTACATTTTGGCCTTTTGGGAGGGGGCGCTAATGAAGGAACCACCCTGCTTTGATCGATCTCCTCCGAGATGGCTCCACGAGCGCTCCCAAGGCTCCCAAGGGTGCTCCAAGAGGGCCCCAAGAGATGGTCAGGAGGCCCCAAGAGGCCCCCCAAAGGCCCCCAGCATGCCCCCAGGGGGCTCCCAAGAGACCCCCAAGAGGCACCAAAAGGACCCAAGAGACACCCAAAACGCTCCAAGAGGCCTCGGCGACAATGCCAAAAACATTGGTTTTACTAAGGTTTTGGCAGCACTTTTGCCTCTTGGGGGGCACTGCTTCAGATGACTCCAAAAACGCCTGGGGGAGCCCAAGATGACTTCCAAGATGGCTCAAGATATCCCACGATGCTTCAAAATGGCTCCCACGATGCTCCAAAAAGCCCCAAGACCGCTCCAAGACGGCTCCTAGCGGCCAAAGAGCTCCCCCAGTAGACCCCGAAGAGGCCCAAATCCTTCCAACATACTGGGGAAATCAATGTTGTTGGCTTTCTCGCCAAGGCCTCAAGATGGCTCCAAGATGGCCCAAGAGGGTTCCAAGAGCGCTCCCCAGGCTTCCAAGAGCGCTTTAAGAAGGCCCCAAGAGGCGCCCCAGGAGGCCCCAACAAGCGCCCAAGAGGCCTCCAAAAGGCTCCCAAGAGACCCCCACGATGCCCCAAGAAAGCTCTCTGAGGCACCCACGACGGTCTAAGAGGCGTCTGGACCGCCAAGAGGCCCCCAAGACGCTTCAAGAAGCCTCCACTGGGGGACCCGCTGTGTGCTGCCCACTTCCCTGATCGAGGCAATTCCTCTGGGCATCGTTTCTGGATGGGCTGGTGGGGTTACTTTTTTTTTGTTCGGCGGCTCCAAGGAAGAGTCCAGGGAGCGGGATAGTCGTCTGGGGCACAGAGCGAGATAATTGGCTGCAGTGGCACGTAGGCCGCTGAAGCAAGTGCACATGCCAGGGACAAAGTGACCCTCATTGGGGACCAACCCAAGCATCCCGGTGAAAGAGACGCGAGCGTGGTACCGGCGGCGGCCAAGTAGGAGCAGTCGCCCTTACGGCGCCAAGCTCCAGCCGAACCGCACAGCACGACCAGGCGCGGAGCGACAGAGCACACTGTAATGGCACGGGGTGGCCAGGACGAGACCAAACTCGGTCAAGTCACACAGAAGCGGGCAAGAGGGAGCGGGAGAGCGGCAGCGGATGCCAGCCGGACACCTAGCGGCCGGAAAAAGGGAAAGGCACATAGAAAGCCTCACTCGCGGTGACCCACTATCGCAGACGTCAAGTCTGCCGCTCTTGAGCGCGAGGGCAAGGGGTGCCCAGTCAGCGAACCTGACGTCGCAGCTGCTGGAGCCCACGACGTGCAACTTATCCGACACGGAAGTTCGGGGGCACAAAGTTGAACGCGTTGACCAGGGCGCCTGCAGCGGGACCAGCCGGGGGAACTGGGGAACTGTGATGACCTGCCAAAGGATGAACCACTTGTGCAGGAACACGCGCATGCCAGGCCCAGCGCCGGGTGGTACCAGAAGCGGGTGGGGAGCGCCAGTCTTCACGTACGCGAAATCAAACCGTGGCCCAGGGCGACCCGCAGGAGGGGGAGGCCCTGCTGGCCGCTGAGGCGGTGACGTGGGGGGGTAGAGCCACTCCCACGCGTCCTCACGGCTGCTTGCTCAGCTGGCGAACAGCCGATGCACCACAACATATCCGTGCAGTATGTCTGGGGGAAGCCACTGCTGTGGTGTCTGTCGCAGGCGGGCCCTGCGCGCCGTGCGGAGCACCCACCTGTCGGCTGGCACGACTGGGGGCCAGAATCTGGGCCATTGCGTGACCCGCAAGAGTGGCTGACCTGTCAGCCTTCCTGTCACGATGTCCCTTCGCAGCGCTGGGGGCGCAGCCAAGAGCCGCAGAGACTGGTGAATGAACGTGGGGGGTGCAGCCAAGCGCCGTTGGCGCGACCACAGTCTGGGCCATCGCGTGACCCGCAGGGGTGGCTGAACCTGTCAGCCCTCCTGTCACGATGTCCCTTCAAAACGCTGGGGGCGCAGCCAAGAGCCGCAGAGACTGGTGAATGGACGTGGGGGGTGCAGCCAAGCGCCGTTGGCGCGACCACTGTTCCTTGGCCCTGCTCGCATGGGCCGGCCCACGGCACAGGCACATCCTCAGCCGAAGCGCGCTCCGTGGGGGCGCAGCCAAGAGCCGCAGAAAAAGGTAAGAGGGTGCCCCATAAGGGCGGTACTGACGGCACCCCGTCCCGTGGGGTGGTCAGGTCTATGTGCTGGCGGAGCGGCAGTGGGTGACCCAGACGCTGCTGGCGGAGCGGCAGTGGGTTACCCAGACGCTGCCGACCACGGTGCCAGAAGGGGTGGGACGCAGGGGGTGGGCTATTTCAGCCACCGGGCGCTCCGTCCAGGGTGGATCCACGAGTCCAGCGTGGGCTGTCTAGTTCGCGGCGCATGGGTATTGGTCCACCTCTAGCCCAAAGGAGGTGCACGGGGTATTGTGGCCGAGGCCGAGCGCTGCGGTGAAACTTACCCGAGTCGTGGCCAAGGGCATCCGTGTGGAGAACTTCGACCATGGGGTTTGCGGACATTCCCCGGCGGCCTCAGTCCACAAGCTCAAAATCGCTGCACGAGGCAAAGGGCCGGTTGAGGACCATGGGGCTGCCGACCCAGCGAGCTCCACCTGGCGCAGCGGGGTCCCAGATGGCCCACAAGGTCAGCGCAATGGAAGCAACCTTGTACAAGGAGGTGGAGGCTGCGCCCAGCAGTCCCAAATCATTGTTGTCCAGGAAGCACGCGTTGCGTTCCATGACGGTGCGCGTCGCGACTCTGACAGCTGACATGGTCCCGAGTACTGGTGATAATCTCGAGCCGCAAAGGGGCTGCGCGTACGACCCTCACCAGAACAAAGGCGGAGGGGGGGGAGAAGAAGCGAAGCGGAGGGGCAGACAAAGGCGGGCACGCGGGGGAAGGCCATGTTGGCGAGAACCGCGGCGCTCTCGACGCTTGGGGGGGTGACTGTGAACCGGGCTGGCGCCCTTGTGCCCGGCTCACTTGGGTCGGGAGACCCACCCCCGCGGGCGCTTGTCTGCGTACTGGGTGTCCCCTCTGGGGGAGAACCGCTTACCCTTTGCCTTCCAGTCGGTGTCGGTCCATGAGTCCCGCTGGTGCCCCCACGTGTCTCAGGACTGCCATGCACGCCGCGGGGCTTCTGACCCGGTTGCCCCCGTCCATGCAGCCTCCCTGCCTTCGGTGGTCCATGGGGGGGGGGCCTTGCAACTTCTTTGCCTTCGACAGTCCATGGCGGTGGACGCTGGTGGGGTTACGCGAAGCGTGTAAAATTAGACGGTGTAGGATTGGTAAGTGTGGCAGTGGGGAGGGGAACGGATGTAGGATGTGCGGCGCGCGCGCGGCAGAGCACTTGGGCCTTGAACCAAAAACACTTGAGCCAAATCTCTCCAATCGTTTCAATTAGATTTGAAGATCACGACATTACTGATGCAAGCAACATTTGTTTTTGTGTTGCAGTGGCGGCCGGAAATAACATTTAACGGCTGCCCGACGATACCGAAATTCTTCGTACCTGTAGGCCAAAATGCACGATCACGAAATTCCCCGTGCCGCTATAAACCATTCGAACCGGCCGTGCCGGCAAATCCACCTCTGGAAACTATACGACGACGCACGCACGGCGGCCTGCAGGGCCCTTTTCCGCGGCGCCGCGGGTTGCGAATCAACCAGCGCGACCACTTCCGACCGCGGCAAACGGGCCTTAATAAAAATCGCGGTGAATCCATGCAACGTGTGAAGGGTGTACCGAAGGATCGTGTGAAGAGTGTACGGGGATGGGCTTGAAAATGCATGCAGGCGATACTGTGATAGCCTTCAGTGGAAGTCGATATGGAGCCAAAAAAAATCAAGGGGTTTGCCGAAATGGGGAAAGAAACGGGTCGCCGCTGCAATTATCTTCGCCCTTGTTTCAAGCCCGTTAGGTTTTCAGACGGCGTGCTCCTGCTCCGCTACCGTGATATAATTACATATGTCCATAGATGTATCTCAGCCAGCCAAATAAATCCTATTAGAACCTATCGCAGCAGCCACCCAAATTATAACTATGTCGAACGCAGACCACTGATGTTCTTCCACATGTTGCATCAGTATTGTTCTAGTTGCCCTCCCTGAGATATAGACTTCCCATGCCGAACGAATCAGACTTTGCACAAATTGGCTGACGCTGGGGAGCGGACGGAGATCGTTGAACGAATCTTCGTCGTCGTCGTCGTCCCCGTCGTCTCCATCGATTTCGCTCATACCTCCTAGATCATTGCATGCCGGCGTGCCGCCCGAACCTGGACTCCGAGCTTCGGAGTCGCCAGGGGAGGGGCTCCCTGCCAGGACGTCGGGACAAACAACTAGGGTTGGCCAGTCGTCAACCGGAGCTCCTGGAGCAAGATCTTGTGGGGCTGGAGTTCCGCCAACGACATCTGGGTCTGCATGGGGCGGATCTGCTTCGATAGCTTCGGAGGTTGGCCGTTCGGAAGGGGCGGGCGGGGGCGAACGTCGGGAAGGACAACACACGGCCAGGGGTGGATCGTCTGATTCGAACAAGTGGGCACCCGTAGCTTCTGTTGGAGCTGTAGACGGAATAAGTGTCACTCCGTTGCCAACCGTCGAACAACATTCAAAGCACGGTCCCGCGTCCTTTCCATGGCCGCCAGCACGTTGGAATATCGCAAATCTGTTGGTGGCCCCAGACTTGGGATGCCCAGCGCCCGCAATGTTGAAATCGGCCGGTCCGTTGAGCAAAAATCTGAGAAAACCGATGTAATAATTTCACATGTGCTACATTGCACATACATGTGATCCCATGAATTTGCCTGAATATAATAGCCCGTGCGTGTACCCGTCGATCGTGTCGTCGTAGTGCGCAGACGTAACATCCCATGTTGTTCTATGTATTGCTGATAGCTTCCCAGCAAAGTGGGAAACATGAGCGAAGAAACATGTACCATATAATTGCGAGAGGGTGTGCACGTGGACGCAAAGACAAGGCACATGTCGGGCACACGAAAGAAACGTGGAAACGATATCATGTCCGTCCGGTTCCCGTGGCGCACGGCCATTGGAACCATTCGCCTACAGAGAATGCCAAAGGATTGTGTTGACTTGCACGAAGAATCCGACGACAATGACGACGGCTTTCTTGTGATTTGTACCTGTGCTGGCGGCACCCGTGCCATTCCTCTGGCAGACGAGTAGCGCCCCCCAGGAGGCCCCGAGAGGCCCGCAATGAGGCCCCCCAAGAGGCCCCGAGAGGCCCCGAAGACGCCCACAGGTCGGAGGGCACCAGCTATACACCAACACCGATCCTGGCCCAGGATCACCCTGGGCCCAGGATCGGTGTACATGCCTTCTTGCGCAAGGCAGGAGGGCGTGTACACCGATCCTGGGCCCAGGGTGATCCTGGCCAGGATCGGTGTTGGTGTATAGTTGGTGCCTTCCTACCAGGAGGCACACGAGAAGCCCCCAGAAGGCCTCCAAGAGGCTCCCAGGAGGCGTCGCAACTGCCTCCAGAGAAGCCCCCGAAAGCCCTCCGAAGAGACTCCAAGAAGCATCCATGAGGACTCTGACCCACAGCCCAGGCACGGTGGCGGGATGGGCCGAAGGCCGTTATATCCGCCGCCCCCTGCTTGCAGGGGTGCACGGCGTGCTGGATGAGCTGTTAGGTTTTGGTTTTGGTTCTTTTTCCAAAAGAACTCCCCAGTGGGCTCCGGCAGAACCCGCCGGCCACCCGGAAGGGTGCTCAACGACCGGAAAAAATCCTCCAAAAACGGCCGTTTCGCTCGGGACATCCTCAAAAAATCGCGAAGATGGCCCAAGATGGCCTCCAAGTCCGCCCGAGATGGTCCAAGACGGCCTCCAAAACGGCCCAAGAGAGTCCAAGACGGCCCAAGACGGCCCAAGAGGCCCCCCAGAGGCCTCCCAGACGGCCCAAGAGGCCTCCAAGAGGTCCTCCAGGAGAGTCCGAAGAGGCCAAAATCATTGATTTTCCATTGGTTTTTGAAGGATTTTGGCATTTGCGCCTTTTCGGCTCTCCGACGGCTCAAGACGGCCCAAGAAGCCCCCAAGATCGCCCAAGAGGCCCCCAAGAGAGCCCCCTGATGGCCCAAGTGGCCTCCAAGATGGCCCCTAGAGGGCCCCAAGACGGCCCAAGAGGCCTCCAACACGCCCAAGATGGCCTCCAAGACGCCCAAGATGGCCTCCAAGACGGCCCTGGAGCGCCCCAAGAGGGTCCCCCGTTGGCCCAGAAAGGCCCCCAAAACGGCTCCCGACGGCGTCAGACGTGCCAGGAACCCACCAAGATGGCCGAAGTTGGCTCGAAGCTGGCCCAAAAGGGCCCAAGAGGCCCCCAAGAGGGCCTCCAGGAAGGCCAAAAGATGCCAAAATCACTGATTTTCCCAAGGTTTTTGATGGATTTGGGCATTTCCCTTTTTTCGGCCTTCCGACGGCCCGAGACGGCCCAAGAGCCCCCAAAGATCGCCGAAAGATCGCCCAAGAGGCCTCCAAGACGGCGACGATGACCATCAAGACGCCCACGTGTTCCCCGAAGGCTTTCCAAACCGATTCGGGGAACACATGGTCCGATGGCTTGGCAGGTCTGGCCTCAACGTTCGGCCACATAGGCGCTTCCACAAAGGCAGGGGGCGGCGGTGATTCGCCGTAGGCGTCTTCGATCCGCCGCCCCCTGCTTGCAGGGGTGCACGGCGTGCTGGATGATTCAGTTTTGGTTTTGGTTCTTTTTCTAAAAGAACTCCCCAGTGGGCTTCGGCCCGTCCCGCCGGCCACCCGCGCGTTTCCCAAAATGCGTCTGTCAATGCCCAAAAACGGCCGTTTCGCTCGGGACATCCTCAAAAAATCGCGAAGATGGCCCAAGATGGCCTCCAAGTCCGCCCGAGATGGTCCAAGACGGCCTCCAAAACGGCCCAAGAGAGTCCAAGACGGCCCAAGACGGCCCAAGAGGCCCCCCAGAGGCCTCCCAGACGGCCCAAGAGGCCTCCAAGAGGTCCTCCAGGAGAGTCCGAAGAGGCCAAAATCATTGATTTTCCTTGGTTTTTGAAGGATTTTGGCATTTGCGCCTTTTCGGCTCTCCGACGGCTCAAGACGGCCCAAGAAGCCCCCAAGATCGCCCAAGAGGCCCCCAAGAGAGCCCCATGATGGCCCAAGTGGCCTCCAAGATGGCCCCTAGAGGGCCCCAAGAGGGCCCAAGAGGCCTCCAACACGCCCAAGATGGCCTCCAAGACGCCCAAGATGGCCTCCAAGACGGCCCTGGAGCATTCCAAGCGGGCCCCAAGTCGGCCCATAGAGGCCCCCCAAACGGCTTCCGACGGCTTCAGACGTGCCAGGAACCCACCAAGATGGCCGAAGTTGGCTCGAAGCTGGCCCGAGACGGCCCAAAAAGCCCCAAAGATCGCCCAAAGCTTGCCCAAGAGGCCTCCAAGACGGCCAAGATGACCTTCAAGATGCCCACGTGTTCCCCGAAGGCTTTCCAAACCGATTCGGGGAACACGTGGTCCGATAGCTTGGCAGGTCTGGCCTCAACGTTCGGCCACATAGGCGCTTCCAAAAAGGCAGGGGGCGGCGGTGATTCGCCGTAGGCGTCTTCGATATGTATATGTATATGTATATGTATATGTATATGTATATGTATATGTATATGTATATGTATATGTATATGTATGTGCATGTGTAAATGTCTATGCGTATGTCTATGTGGATGTATCTGTGTATGTATGTGTATAGGTATATGTGTCTACCTACCAATCCATACTGATGTATGTATACATATATATATGTACACATGTAAATGTACATTCGTATGCACATGTGCACGTATATGTACACACATGTATATGCATATACATATATATATATATATATATATATAAATTTCTATGCACATGTATCTGTAAATGTAGCTGTATATGTATATGGACATGTACATGCATTTGTACGTATGTATGTATGTATGTATATGTTAATGTTTCTGTTCATTTGTACGTAGGTAGGTATGTGTGTATGTCTATATATGTACACATCTACATACATGAATATACTACGGCCGCCTTTGTCGATCCGATGTGCATGCGTACGCATGTCTGTAACGACTTTTTGGTGATTCGACGGGGAGACTGACCGTCCTGGTGTGCTGCTCTCCCAATTGATATCCCCAAATGCCCACTGTATAGAGATAGTCCGCATAACAAAAAGACGCCCGATACAGACCGTCAATGGCCGCCGTGGGAAGGCAGCGAAAGGCATGCCATCAACCCGTCTGCCTGGAATCTCCATTCGAAGCCCTGGCCCCTCCTGCGAACATTCGAACAACTGACTGTGCAACATCCCCTGCACGAGCTCAATGCCATACCATTGGGTGCGACGCGGGCACGACAATATCCTCCAATTCCTTTCGCATTTTTTCAAGGTGCACATTATAGGCTGCCGTCAATCATGGTGACTAGCTGCACTCGTCCGCTGTAGGCCGGCCGTGCGCAAAACTATGGACACTATTAGGATAGCGCGATGCAGGGGCTTTGCGTGCAGAAACTCTGAGGAGTGGAGAAGGTCAACATCAAACATTCGCCTCTGATGGACAATCGGTCGTCAGCTCGCTTGGCGCTTCGAGAGCGCACCGCTGTTGTCCTAACGCATGCAAGGGGGGGGGGGGGGCAAGCGATTGTCAAATGCCTCCTAATCGTGCGACGCGCTGCTCTGACAGATGCTTGCTGCGTGCCTCGCGAATCGGTGCTTTCATGGCTGGCTGGTGTGAGCGACCCAATGTGGATGCTCGCTCTCCCCGGTCGATTTGCGTCCCTTGCCTCCCAACAAAGCCGTTCGTCGATTCCTACCCGAGAGCATTCCTTTCCCTATCGGTGGCAAGGGCTCGAACAAAATAACGCACAATCTTTGCAAACTTGCGAAGCATAGCCTATGACAACGTAACAAGATCATGTAGAGAGGAACATGAACATGTCACAGAAATCGGCACGTCACCTGCTTCCCCAAGTAAGAGAAGGCAGGTGCAGGGCAAGAGCTGGACGGTCTAATGTGCACCTGACTTACACATCTGGCATTGGGCCTGCTGACCACAGATCTCAAATATTGGTAGATAAATGGTGGGGAAGGTATCGGGGGTTCGGAATCATAAGTCCGATTCAGGAGGGCCGGGCCGCAACTGAAAAGTCTTGGAGCTTCCTGGGGCCTTCTGGAGGTTCCTGAGGCCAAGGCCTCTGGGAGACTCGCGTGAGGACAGTGATGAAGAGGGGAGGGGGGGGGGCGAGGGATCGGGAGAGAGGAAGAGAAGGGAGGGCGAGAAGAACGACGTGGGAAGGATGATTGGGAGGTGGAGGAGGCCGAGGAAAAGGAAATAGAGGAGGCTGAGGAACGAAAGAGAAAATGGACCATGGAAGAAGGGGAAACGGAATAGCAATGAGGAGGGCGGGAGTTTCTGAAATGGAAGAGGAGCAGGAGGAGAAGCAGGAGGAGGAGGAGGAGCAGGAGGAGGAGGATGATGAGGAGGAGGAGGAGGATATGGAGGAGGATGGATAGAAAGAGAACGATGAGGAGAGTGAATTACGGGAGAGAGATAGAGAGCGAGAGAGAGAGAGAGGACAACAAAAACGAGAGAGAGAGAGAGAGACAAAGAGAGAGAGAGAGAGAGAGTGTGGGAAGACAAGCAAATCAGGCTCGCCATATCTGACATTATACTCTTCCTGCCCATCCCTTCCCGTTGTGCAAAGGAAGGTGGAAGAGGGGACAGGAGGGGGCGGCAACGATGAGAAGAACTCGGATCCAGAAATATGGCCCGCGCCGGGGCGAGAACGCCATTCTGAACGACGGGAACGAAACGGCGATCCTGAAATGTGGCCGTTGCTGCGGCGGGAACACCATTGTTGTCGGGCCCAGAACGTTGTAATGCGACCGAATCTTATTACCACTCGATGGTGGAACACCATCCCAGGACAATTCCGTGTAGCAGACGTATGCGGGGAGAGAGGAGAGTAGACTGCATAACGAATAATGAATTGTGGAAGATGACGAGGGCTGTAGAAGAGACCAACGCTGTTGGAACGAAGTAGAAGGTGGAACGAGGTGGATGTGGACCATGAAAACGGGTTGGGCGGCGGGGGAGGAAAGAGGGATGGTGGGGAGGATGCGGGGGAGGGCAGGGAGAGAAGGGGGAATGGCGGGCGCAGGGAGAGAAGGACGGATAATCACTATCAGTAAGGATTGTGAAGGGGCGTCTGGGGCGGAGGAGGAGGAGGACGAGGAGGAGGATGAGAAGGCGAAGGTCGAAGAGGAGGAGGAGGAGAAGGAGTTTCAGTGTCAACCCACGGCGCATCAACGGTGTTACGATGTTGCAACACACCCTCCCTCCGAACGCCCTTCGTAGGTTCCTAAAAACATTGGGAATAAGGGGCCCATCAGAAAACTACCGCCTGATAGTCCTCATTCGTGCCAACAGTCAATTCCTTGGACAACATGACTGTTGTGTCCTGACAATCCTAAGCCATGCCACAACGCCGTTACTGGGAGATTTCATCGCCGCGGATCAACGTGACTGTTGCGTCCTGGCCACCTTCAATCGCGCCAACAACAATCCCTGGGGCTCCAACGTCGCGGATCAACGTGGCTGTTGCGTCCTGACAAGAAAAAGCGTGCCGCAACACTATTCCTGGGACTTCGGCTATGGGAACCATTCAACATGTTGCAAACTTTTGAACGACTGTACGTGGCGCCAAAGCGATAACCATATTTTGAAACGGAGCCGCCCTCCATCCTGGAAGCTGTTGCCAGTTTTGAAAACCAATGTGTGCGGCGCTAAGGCGGGGGCCGCATTTAACAAGAGCAGCCCCATCATTGAGATGGTTGCAAACTAAAGCCCGAATGTGCGCGGCGTTAAGGCAATAACCTCATTTTGAAATCCACCCGCCTTCCATGCGTGAAACTGTTGCGAACTTTTAACACGAATGCGCGCTGCGCTGAGGCGAAAACTACATGTTGAAAACGAACGCCCTCCATCTGTGAAGCTGGTTCAAACATTTAAGACGAATGTGTGTGGCAGTCAGGCGAAAACTACATGTTGTACACGACCCGCCCTCCATCCGTGAAACTGTTACAAACGTCGCGGTCCAGATCATAGATGGCGAATAGGCATCAGGCGAAACGCCCAGCCCGCCCTGCCAACGCGTCTAGGGGTGCGACAGGGAGGAGTTAGTTGTAACGAAAAAGGGTGGATGAAGACAGTCAAGAAATGCGATGCGGAAAAGAGAGTGTGGAGGGGATGGCGGATATCTCTGTGTCTATATATATATATACAGGTATCTGTATATATCTATGTATACATATACGTACAAGACTGAATTGGCGCTTCGCGCCAGGCAATTTGTTCCAGACGCTTCCCCGGCAAAGCAAAAAATCATCGCTTGCTTCAGCAGGGGGGGGGGGGCTCGTGGCCTGGACGGGCGACCGGCTCATTATTCTGACGCCCCCCCGTGCCTGCTGACACCGCGTTCGCCCGATGCGCTTGCACGCTTCTGCGCAGGGGTGAGGAAGGAATGCTGTTTTTTTTTTCGCGCGCAGGCAAACGACGAAACATCAAACTGTAACGATGGCACCTGTCCATGGAACCAGGAACGGGAAGGGAGCAGGGCTGAAGGGGGGGGGCTGAAGGGGCGGAAGGAGGGGGGGAGAAGCGGGGAGAAGGAGCGTTCCCACGACACGTCGAAGGTGTCGTAGCTCCGAGCAGATTGATGTTTGGTCGCTTCCTGCATGCCACAGGTTTCTCCAGGCACTCAGGAAATCTTCGATCGTCGAACTTCGAATCTAGATCCATTGCTTGTCTATCTCGATCGAAGAATTGAAACCTCGAGCCGCAAACGTGGAACCAAAATCGCCGGGTCAGCTCGACGCACTTCGAAGGAAAACGCCGTCTGGGCGTTTTTGGTGCTCTTTTGGGCCGTCCTGGGTTCTTCCTGGGCCGTCTTGGGGAGCTGGGGCCCTCCAGAGGTCTTCTGAAGACATCTATGGCCCTCTTGGGGGCCTCCAGTGGCCTTCTTGGGGGTCTCCCGTGGCTTTCGTGGGTCTCTCTTGGGAGCCTTCTGGGGCCGTCTTGGGGCGATATCGGGGGCCCATCGGGTCGTCTTGGAAGCTGCGAAGACCGAAACAACGGATATGCTAAACATATACATTTCCTCGAGGAATGAAACGGTTTTTGCCCTTTCGGGGCTCTCTTAACGGCCTCTTGGGGCGTCTTGGGGGCCTCTTGGGCTGTCAGACCATCGAGGTTCCTCATGGAGCGCTCTTGTGCTGTCTTGGGTCTCTCTTGCGCCCCCCCCCGATGACCCCTCTGATCGCCTTGAGTCTGCTCGCAAGGCCTGGCAAGGCGCCCTGGGAGGCCTGGAAAGGCCAACAGACCTTTTCCAAGGGCGTCCAGGGGGCCGCCGAGACGTCCGAAAGGGCGTCTGGGGCGTCCCTGGGGGGGGGGTCGGTTTGGGGTGGGGGGGGGGGGGTGGGGGGTGGGGGGGGGGGTTCTGGGTAGTAAAAATGTAGGAATCGGAATAGTTATGCACACGCGTATAAGGATAGTTGGAGGCGGAAAAAGGGATGAGGGAGGATGTGGGAGGATGATGTAGGGGGTGATGAATGCAGGCACAGGAGAGGGAACGTGCGGGGAAAGATAAAAGATGAGGATAAGCAAGGTGAAGGGAATAGGGGGAATAATACGGATATGGGGAGGAGGAGGAGGAGGAGGAGGAGGAGGAGGAGGAGGAGGAGGAGGAGGAGGAGGAGGAGGAGGAGGAGGAGGATGAGGATGAGGATGAGGATGAGGATGAGGAGGAGGATGAGGAGGAGGAGGAGGAGGAGGGGGGGAGGAGGGGGAGGGAAGAGGTACAAGTACGTTTGACCTCCTCCTCTTCCTCCTCCTCCTCCTCCTCCTCCTCCTCCTCCTCACTAGTGCGTCGACGCGCCCGCTGGGCCGTTGCACGTGCCCTCTGCCTGACGCCGCGGGCGGACCGCCTTCACAGCCTGTCGGGGAGAAGAATCGGGGTGGGAGGATGCTGCGCCTGCGCCGAAGCGCCTCGAATTCAGGCACTGCGCTTTTCCCCGCCTAGACTTCGGGAAGGACGCCGTTCGCACACCTGCACCTGCCCTTGCTCCTGTTCCTGCTCCTCCTCCTCTGAACCCGAAAGCGGCGGGCAACTCTAAGACCCATGGCCCAGCAGGTCGAAGGACCCCCCGGGCCCGCGACCGAGGGCAAGCGCAAACGCGCAACTGGCGCCCTTCCTGGGCATGACCGGCAGTCGGGTGAGACTCGTGCGCGCCCTCCTCAGGGCCGCGGCGGGCGCCACCGGGCGGCCGCGGGGGATTCTGCCCACCAGCCGGCGGCGAAGCGGTTCCGGAGGGGCACCATCATCGACTCTCTCTCTCCTTCTCTCTCTCTCTCTCTCTCTCTCTCTCTCTTTCTACTCCGTGATTATGCTGTTTAGGGTCGTCTGCCGCAAAGTTATAATTTGTTGGCCTCTGGGGGCTCTGACTGGGTCTTGGGACGCGATGGGGGCCCGAGGATTGAGGCGAGGTCGTTTGAGCCTTTTCTCTCTTCTGGGCTCCCAAATCTGCAGAAGGCATCAATACACCACCGTCATGCCTGGCCAGGGCCATCCTGAGCCCCACGATGGTGTATAGGCCTGCCTGGCCGAGACCAGGAGGGCGTATGCACTATGCCAAAGCCAAAAAATGGCCCTGGCCAGGCATTCGTAGTGTCTTTTTTGCTCGGCGCCTCCTGCGGATCCAGGCCTCGATGGGGCCACCGCGAACCTGTGTGGACCTCCGGGTGCCTCCGGATGATCGATCGGGGGGTTGGCCTGGGTCACGCTTCGCGTCTCGCACGCCCCGAGGCGCGCAGCGCGGCCATTTCTTCGAGCCCTGGCGCCGTTCCATGGAGAAGAGCACCTCCCTGGCCCATGCCACGACACGACAACACTCTTCGCGTGCCTAAGAGGTGACTTACTCGGCGGGAGGGGGGCGAACGGCCTGACGTCGTCTTTGAAGGCTGCTGGGGCTTTTTATTTTTTTTTGGGGGGTGAGTGATTCTGAATGGTTTTCTAAAAGTTCTTGGGAGAGGGATGAGGACGAACTCATGCCCCGCGGGTGGGTGGGGGGGGCGGCGGGCCTCCATCCGAACTGGCCGAAGATTTGGACGACGCTGTCACGGCGCCGTGAAAAACAGGCGGTGGCGAGACCAGCAGAAGCGAGGGGCCAGGAGAGACAGCAGAGGGCAGCATCGCAGGAGGCTTAGGCGAGGGACGGGGAGAGGCAGGCGGATCGCGCCCGCGCCATGGGGAACTCTTGGACCAAAAAGCCTGGCCCGCTCTCTGTCCACATGGAAGGGTGAACACATCGAAATGAAGAGGAGCGAGAGAGGAGCAGGCAGCAGCATGAGCAATCGCGAGTCACGGGCGGGGGGAGGCATGCGGATCGGCATGAGCATGACAGCGCAGGAGTTCTGGAGTTCAGGGTGTGGCGACAGTGTCGGTTACGAGGGATGAAGCGGACGGAGATATGGATAAGGGTGCTCTTTTCACCGCGGTGGCCACGGGAGACGACGCCGTCGCAGTCACTGATGGGGGGAAGGTTCACCTCTGCGAGGTGGTCGAGACAACTCGCGACGAAAGGGGCCGTATCTGAGATCCACCGACGGGCGTCGAGGGCGATGGCCCCGGAGCAGTCGACGGCGATGATGGAGCCCGCGGAATAGCAGCCTGTGACGACGTCGGGATGTGCCGCGAGCCAACGCTGGAAACTGCGCCAACGCCACGTTCGATCAGGAAATCCAAAGCGTCAGGCACATGCTGAGAGGCAGGCGGGGCAGGTGGGGTCGCAGTGAGCGTAGGAGCCCTGTCCGAATCGGAGGAGACAGCAGGAGTGAGCCTGGGCGCAGAGTCCGAAAACGAGAAAGACAATGAGGAAGTAGACGCGATGAGATAACCGCGGCGTTCGAGCTCGTCGCGGTCAGTGCGCGCTTGCGGAAAGGCGGCCGCCAGCTGCGCGGCGCGGGCACCCGCCGACGCGAAGCTGTGGATGCGATCGGACGGGAACGGCAGCGCGTCTGAAAAGCGCGCGTCCCTGTGCGCGTGGCGCGATGCCGCCGTCGCCGAGAAGGTCACAAGCGACGTCCGAAGAAGACTCCGGCGTACGGGCCATTCCTGCGGAAAAGGGGCGGGCCAAGGCCCGTCGCAAGGCGCGGTGAAGAGCCCAGCTTGCCGATGCACCCGTGGGCGCAGGAGCGCTGGCTGCGGGGCGAGATGATGCGGGCCGGCGTCGTCCAGCCACCCGCCGAGGTGCGAATCGCCGCCCGAGACCAGGGCAGGGGCGACGACGCAGTTCCGCCTGACAGGCGCTCCAATCGATCGCGGCAAGGAAGGGCAAGGAGTTGCCCGCGAACTTGCGCAGCCTCTGCCAGGCGATGGACGTGACTGGCGTAGATCTCAAGGCCAGAGCACGAACCGCAGGATGCACATCGCGCTGCGGGCGAGGGCGAGCAAGGGCCGCCGCGGTCGCGAGGGCGGCGCGGGCAGCCGCTGCAGCGCAGGAGCCCGCAGGTTTCAGAGGGCCAGAAGGGGGGCGGCCAGCGGCGGCAGCCTCCAGGTTCTGCGCGAACGTGGGCGCGCGCCAGGATGACATGCAGGGCTTGCCAGAGGCCGGCATGTCCAGGCTGGCCCGCGTGGGTCTGCCCGCGCAGCTCCAGCGGAGCAGCCAGAGCCATTCCTCCGGGCGCGGGAAGGGCGGGGCTGCAGCGCGAGCGATGCTGGCGATCGTTAGGTGGCCCCGCCGAACGCGCCGAGGGCCGCCCCGCTGCTCTAGCTGGGCCCGGGCGTCGAGCGAGAGCGCCCCGGGCGGCAGGCGTAAGACCTGCGCGAAGTTCGCCAGTTCAGGTTGAAGAACAGCATGAGGAGGCCAACGCAACTGCGCCGCGCGCGAGATCGTCGACGCCGCGCGAGCGTTGTGAAGAGCCGAGGAAAGGCTGGCAGGCGTGGTTCCCCGGCCGACGGTTTGAGCCCGGAGTCTCAGCTCGGCGACCCGGTCGGCCCAGCGCGCGTCGGGGCGCGCGCCGGGGCCCAGCCGGAGGTCCAGGTCAGGGCAATCTCGAAGGCGCTCTTCTCAGGGACTTCTGAAAAGACAATGCTAGACAATCGATCGGCGAACTTGCGAGGGGAACTGGTGCTCAGCGGGGCGAGCCTGCATTTCGCGACTTCGAGCGCGAGGTTTGCCATGCGCTCGGCTCTGGGCATCGCCCGATATATGTCCGCGAGATGCTGGGCGGCTTCAAGGGCGCCGCCAATGTCGTCCGCGCGGGCCCTCGCGAGGCCCGGCCCGGAGCTCTCGGCCCGCGGCGTCAAGTCAAACGGAAACGTAGGCGCGCCCAAGGCGAACGGCGTGCCAGATGAGGCGCGCCTTCGGACGATGCCGTTCTGAATCCGGAGGATGTGCGCGATGGGGGCCCGCGACGCCTGCGGCGTGCGAGTAGAGAGAGGAGACGAACGGCAAGAGCGCGTCGGGCACCCCCGTGGCCCCGGGGAAGAGGGGGGAAGTCCTGGTTCAGTGATGGGAGAAGCCCTGGCCAAAGTCCAGGGGGCGCAGGACAGGGGCGTCGCGGAACCCGCTGGGCGTCACCGAGAGCATCCTGCCAGGGACATCTCGTTCCAAGATGTCGCTGCCAAAGTTGCGCCTGGGAGCGACGCTTCGCTGGCGGGGGGGGGCGCGGCCTGGAGGGCAGGGCGGGTCGCCTGGTTAACAGTGGCCGAGTTGAGCTGGAGGTCGCAGCTGCGAAGACCCAAGACACGGACTTTCTCGGGCGATTGCGCGCAAACCTCATCGCGCAGCTCCACCTCTCTCGCGCTGCTGGGGGGGAACATCTTAGCTGCGTCGCTGGCATTCGAAAGCAACTCCTGGCCTCTGCGGGGCCCCTTCGAGCGCGCTCCGCAGGATGTCGACGCCCCGCGCCGAGGCATTCCACGCGGCGCGCGGGGGCGCTTCGGGTCCAGAAGCAGATCGGCGAGCAAGACGAATCGCGCGTCGCGCGATGTCACGAGATGGCGGTGGAAGGCGGAGGCCATCGGGGGCACGCGGCCGCGGCCGTCAAAAGCATGGCGCAGCGTCATCAGCGTCCCACGGCTTTTTTTTCTGAATCCAGAACGCAGCGAGCTCTCGTACGTTCAGGCGGCCCCGAGAGGATCGGGCCATCAGGCGCGCGAGCTCCAGTAGACGATCTCTCTCTCTCTCTCTCTCTCTCTCTCTCTCTCTCTCTCTCTCTCTCTCTCTCTCTCTCTCTCTCTCTCTCTCTCTCTCTCTCTCTCTCTCTCTCTCTCTCTCTCTCTCTCTCTCTCTCTCTCTCTCTCTCTCTCTCTCTTTCTCTCTTTCTCTCTTGCTCTCTCTCTCTCTCTATTTCTCTCTTTCTCTCTTTCTCTCTTTCTCTCTTTCTCTCTTTCTCTCTTTCTCTCTTTCTCTCTTTTTGTTTTTTTTCTCTCTCTCTCTCTCTCTCTCTCTCTCTCTCTCTCTCTCTCTCTCTCTCTCTCTCTCTCTCTCTCTCTCTCTCTCTCTCTCTCTCTTGGGGGGGCAGATGTGGGCTGCGGGCGCGCCGCCCCCGCGCGCGCGGCGGTGCGATGACATGGGCGCGGTCGCCTTCGCGCCTTCTTCCCTCTCGAACGCCGTCCTCGCCGACTCCGCCGCCTCGGACTGGGCCTGGTCGACCCGCGCTTGGAGCGAGGGCGGGCGACGCGACTCGACGCGACCGCCCGCAATCGATGTCGCGTCGCGAGCAATTGGATGCCAGTCCAGGAGGCTCAAATTGAGGGCGCCGCCCTGGCGCGAGATTGCCCTGGACGACGACTCAGCCAACTGCGGGCGCGCGCGAGTGCGACGAGGTCTGGGCCGGAACAAAGTATCCCTAGTCTGAGCAGCCGCTATCTTCATCGAGGTCTTGTATTCCTCCAGCTTCGCGGGCGGCGACAGGTGGCCCCGCGACCCAGCCTCGCAGAGGCCCCCCAGACGACGTCGACGAGCCACCTCGTGGAAGATGCGCTCGGGGGCGGCTCGAACCTCCCCGGGGCGAGGGCAGCGATGGGGCGAGACGTGCGCCGCGGCGTGATCGGAGATCCTGCGGCCGGCTGCGAGCGGAAGCGGGTCGGGCCCATTCGCGCTCGATCTCCGCGAGGAGGGGGGGCGCCTCTCGCCGCCGCGGCCGCTGGCGGGCTCAAGGCAAGCGATTCGTGCGTCGCGAAGTTGCAGTCCGCGCAGACGATGGCGGTGCGCGTGTCGGGGGCAGCGGCCAACGCAGCGCTCAGCGTCCGCATGGCGGCAGCAGCCCCCCGAACCTGGGCGGCAGAGAGATCGCGACTGCGGATGTTGAAGATGTCGAGGGCGCGCTGGTCGCCTCGCGCCGCGACCGGGATCGCGAGCCCGGGAGTGAGCGCCCTCTGCGACGCAGTCGTCGGCGAGTCATCGCGCGCAGCAAGGGGGGGAATAGCGACAGCAGCGCCGCCGCGAATGTGACCAGCAGGTTGACCGTCGCAGAAGCTGGGGCGCAAGGTCAGGCCGCCCGTGACCGAGCTGAGGGAGGAGGAGGGCTTGAAGTGGCCCTGGTGGATCTCCTGCAGCGCAGAGACGGTCTCGAGCGGCCTCAGCCTCAGCAGGTACCCGCGCTTAAAGATGGCTTCGCCCCCGGTTGTCTGACGAAGTGCACGAGTTGTTCAATGTCGCCACGCGGAACGGTGAAGCCGCGGACCCCCCGGGCGGACGAGGAAGACGGAAGAGCTCGGCGGCGCCAAAGAGACCGCCGACTTGGATCCGAGGGGTGCGTGAGCTCGTTGACGGCGTCGCAGAGCAGGTCCGAGGGCATCTCGTGCTTGCGCAACTGCTGGACATCCCGGGGGATCTCGGTCGGCGCGTCGCCGTTGAAAGCTTCGGCCTGTATGACTTTGTCACGACCCGCCGAAGAGGCGCCGCGCTCGCGGTCGGAGAAGAAGCGCTTGCCAGGGTACTGCGCGTCGACGAGTTGGCGCGCCTTGCGGAGGGGGACTTCCAATTTGATCAGCTAGGGGCTCTTGTCGGGGCCCAGGTGAATACGGCAACGCGCCGACCCAGCAAGGGCGATCCAGAGCTCATGTCAGCCAGCGCCGTCCTCGAGCAGGGAGACGGCCTTGGCGGCCCTGCGGGCGGCGGCGCCGCGGAAGCTCGGCGACCTGAGTCCGCAGCTGCTCGACGGCGTTGTCGTGCTTGTCGGTGCGCTCCTCGAGGGACGCGATGAGCACCGCGTGCTCGTCGATCTGCTGCTGGAGGCGATGGGTGAGCGAGTCCATCCTCGGCGCGAGGGCAGATTGGACCTGCTGCTCGATGCCCGCGGACTGCTTGGTGACCTCGGCCTGCATGCCGGAGGGCATGGCGAGGAGGGTGTTGCGACTGTCGCCGACAGTCTTGGACGCGGTTTTACCGACCTCCTCGGTGATGGTGTTGCGCATCGAAGCGAACTCCTCTCTGCTCAGCTGGCACAGGAGGTCGTCGGAGAGGTAGTCGTCCTGGTCATCAGGCTGGGAAGGAGCAGGAATATCGTCGAGAGGGCGAGCGGCCGCGTGACGCTTCCTGGCAACGAAGCGGGCACCGCCCTTGCCGTTGGCGATCGGCGCGGGGTCCTCGGCGTCGGGGAAGGTGGGCACGTCCTCCATGGCATCAGCGATCTCGCGCAAGTCCTGGGTTGAGAAGACGCTCGCGGGGATAACGGCATCGGCCACGGCACAGCACGAGGGAAGAGAATTGTCCGCCAGCCTCTGACAGCTAGAAAGCCCTGATGCGAGGGCTGACTCACTCAAAAAATGGCTATGAGGACAGGGTGGAGGAGCAAGAGCAGATGGGGGGAGGAGAAAGAAACCATCGTGGACGCTGCAAGGGACACGGGGTCTGTGCCGCGCGGGACATCCGGAGGATATGCGCCGCTTTGTCAAGCTGGACCGCGAACCCTGCGCGAGGCATTGCGCGGGGGCGCGGGGTACCCCGAGATGACGGGGAACGATGCTCAGGGGGGGCTGGCTTGGGCAGGGGGACATCGACCTGGAGCCGGCAATACATCGCCAACATATCGACGATAAGCCCCCGACAGCGGAGCCGCACGTTTCTTGGCGGGCTGGGCTGTCAGGCCCCCTATCGGCGATGAGTGAGCGATGGGGGGTCCGTGCGTCCCCCCCCCGGAGCTCAGTGCGAGACACCAGACTCCACGCCGGCGGCTGGGGGCCGACTGGCGCTGCCCCTGACAAGGCCTCTCCGCCTCGGCCCCGCGGGGCTGGCCTTGCCGTCCTGGCCTCCGGAGGCGTCGCGCCGCCTGGCCAGACCGCTCGGACCCCCCATTCCCCTGGGTAGGGGAACAAAAAGTGGCATAAACGTAAACACACTCGGAGGCCCGCGCGGACTTCTCGGATGGGCCCTGCACCCCCCCCCCCCTGGCGCGCGGAGCGCGCCAGGGGCGGCGCCGGAGGCGCCGCCAAGGGTCTTCGGCGCGGATCCGAGAAATCCGCGCGGACCTTGGCCCTGCCATCCCGGCCCAGGGATATAAGCCTAAGGGTAGGCCGGTAAGCCTACAGGTAGGCCTGTAGGCCCTAGAGGTAGACCTAGGGGGTTCTGGGCTTCCGAAGACCCCTTTCTCTCTCATGTTTGTTGTTTTCTCTCGATCCCACCCCGCCCCCTCAGAGGCCGAGGCCAAGGCCGCTGGAGGCGTGGAGCCGCCAGGCTGGGCGTCGCCCTCCCCGCGCGAGGTCGCCGCAGGCGGGCGGCGGCGGCCTCGCGCGGAGGTGCGGCTCCCTATCGGCCGCCGAGAGCAGCACGTCCTCTGCGGGTGGGGGGGGGCGGGGGCCTATGCGCGCGCCGTCGGCGCGGCGGGGCCTCGAGGGCTCCGTCGGGCGGAGGGAGATCCTCCTCCCAAACTAAAGCCTTTTAGGGTTTAGGGCCGTTGGCCCCTAAATTCCCAAATGCGTTCCCAGCGCTCCCAGGCGCTCCCTGGCGCTCCCTGGCGCTCCCAGGCGCTCCCAGCGCTCTCAGGCGAGGCGGGGCGACCCCAGCGCTGAGGGGGCCCCCGTCGCGGGATCGGAGCAGACGAGGTCGGAGGATCGCGCCGCACCGGCGACGCCTCGGCGGCGCATCTGCGTCGTCGGCGATGCACTGGTGACACTGGCGTGAGGTCGGGCCTGTCCCCCTACAAGGGGACTTTCGGCGAAAAATAAGAAACACCCCCAAAATAGTCAACAAAATACTCTCCAAAAATAATCAGGGGATTATTTTTGGAGTATTTTTTGACCTGTTTGGGGTATTTTTGGGGGTATTTTTGCATTTTTCGTCGAAAATCCCCCTGTAGGGGGGGGACACGCCCGACATCACACTGGCGCGGAGAAGATCGGGCTGCACACCGAGCCGCACGCCGATGCATCGGCGGTGCGGCGCGGTCCTCCGCCCATCTTCTCCGGCCACAGCGGCCTCCGGGCACCTCGGCCGCGCCCCGCGGCCGCTGCAGGCGGCTGCGCGCGCGAGGCCACGCCGAAGCTGGGCGAGCCGCAGGACCGAGGAGAAGAAGCGTCGTGTTGCGGGGAAGGGCTGGGAGAGGAGGAGGAGGAGGAGGAGGAGGAGGAGGAGGAGGAGGAGGAGGGAGGAGGAGGAGGAGGAGGAGGAGGAGGAGGAGGAGAGGGAGGAGGAGGAGGAGGAGGAGGAGGAGAAGGGCGCCTGGGACGTCCGCCCCGCGCCGCCCCGGGGGGGGAGGGGGGGGGAGCGCGGGGGGCGCGGCGCCCCCGCCGGCGCGGCCAGCGCCGAGGGCTCCCCTGGGGGAGAGGGGCAGTGCGGCTCCAGCGCTCTCCGTCGTCGGCAAGCTGACTCTGCCCATGCGCGAGCCGCAGAGCGACAGTTCGGAAGCACACCCCCAGATCGAGGAGATCGGCCCTGGTGGGCGGCGCGAGCGCCGCGCGTTTGCTGCAGGGCCCCGCACTCCGCGTGCCGTGCGCCGGTGGGGGGCGGGGCAGGGCTCTCCGCTGCGAGGCTGCCGCTCCCGCGGGCGGAGGCTCAGGCTCGGGCGTTGGCAGAACTGGTTTCGTGGAACCTGGCTTAGTGATGTGTACCGGGGGGCGCCCCCCCCCGCTCCGTTCCGCTGACCAGAACTGCCGTCACCCGAACACACACACACACCAATTACGGCAAACCTGGTTTAATGAATCTGGCCACTTGAGGGGCCCCGGGGCCCTACCACCAACCAGGTCCCCTCACCCGGGGCCCTGGCTATACCCGGCAGGTGCACGCTCGCAGGGGGGCCGCGGAGGCTGCCGGTGCCGGGAGCGCTCGCGCCGAGGGGTGGTTCTGACGGCTCACGACGGTGGGCATGCACGCTGCACTGGCGCGTCGTGCGGCGGGCCGCGGGCATTTGGGCAGAGGAACTCTTGCGCGTTCCTGACGCTCGTGATGTGGGTTCTTGGAAACTGGCGATCGCACGGCGTGCTGAGCACGACCATGTGGGGGGGGCCTGATGGAGAGCACGGTCAGGCTGTCATGGCAATTGCACCTGCACGTCGTGCTGGGCTTCCGGATGAACATTATCAAGGGTGTGATGAGGATGCTCACAGCGAACAGGAGGCCCATAGACGATAATAGCCGCGTGCAGTGAATCATGCACTGGTGCGCGGACGAATTGCCCGACGGTGTGACTCCTGAGAAAGAGCGCGCTTGGAGTGCAACGGGTGGCCAGGAGAGTGCGTAATTTTGCGCAATCGCTCAAAATCCTGCGGGGCGGCCCTCCACCCGCTCCCATACATGTTCAAGAGAGTCCTCCCGAGCGTGTCATTGCGCTCGTACCTCGGAATGCTGGACAGCCAAAAGGCCGTGGACAAGATCGTGGCTCGTATTTACTTGATTTCGGAATGCGTGGTCAGAGACATACGCACTTGTCTTTGGATTGCTAGTTGCACGTCGTGCTGCTCAGGCCCCCCCTCCCGCATTGAGCGCAGCAATAAAGGCGCGGCGGGGTAGAGTAAGCCTCGGTATGGAGGATGAGGAGAAAGATGAGGAGGAGGAGGAGGAGGAGGAGGAGGAAAAAGAAGAGAAGACGAGCACGACCCCCGTCCTCCTCCTCCTCCTCCTCCTCGTCCTCCTGATCCTCCTCCTCCTTCTCCTCCTCCTCCTCCTCCTCCTCCCCCTCTCCCTTCTCCTCCTCCTCCTCCTCCTCCTCCTCCTCTTCCTCCGTGTTCCCTTCCTCTTCCTCCTTCTCAATCCCTGACAATCGAATCACAACTGGTGTCCAGACTCTAGACCGCCCTCTCCTCCCCCTCCTCCTCCTCCTCTTCCTCCTGCTCCTCCTGCTCCTCCTGCTCCTCCTCCTCCTCCTCCTTATCCCTGGCTAGTGTTCCATCTCGGTTGATTTTGATGGTCCTAGAGTCCGAAACGGGCCCTCAGAAGCCGAACATTAATAAACTCCTCCTCCTCCTCCTTCTCCTCCTTTTCCGTTCTCCTCCTCCTCCTCATTACCCCTGCTCGTCCTCCTCATCCTTCTCCTTCCTCCCTGCTTCCTCCTGGTCTCTGTTTAGAATGTGGACGCCCAGAGGTCTGGAGCAATTCCCCAGGACCAGCTTCTCATCCCGAATCATATTTTGAAGGTCCTGGGCCCGGCAAGAGCCCCCAGAGGCCGATTACCCCCGCAAAACACCCTGATAGCAAAAAGGATCCGTGGGACCCGTGTGGCCTGTGGGGCCTGCGAGACCTGCGGGACACGTGGCGCCCGTGCGACGCGTGGGACCTGGTGGGGCCTGTGGGGCCTGTGGGCCCTGTGGGACCCTGTTGGCCCTGGGAACGTGGCCGTCCGGAACAAACATTAGGGGAAAAACAAACCTACCTCGCTTTTGACCACCCCCGCTTCCAAGAGATACCAAACGATGCCAAACTACGGCCTGTACTGGTCAGGCCGCTTGACGAGGAGGCGCGTGGCATGACTTGGTTTTGCCTGGAAGCGAAAGCGGGGTAGGTCCTTCACGCTCTGAAACATGTAGCCCGCATTGAGGCGAGAGCACAACTCTTGAATGCACTGTGCGGGAGTCTCGTGCGAACCAGAGCAGGGACAGGGAATGAGAGCATGGCCACGTGCACGTCAGTGTGCCTGAAAGATCGTGGCCGTCCCGACCAAACATGTAGCCGGCACTGGAGCGAGAGCACGGCTCGTGAATAGCACGCGAAGAAATCTCGAGCGAAACGCCTGCCGGCACCTGAGTTCCCAGGCTCCCGTCACCCCCGTGGGACTCTCCTGTTGCCCGGTCTGTCTTACCACTGCCAGACCCCTCTAGCGAAACGCTGTGAAGCAAAAGCGAGGAACAACTGTCCGCCGTGACTGTCCCACGACGCGCGAAGAAATCTCTCCCCCACCCCTCCTCCCTTGGCAAGGCTTCGGGTTGCGCGCTGACACCACAACCCTGGGGCGGTCTGGGGCGCCGTCGGATTGCGCCATGGGGTGTTGAGGCTGCTCCAGGTTACTCGGGTGACCTGTTGGGGCCAGCTGGGACTGCTCGGGGTGCCTGCTGAGGCCAGCCGGGACTGCCTGGGGGTGCTGTCTGCTTGCAACCCGAGGCCTTACCATTCCCCCTCCCGCCATCATAGAGGCCTCCTAGATGGGGTCCGAGCAGATGGGGTTGGAGGATCTCGCCGCATCGCCGATGCATCGGCGATGCGGCGCGATCCTCCGACCCCATCTGCTCCAACCCCATCGAGGAGGCCTAGACATCATCTTCCCCCCCCCCCCCCCTGCCGCAGTGCTGGGGCCCTTCCGCGGCCCTTCCGGGCCGCGGAAGCGCGCGCCCCTGCCGGCGCGCGTCGGCCCGGGCCGTCAGCTCAGCCGCAGCAGCCGCCCTGTTGCCGCGGCTGCTGCGGCCCTGCGGGGGGCTCCTTCCTCGGTCCTCCTCCCTGCCTCCCTCCCTCCTCCTTCTCTCCCCTCCCCCCCTCCCTCCCCCCTCCCCCCTTCCTCCCCTCCCTCCCTCCTCCCTCCTCCCTCCGTCCCTTCTCTCTCCTCCCTCCTCCTTCTCCTCCCTTTTGTCTCCTCCCCGCTCCCTCGTCCGTCGTCCGTCGTCCGTCGTTCCTCGTCCTCCTCCTCCTCCTCCTCCTCCTCCTCCTCCTCTCCTCCTCCTCCTGCCTCCTCCCCCTCCCCCTCCCCCTCCTCCTCCTCGTCCTCCTCCTCCTCCTCCTCTTCCCCCTCCCCCTCCCCCTCCTCCTCCTCCTCCTCCTCCTCCTCCTCCTCTTCCTCCTCCTCCTCCTCCTCTTCCTCCTCCCTCCTCCCTGCCAAGTTTCTCGTCCCTCGCGTCGCAATTTTTCACGCAGGATGTTTTCGCCCAGATTCGTTCCCCGAGGTCTTCGCATAGGGATGCTGCAAACAATGGGGTGTATAGGTCTCTGCTTGTGGCCTTCTCCGCAACGACGGAAGTCAGGGTTCCTCATCCTCCCCTGAGGAGCGGTCAGCATCGAATCGACAAATCGGG
This sequence comes from Prorocentrum cordatum, assembly GCA_963575745.1. Classification (NCBI taxonomy): domain Eukaryota; class Dinophyceae; order Prorocentrales; family Prorocentraceae; genus Prorocentrum; species Prorocentrum cordatum. Next base: position 502,138 of record CAUYUJ010015493.1, on the reverse strand, counting down.
TCGGATCGGAGCGTGCTTTACATCGGGCGCATCGCCACTGAGACGGAAGCGAATCTAATCGGCCGCGCCAGGATGCGCAATGACGCCATGCAAGCGCCAGGTCGCATCGGATCGTTGGATGTCCTCTTACAGAGGCTTACACTCCTCTTCAAAGCGTGAACCTCCAGAGGACGCATGCCCTCTTTCCATCCACAGCCTTTTTCTGTGACGGCCCCAAATGGCCAGACATTTGTCGTCGCGATATTTTCACGACGTGAAGGGGGCTTGGGCCCAGGGGTCAGATCGACCCACAGATCTTTCCTGGGGCGTGTTCCGACCAACCACGGGAGCGCCACAGGAGGCTCAGGAACGCCCTAACCAGATGAACAACCAACTGCATTAACATAAACTTTTGACGGTCCGAGCGGATTTCTTGGATCTGCGCTGAACTCCTCTCCATGGCGTGCGGAGTGTGCCAAGGGCGGCGCCAGAGGCGCCGTCAGGGGGGGCCCAGCGCCGATCTAAGAAATCCGCAGCTTGTATTATGTTACATAATGCAGTTGTTTCCCCAAACAGTGCTTGCACTTAGGGGTTCTCACTTGTGTGTTCTAAAGAACTGGCCCTGAATGGCGGTCTGGCGGCTATCTTGTCGCCGTCGCCGCCGCGTCGCCGCCGCGTCGCCGCCTCGTCGCCGCCCGTCGTCTGGCCCTGAATGGCGGTCCGGCGGCTATGTTGTCGCCGTTGCCGCCCCGTCGCCGCTTCGTCGCCGCCCGTCGTCTGGCCCTGAAGGGCGGTCTGGCGGCTACGTTATCGCCGTCGCCGCCCCGTCGCCACCTCGTCGCAGCCTCCTCCTCCCTCCTCCTCCTCCTCCTCCTCCTCCTCCTCCTCCTCCTCCTCCTCCGTCGCCAACTCGTCGCAGCCTGTCATCTGGCCTTGAATGTCGGTCTGGCGGCTATATTTTCCTTTCTGAAAGAATATTGGGATCGACCCCCCCCTCCCGGATTTGACCGCCCCTCTTTTCGCATTGCAATTTACATTTGGTTCTGCCCCATCGTTCACCCGACATCTGGAAATGCCAGCCAGGCCCAGGCCGGTAACGATCCCCCCGCATCCTCTGCAGAACAACACTATGCGCACGCGAAACAAGTTTCAAGAATCCTTTGCAGCAGATAAGACGAAACGCACACGCGCGCGTCGTCGCGCGCGCATGCCAAAATCCTTCAAACACCGGAATATTCGTAGGGATTGTAAAATCGAGTGCCCTAGAAACATAAAGGCAACATGGTTTCGCAACCCGAAGTTGCAACAACACATTGCGCTCGCGCTCTTGCGTTTTTGTTTGAAAATTGGTTTCAAACATTGCAGACTGTGCTACCAATTGGGCCTCTCGCGCGCGCATGTTGGAATCGTTCGATTGCCCTTGCGCGCGTGCTATGGCAAGAACCCCTTGCAAACGATGGGACGAAGTGCGCACGCGCGCCTCGTCGCGCGCCCACGCACAGATCCTTCAACAAACTCTAGGTTTCGTAAGGACTTCAAAATCGAGTGCCCTGGAACATGCAAAAAACACACAGTTTTGCAACGCCCGTTTTCAACTGAGAACTGCGCTCGCGCTTTTGCCAACTCCCGAAAGACATTCTAAATTCTTCGCTATTTCATGGGGTTCAGCCGAGCGGGCCTCTGGCGCAGCATGCCGGCATCATTCGAACGCCCTTGCGCGCGTGTTTTTTTTTGTTGGGGGGAAACACGATCCGTGTCAAACCACACAATGCAGGCCACTGTCGCGCGTCGGCCGCGCGCGCATGCCGAACTTGTTCTACAACCTTCATCGCCGACGCGAGGGAGCCGTCATTGTCGTCGGCGTGATCAGCATCGGCGCCGTCACTGGCCGTGCCGTCGCCGTTGTCATCATCGCCGCCAGCGTCGCTACTATTACCATCGTGTCTACCGTTGTCGACGTTGCCAGATACCGCGCCCGCCCAAGTGGCCGACTCGCACTGGTGGCCGTTGGGATGTGCCCAAAGGTCAGCGCCGCCGCGGCCGCGTTGGTCGCGCCAAACTAGCAGGCCGCTTCGTGCGCGATCGCGCGCGGGCTGCAGAGATGCACCAGCCAACACCAAGCACCCATCGCAATCGCCGCTCCATGTGTGTTGCAACACAAGTTGCGGGTGGGTGGGTGGGATGATTGCGCGAGCAGTGGAGTTGACAACTGCGAGTTCCACAAGTGAGTTGCAAAACGTAGCCTGCACCACATCGATCGCACAACATACAGGGCACCACATTCAGTGCACAACAAAAATTGCACAACACAGATTCTCCTGTCCAAGCAACTATTGGAATCGACCCCTGGGGTTAACGGTCACCTTTTTCGTATCGAAGTGTGCATGTTATTCTGCCCTGTCGTCCATCCGGGTGAATTTAGATCATGTAAATCAAATCGGTAACGGTTCCCCCCTTCATCTCCAACAGGAAATGCTATGCCCGACCGCTCGTTTATCACAAATCATCAGCTTTCAGAAACTCCCTGCAAACGACGTGGCGAAGTGCGCACGCGCGCGTCGTTGCTCGTGCATGCCGAAATCTTTCAGAAACCGCAGGTTGTGTAAGGATTTCAGAATCGAGTGTCCCGAAAACATATAAAACCACATGGTTTCGCACCACGTCTTTTCAAAACAAACTTGCGCCCGCGCTCTTGAGAACCATAGGCTTTTCAACATTTTCAGACAATGCTGTCAAACGGGCCTCCCACGCGCGCACCCTGGAATCCTTCGAACGCCCTTGCGTCTGTCGCACAACTCCCTTGCGAAAAACGTGACGAAGTGCACACGCGCGCTTTGTCGCGAGCGCGCGCGGACATCCGTCAACGAAAACCATCGGTTTCGCTAGGATTTCATTCAACATCGAGTGTCGCGAAATCATGTTAAAACATTTGGTTTTGCAACGCCAGTTCTCCAACAGAAGACTGCGCTCGCGCTTTTGTGAGTTCGCCGAACAAAACACAATCGGTTTTTCACCCTTCCCATGATCTTCTGCCAAGCGGGCCTCTCGCGCCGCGTGTCGAAATACTTCGAACGCCTTTGCGCGCGTGCTGGGGGGGGGGCACGATCCGTGTCGAATAAGACAATGCGGGCCGCTGTCGCGCGTCGGCCACGCGCGCATGTCGAACTCTTTCTCAAACCTTCATCACCGACACGAGGAAGCCGTCGTTGTCGTCGGCGTGGTCAGCATCGGCGCCGTCACTGGCCGTGCCGTCGCCGTTGTCATCATCGCCGCCAGCGTCGCTCTTATTACCATCGTGTCTAGCGTTGCCGACGTTGCCATGATACCGCGCCCGCCCAAGTGGCCGAATCCTCGCACTGAAGTGCCCGCTGGGAAGTGCCCAGAGGTCAGCGCCACCGCGGCCGCGTCGGTCGCGCCAAACTAGGTGGCCGCTGCGCGCGCGAGCGCGCGCGGCCACAATGATGCACCAGCCAACATTAAGCACTCATCGCAACCGCCGCCGCATGGGCTTATGCAAACCAAGTCGCGGGTGGGTGGGTGGGTGGGATGATTGCGCGAGCAGTGGAATTGACAACTCACTGCGAACAGAAACTGATTCTCTGGTGGAAAAAAATTGTACCACCCTCCCCCCCGGGGTTAACGATCCTCGGGGGACCGATGCAAAACGCATCGGGTTCTGACCCAATGTCAGTCCCACCTGTGAACTCATACTATCCCAGCCAGGCCGGTATCGCCCCCCCCCGCCATCCTCTGCAACAGAAATATGCGCGCACTTGTTTATCAGAAAACCGTAAGTTGGATTCTGACAGCATTATGCGTCGCGTTCCCAAAAATTACTGCAGTCGTCGTTCTAACAACGAGGACTGACACAGAAGGTCCCGCTGCCGCCGCTGGCCCGCGGTGGCTCCAGTGGAGGCAAGACTGCTTCGCACCGTCGGCCCTGGGCAGGCCGTGCCGCCTGGAGAGGGAGCGAGGAAGGAGGGGAGAAGCAGGCAGGCGACGACGAACGCGCAGGCGGGGGGCCAGGGCCGGCGGGACGAGGGCAGGCGGGAGGGGGACAAACGGAGGGCAGCAGGCAAGGAGCAGAAGGAAAGGGAAGAGGAGGAGGAGGAGGAGGACAAAGAGGAGGGAAAGCAGCGACCGCAAGCAGACAAGCCGGGCCAGGGGCCGGGAGAGAAGAGCCACCCGCGACGAGGCTACGAACCCTACGGCGGCGACTTGAGCGGGGTGGCCGCCTGAGCCCAGCACGATGCGGCTTGGTGGGGATTGCCGTCTGCGGGATCCATCCACTGCCCCGCCGAGGAAGGGCTGGACGGCGCGTGGGAGAGTCGCCGGCGCGACGTTGGCGAAAGGGCGCGGGGGGCGCCCGTGCTGCCCAGCAAAGCCGGGGGGGTTTGGGCGGGGGGCGCTAGACAGCACTGGGGGCACCTCACACGGCGTCTGCCGTGGAAGCCGCCGTGGCCGCGGCCAGGCGGGCTGCTGCCACCCCTGCCCCTCCAAACTGGGTGTGGAGGCGCCGCAACACCGCCCGCGCGTTCTCCCTGTGCAGGGAAACGGAAAGTCTCTGGGCGTGTTGGACGCAACAACTGCGGCGTCTTCCCCAGTGGCGTCAGCCACCCGCTTGGCTAGGACCCCGAAGGCCCTGAGTGCCTCGCGGCCCCACCCGCCGCCGCGGGCTTCCACCACCATGGTGAAGAAGGTGAAACCCTAGGCCGCGCAGAACCGCGCGGTGAAAATCATAAGTTTTCAATACTCCCTTGCAAATTACGCTACCGAGGAACCCCACATACTTATATAATGGCTGGAGTGATGATAGCTGAAGTGCAGCATGTGAGAATGATGGTGGTGGCCGTTGCCCCGCCGATACCGTTGGTGACGCCAGTCAAGAGGAGAGGTGGAGAGGAGAAGCGCCGCGCCAGCCACACTTTGCGAGCCCGAAGCGGATAGCGACCGCACCCCCAAGGCACCCCCTGCGGCGTCGAGGAAATTCAGCGCCTGCCACACCTGCGCGCCCCCTGTGGCGTCGAGGAAGTGTCATGCCTGCCACGCTTTGCGGGCCCGAAACGGATAGCGACCGCACCCCCAGCGCACTCCCTTCGGCGTTCAGAAATTGCCACGCCTGCCACGCTTTGCGAACCCGAAACGGATAGCGACCGCACCCCCAGCGCACCCCCTGTGGCGTCGAGAAAGTGCCACGACTGCCACGCGTTGCGGGCCCGAGAAGGATAGCGACCGCACCCCCAGCGCCCCCTCTGTGGCAGCCAGAAAGTGCCAGGCTTTGCGAGGCCGAACCAGACAGCGACCGCACCCCCAGCGCACCCTCTGTGGCATCGAGAAAGTGCCACGCTTGCCACACGTTGCGAATCCGAAACGGATATCTCGACCGCACCCCCAGCGCACCCCCGTCCAGAAAGTGCCACGCCTGCCAGGCTTTGCGGCAGTGTCGTGGATAGCGGCCGCGCTGAGAGACCACCCCATGCGCACCCCCTCTGGTGTCCAGAAAGTTCCACGCCTGTTAGGCTTTGCGACAATGTCGTGGATAGCGGCCGCAGTGAGAGACCACCCCCTGCGGACCCCCAGAAGTGCCACGCCTGTCAGGCTTTGCGACAATGTCGTGGATAGCGGCCGCGCTGAGAGACCACCCCCTGCGCACCCCCTATGGTGTCCAGAAAGTGCCACGCCTGCTAGGCTTTGCGACAGTATCGTGGATAGCGGTCGCGCTGAGAGACCACCCCCTGCGCCGCCCCTATGGTGTCCAGAAAGTGCCACGCCTGCTAGGCTTTGTGGCAGGGTCGTGGATAGCGGCCGCGCTCAAAGACCACCCCATGCGCACCCCCGATGGTGTTCAGAAATTGCCACGCCTGCTAGGCTTTGCGACAGTGTCGTGGACAGCGGCCGCGCCGGAAGGCCGCCACCTGCGCACCCCCTATGGTGTTTAGAAATTGCCACGCCTGCTAGGCTTTGCGACAACGTCGTGGATAGCGGCCGCGCTGAGAGACCACCCCCTGCGCACCCCCTATGGTGTCCAGAAAGTGCCACGCCTGCTAGGCTTTGCGACAGTGTCGTGGATAGCGGCCGCGCTGAGAGACCACCCCCTGCGCAACCCCCTATGGTGTCCAGAAAGCGCCACGCCTGCTAGGCTTTGCGACAGTGTCGTGGATAGCGGCCGCACTCAGAAACCACCTGCTGCGCATCCCCTATGGTGTCCAGAGGTGCTGTGCTGTGCTGTGCTGTGTAGTGCTGGGCTGTGCTGAGGTGCTGTGCTGTGCTGTGCAGTGCTGTGCTGAGATGAGCTGTGCTGTGCTGTACTGAGCTGAGCTGTATTGAGCAGTGCTGTGCTGTGCTGTGTACGTGCTGTTTGTCAATGTGCTGCGTGCTGTGCTGTGCTGAGCTGTGCTAAGGAGACGAAAAGGAAGGAGGGGAAGAGGACGGTGAGGTGAGGGTCGTGGGTGCGACGCGGCAGGGATGAAAACCAGAACCCCACGAAACATGTAGGGAAAAAACAAGACGAAGTGCACACGCGCGCGTCGCCGCGCGCGCATGGCGAAATCCTTAAAAAAAACCTTCGGTTTCGGACGGATTTCAACATCGAGCTTCCCAAACACATACAAATACACATGGTTTCGCAACACTGATTTTCTAAACAAGCTTACGCGCGCCCTCTTGCGAATCTGGAGAAAACTATAGTTTTTCAATATTTTCATTCGCATGCTACCAAGGGGCTTCGCGAGCGCATGCCGGAATCTTTCGAACGCCCTTGCGCGCGTGCCGTTGCGAGAGCCCTCCGCAAAAAACGTGACGAAGTGCACACGCGGGCGCGTCGTCGCGCGCGCATGCCGAAATCCTCCAAAACCCTTCGGTTTCGGAATGATTTCGAAATCGAGTGTCCAAAAACATACAACAGCACATAGTTTCGCAACACGAATCTTCAACAAAAGCGTGCACGCGCGCTCTTGTGTCGTCGTCGTCATCGCCGTCCTCCCTCCTCCCTCGTCGTTGTCGTCGCCGTCGTCGTCCTCTGCCTTTCCTCGTCGCCGTCGTCGTCTTCTTTGGTGTCGTCGTCGTTTCCGTCGTCGTTGTCGCCGTGGTCGTCCTTCCTCCTCCCTCGTCGTCGTCGTCGTCCGTCGTCGGCGTCTCGTCGTCGTCCCTCCTACTTCGTCTCCATCGTCGTCGTCTTCGTCGTCGTCGTCGACCTTCCTCCTCCCTCGTCGTTGTCGTCGTCGGCGTCGCCGTCCTCCCTCCTTCTTCTTCGCGTCGTCGCCATCCTCCCTCCTCCTTCGTCGTTGTCGTCGTCGTCGCCGTCGTCGTCATCCCTCCTCCCTCGTCGTCGTCGTCTTCGTTGGCGACGTCGGCGTCGTCGTCTTCGTCGTCGTCGTCTTGAACGTCGTCGTCGTCGTAGTCGTCGTCGGCGTCGTCGTCGTCGTTGTCGGCGTCGTTGTCGTCGTCGTCGTCGTCGTCGTCGTCGTCGTCGGCGTTGTCATCGTAGTCGCCGTCGTCGGCGTCGTCGTCGGTGTCGTCGTCGTCGTCGTCGTCGTCGTCGTCGTCGAAGTTGTTGATGACGTCGTCGGTGTCGTCGTCGTCGTCGTCGTTGTCGGCGTCGTCGTCGGTACCGCTGCCAAGGGCAATTTGGTACCTACCGTCACGGTCTTAAGAGGTCTTGCGACCAAGTTGCGGGTGTGAGGGTGGTATGTTTGCACGGGCAGTGGAGAGGACAGCTTCAAGTTGAGCAAGTGATTAATTCTCCCTTCTAAAAACAAGATGGTTCTACCAACCCCCCCGGGGTTATCCGTTCCCCAGGAACCGATGCAAAACACATAGGATTCTGCTCCGAATTCGTCGCCGTCGTCGTCGTCGTCGTCTTCCCTCCTCCCTCGTCGTTGTCGTCGTCGGCGTCGCCGTCCTCCCTCCTCCCTCGTCGTTCGCGTCGTCGCCGTCCTCCCTCCTCCATCGTCGTTGTTGTCGTTGTCGCAGTCGTCGTCCTCTCTCATTCCTCGTCGTCGTCGTCTTCGTTGGCGACGTCGTCGTCGTCGTCGTCTTCGCCGTCGTCGTCGTCGTCTTCGTCGTCGTCGTCGTCGGCGTCGTCGTCGTCGGCGTCGTCCTCGCCGTTGTCGTCGTCGTCGGCGTCATCGTCGTCGCCGTCGCCGTTGTCGGCGTCGTCGTCGTCGCCGTCGTCGTCGTCGTCGTTGTCGTCGTCGAAGTCGTCGGAGACGTCGTCGGTGTCGTCGTAGTCGTCGTCGGCGACGTTGTCGTCGTCGTCGTTGTCGCTGTCGTCGTCGCTGTCGTCGCCAAGTGGCATGTGGTACCCACCGTCACGGTCTGAAGAAGTCTTGCGCCCAAGTTGCGGGTGGGAGGGTGGGATGTTTGCACGAGCAGTGGAGGGGACAACTCCAAGACAATCAAAATGAATTGCACCACATAGATTGCACCACGCAAATTGCACCGCCTATATTCTCCTCCCGAAGAAAATCGATTCTACCACCCTCCCCTCCCCCCCCCGGGGTTAAAGACCCCCCAAGAACCGATGCAAACAACAACGGATTCTGCCGCATCGTCCACCCTAAACGTGAATGTACACTTTCCCAGGGGGGCACGTATCGACCCCCCCGTCATCCTTTGAACCAAACTCTATGCGCGCGTACGCGTTTATCAGAAAGCACAAATTTTCAAGAATCCCTTGCAACAGAAAACCAGGACGAAGTGCAAACGCGCGCGTCGCCGCGCGCGCATGCCGAAATCCTTCGAGCACCTTCGGTTTCGGAAGGATTTCAAAATCGAGTTCCCCCAATACAAACAAAACCACATGGTTTCACAACACTGATTTTCTAAACAAGCTTACGCGCGCGCTCTTGCGAATTCTGGGGAAAACCATAGGTTTGTCAATATTTTCAACACATATTACCAAACTGGCTTCGCGCGCGCATGTCGAGATCGTTTGCGCGCGTGCCGTCGCGAGAATCCTCCGCAACAAATGTGACGAAGTGCACGCGCGCGCATGCCGCAATCCTTCAAAAACCTTCGTTTTCGGAAGGGTTGCAAAGTCGAGCGTCCAAAAAAGGACCATCACGGATTTTCAACAAAAGCGTGCGCGCGCGCTCTTGCGTCGTCGTCGTCGTCGTCGCCGTCCTCCCTCTTCCCGCGTCGTCATCGTCGTCGTCGCCGTCGTCGTCCTCTGTCTTTCCTCGTCGTGGTCTTCGTCGTCGTCCTCTTTGGCGTCGTCGTCGTTTCCGTCGTTGTTGTCGCCGTCGTCCTTCCTCCTCCCTCGTCGTCGTCGTCGTCGTCGTCTTCGTCGTCGTCGTCGTCCGTCGTCGGCGTCTCGTCGTCGTCCCTCCTATTTCGTCGCCGTCGGCGTCGTCTTCCCTCCTCCCTCGTCGTTGTCGTCGTCGGCGTCGCAATCCTCCCTCCTTCTTCGTCGTTCGCGTCGTCGCCGTCCTCCCTCCTCCGTCGTCGTCGTCGTTGTCGCCGTCGTCGTCCTCCCTCCTCCCTCGTGGTCGTCGTCGTCTTCGTTGTCGACGTCGTCGTCGTCGTCGTCGGCGTCTTCGTCGTCGTCCGTCGTCGGCGTCTCGTCGTCGCCCCTCCTATTTCGTCGCCTTCGTCATCGTCGTCGTCGTCGTCTTCCCTCCTCCCTCCTCCCTCGTCATCGTCGTCGTCTTCGCCGTCGTCGTCCTCTGTCTTTCCTCGTCGTGGTCTTCGTCGTCGTCCTCTTTGGCGTCGTCGTCGTCGATTCCGTCGTTGTTGTCGCCGTGGTCGTCCTTCCTCCTCCCTCGTCGTCGTCGTCGTCGTCGTCGTCGTCCGTCGTCGGCGTCTCGTCGTCGTCCCTCCTATTTCGTCGCCGTCGGCGTCGTCTTCCCTCCTCCCTCGTCGTTGTCGTCGTCGGCGTCGCAATCCTCCCTCCTTCTTCGTCGTTCGCGTCGTCGCCGTCCTCCCTCCTCCGTCGTCGTCGTCGTCGTTGTCGCCGTCGTCGTCCTCCCTCCTCCCTCGTGGTCGTCGTCGTCTTCGTTGTCGACGTCGTCGTCGTCGTCGTCGGCGTCTTCGTCGTCGTCGTCGTCGGCGTCGTCGTCGTCGTCGGCGTTGTCATCGTCGTCGTCGTTGTCGTCGTCGTCGTCGTCGTCGTCGGTGTCGTCGTCGCTGTCGTCGTCGTCGTCGTCGGAGTCGTTGGAAACGTCGTCGGTGTCCTCGTAGTCGGTGTCGTCGGCATCGTCGTCGTCGTCGTCGTTGTCGCTGCCGTCGTCGGCGTCGGTGTCGTTGCCACATGCAATTTGGTATCTACCGTCACGGTCTTAAGAGGTCTTGCGACCAAGTTGCGGGTGGGAGGGTGGGATGTTTGCACGAGCAGTGGAAAGGACAGCTTCAAGTTGAGCAAATGATTGGCTGCACAACCTAGATGGCACCACGTATATTCTCTTTTCTTAAAAATAATAAATTCCCTCCCCCTCCCCTCCCCGGGAACTAAAGACCACCCGGGAACCGATGCAAAACACATGAACTTTTGACCCAATGTCCACCCTACCCGTGAATTCATACGATCCCAGCCAAACTGGTATCGCTCCCCCCGCAATCCCCTGCAAAAAATACTATGCGCGCGCACTCGTTTGTCAAACGTCAGAAGTTAACAAGAATCCCTTGCAAAACATGTGACGAAATGCACGCGCGCGCGTCGTCGCGCGTGCATGCCGGAATCCTTCGAAAACCTTCGGTCCCGGATAGATTTCAATGTCTAGTTCCCCCAAAACAAACAAGAAACACACGGTTTCGCAACACTGATTTTCTAAACAAGCTTACGCGCGCGCTCTTGCGAAATCTGAAGAAAGCCATCGGTTTTCAATACTTTCAAAAAGTGCAACCAAACGGGCTTCGCGCGCACGCGCGCGTGTCGAAATCGTTCGAACGCCCTTGCGCGCGTGCCGTCGCGAGAATCCTCTGCAACAAATGTGACGAAGTGCGCGTGCAAGTCCTGTCGCGAGAATCCTCTGCAACAAATGTGACAAATGTGAATCCCTCGCGCGCGCCTGCCGAAATCCTTCAAAACCCTCCGGGTTCGGAAACATTTCGAAATCAAGTGCCCATAAAACATACAAGAACACAGGGTTTCGCAACACGCATTTCCAACAGAAACGTGCGCACGCGCTCTTGCGACATCGTTGTCGTCGCCGTCGCCGTCCCTCCTCCATCGTCATCGTCGTCGTCGTCGCCGTCGTCGTCCTCTTTCTTTCCTCGACGTCGTCGTCGTCCTCTTTGGCGTCGTCGTCGTTTCCGTCGTCGTTTCCGTCGTCGTTGTCGCCGTGGTTGTCCTTCCTCCTCCCTCGTCGTCGTCGTCGTCCGTCGTCGGCGTCTCGTCGTCGCCCCTCCTATTTCGTCGCCGTCGTCGTCGTCGTCGCTCCTCCCTCGTCGTTGTCGTCGTCGGCGTCGCCGTCCTCCCTCCTCCCTCGTCGTTCGCGTCGTCGCCGTCCTCGCTCCTCAGTCGTCGTCGTCGTCGTCGTCGTCGTCGTTGCCGCCGTCGTCGTCCTCCCTTCTCCCTCGTCGTCGTCGTCTTCGTTGGCGACGTCGTCGTCGTCGACGTCGTCTTCGTCGTCGTCATCGGCGTCGTCGTCGTCGTCGTCGTCGTCGTCGGCGTCGTCGTCGTCGTCGTCGTCGTCGTCGTCGTCGTCGTCGGTGTCGCCGTCGTCGTCGCCGTCGTCGTCGTCGTCGTCACTGTCGTCGTCGTCGTCGAAATCGTTGGAAACGCCGTCGGTGTCGTCGTAATCGTTGTCGGCGGCGTCGTCGTCGTCGCAGTCGCTGCGGTCGTCGGCGTCGTTGTCGCTGCCAAGTGCCATGTGGTGCCTACCTTCACGGTCTTAAGAAGTCTTGCGACCAAGTTGCGGGTGGGAGGGTCGGATGTTTGCACGAGCAAAGGAAAGGAAAACTTCAAGTTGAGCAAGTGATGATAGACTCGACCCCCCCCCGGACTTATCGGCCCTCCCTGGGATACTATGATTTCATATCGATTCTGCACACTCGCCCATCCTAAATATGAAACAATAGCATCCCAGCCAAACCGGGTTCCCCACCTGAGGTTCCCTTGTAAGAAGTACTATGCAGTGACATTTTTTTGTTCTAACATAACACGTTTTCGCGAATCCCTTGCAAACAAAGCAACGAGGTGCGCACGCGCGCGTCGTCGCGCGCGCATGCCGAAATCCTTCAAAAACCTTCGGTGCGGGAAGGATTTCGCAATCGACTTTCCAAACAACATACAAACACACATGGTTTCGCAACACAGAGTTGCTAAACAAGCTTCCGCGAAAGCTCTTGCGAAATCTTAAGACAACCATAGGTTTTTCAAGATATTCACAAAATGCTACCAAACGGGCTTCGCGCGCGCTCATGTCGAAATCTGTCGAACGCCCTTGCGCGTGTGCCGTCGCGAAAATCCCCTGCAAAAAACGGGACGAAGTGCAGACGCGCGCGGCGTCGCGCGCGTATGCCGAAATCCTTCAAAACCCATTGGTTTCGGAAGGATGTCAAAAATCGTGTGTCCAAAAAACCTACAAAGAACACAAAGTTTCGCACCACGGATTTTCAACAAAAGCGTGCGCGCGCGCTCTTGCGTCGCCGCCGTCGTCGTCGTCGTCGCCGTCCTCCCTCCTCCCGCGTCGTTGTCGTCGTCGTCGTCGTCGCCTTCTTCGTCCTCTGTCTTTCCTCGTGGTCTTCGTCGTCGTCGTCCTCTTTGGCGTCGTGGTCGTTTCCGTCGTCGTTGTGGCCGTGGTCGTCCTTCCTCCTCCTCCCTCGTCGTCGTCGTCGTCCGTCGTTGGCGTCTCGTCGTCGTCCCTCCTATTTCGTCGCCGTCGTCGTCGTCGTCGTCGTTGTCGTCGTCGTCTTCCCTCCTCCCTCGTCGTTGCCGTCGTCGGCGTCGCCGTCCTTCCTCTTTCTTCGTCGTTCGCGTCGTCGCCGTCCTCCCTCCTCCCTCGTCGTTGTCGTCGTTGTCGCCGTCGTCGTCCTCCCTCCTTCCTCGTTGTCTTCGTTGGCGACGTCGTCGTCGTTTCGTCGTCGTCGTCGTCGGTCGTTGTGGTCTTCGTCGTCGTCGCGTCGGCGTCGTCGTCGTCGTCCGTCCGTCGTCGTCGTCGTCGTCGTCGTCGTCGGCGTCGTTGACGTCGTCGTCGTCGTCGGTGTCGTCGTTATCGTCGTCGTCGGCGTCGTCATCGTCGTCGTCGTTGTCATCGTCGTCGTCGTCGGCGTCGGTGTCGTCGTCGTCGTCGGTGTCGTCGTCGTCGTTGTTGTCGGCGTCGTCGAAGTCGTTGGAGACGTCGTCGGTGTCGTAGTAGTCGTTGTCGGCGGCGTCGTCATCGTCGTTGTCGCTGTCATCGTCGGCGTCGCTGTTGTTGCCAAGTGCCATGTGGTACCCACCGTCACGGTCTTAAGAGATTTTGCAAACCAAGTTGCGGGTGGGTGGGTGGGATGTTTGCACGAACAATGGAGTGGACAACTCACGGCGAACAGAAATTGATTGCACCATATACATTACACACGACATATATTGCACATCGTAGATTTTCCATTCTTAACAGAAAATAAACTCCCCCCGCTTGGGGCTCTCGACCCCCATTTTCGTATTTCAATTTGCACACGATTCTGCCCCACCGTCCATCCTAAATATGAATTCGCACCAGCCCAGGGTCGCTGGTATCCCCTCCCCGCCATCCTCTGCAAAAAGCACTACGCGAGCACACTCGTTCATCACAAATAACGAATTTTCAGACATCCCTTGCAACAGCAAAAAAAACGAAGTGCACACGCGCGCGTCTTCGCGCCGCGCGCATGCCGGATTCCTTCGAAAACTTTCGCTTCCGGAGATTTTCAAATCGAATGTCCAACTTAAAAAACGCATAGTTTCGCAACAACGGTTTTCAAAGAAAAAATTGCGCGCACGATCTTGCGAATTCTGGGACAAACCGCAGATTTTCAACATGTTCAAAACATGTTACCAAACGGGCTTCTCGCTCGTATGTCGACCGGAATCCGTCAACAACCTTCGGTTGCGTAGCGATTTAAAGACCGAGTGCCCAAAACACATACACAAACACATGGATTCGCAACACAAATTTCTCAAAAAGGGTGCGCTCGCGCTCTTGCGAATTCTTGGACAACCATCGGTTTTTTTCACTATTTCCATGGGATTTTGCCAAACGGGCCTATGGCGCCGCATGCCGGTATCATTTGCGCGCCCTTGCGCGCGTGCTGGGGGGGGGGGGGGGGGCACAATCCGCGTCAAGAATACCATGCGGGCCACTCTCGCGCGTCGGCCGTGCGCGCATGTCGAACTTTTCCCAAAACCTTCATCGCCGATGCGAGGACGCCGTCATCGTCGTCGGCGTGATCAACATCGGCGCCGTCACTGGCCGCGCCGTCGTCGTTGTCAACATCGCCACCAACATCGCTACTACCATCATCGTGCCTACCGTTATCGACTTTGCCATGACACCGCGCCCGCCCAAGTCGCCGACTCGCACTGAAATGCCCGCTGGGATGTGCCCAACGGTCAGCGCCACCGCGGCCGCGTCGGTCGCGCCAAACTAGCTGGCTGCTGCGCGGGTTGGCGCGGCCGCAGAGATGCACCAGCCAACGCCCAGCATGCATCGCAATCGCCACCGCATGGGTTTTGCAAACCAACTTGCGGGTGAGTGGGTAGGATGTTGGCAAGCGCGTGGCATGTGTCAATTCGCTTGCTGAAAACAGCTGCGCCACATAGATTGCGCAACACATGCTGCACCACGTCGACTGCTCCACGCAGACCGCTGGAAACACACACACACACACACTTTAGGGCTCATGCTGGCTAGCATTCTTCACTCGAAGAGCCGATGCCAAGACCTTGCTCGCGCCTCGATCTCTGCGCTGCCATCGGCCCCTCGTCCATCCACGGGCTCGGGGCCGCCCCCTCCTGGGCGAAGGGCCCGCCGCCCCAGAGAACCCTTGCGAGAGCCGCCGCCAGGCCGCAAGCGCCCATGCTCTGGGGGCGTGCGCCGCCGTCGCCGTTGTCGCCACCGCCGTCGCCGCCGCCGCCGACCGCCGCCGTCGCCGTCGCCCGCCGCCGCCGCCGTCGCCGTCGCCGCCGTCGCCGCTGCCGCCGCCGCCGCTGACCACCGCCGTCGTCGTCGTAGTCGTCGTCGCCGCCGGGGTGCAGCGCCTCCGTGTTGGAAGGTGTTGCCCGTCGGGGGCATGCCGACCTTTGCTGGGGCAGCGGCGCGGCGGGAGCTCCGCTCGCCTTTTTTTTTCTCTCCCCTCCTCCACCTCCTCTCCCTAGTCCTCTCCCTCCTCTCCCTCGCCCTCTCCGTCCGCCCCCTCACCTTCTCTCCCTCCTGTCCCTCTGCCCCTCTTTCCTCCCATTCCTCTTTCTTCTGCTGCTGCTGCTGCTCCTCCCCCACCTCCGCCCCCCCCCCCCCCCTCCTCCACTCCTCTCTCCATCCTCCTCTCACATGGCGGACTGGGCGGTTCGACAGGGATCCCTCCTCCCTCCTCTCCCTCCACCATCAACCCTCCCGCTCCTCATCCTCCTCCCCTGATGCTGCTGTATCTCCTCCTGCGAGTCTGTGGAGAGCGCACCGCTTCGGACGATGGGATCGTCCTGGCCTTCAGGGTGCAGCGCCTGCTTGACCAGCCTCTCACCTCTCACTGGCGGGCGGCGCCGCTTGAATTACAGTAGTGGAAAATCCTCTCCCCTGGCGTGGTCGAAAGGTCCCCGATTGGAAAGTCTAGCGAGTTGTGGCGATCAAGGTGTGGCACGCCCCGTCTACGCCCGAAAAGGACAGGAGACTCTGGCCATGCCACCCTTCCAAGCACGAGGGGGTTTACGCCCTTCGTCGGGGGAAGACTGCGGAAAAGGCGAGGAGGCCCCGGTGCAAGGGCAGGGGGGCCCCTGCCATAGACCGTGCCACAAATCCCGGCCTGCACGGAGAATGCACCCGGTCGCGCGCGCGCGCGCACGGCGAGGCAGACGGAGGCAGCGGCAGCGCCGCGGGGCAGCATGAGTCAGGGGCCCGCGGCGGGTTGCGGGCCTCGTCGCTGCCAATGCGGCAGCGCGCCGCACGGAGGAACAACATGCCTGGACGCCCGAAATGGGTACGGAAAAAATGGGTACAATGCCCAACAACAAACGTTGCCCCAAACCAACAGCGGCCGCTGTTGGGCAGGCGGCCTTCTGTCTCGAATGGACACAGGCCGCGGCGGCGTGGACAGCGGATCCGGTTCAACATGAACAGGAACTGCTGTTGGGCATTGTACCCATTCTTTCCGTACCCATTTCGGGCGTCCAGAGCATGTGGAGGATAGTGGTCAGCTCTTGAGAGGTGGCCAGCCAGGCGAGCCCATGAAGGAGAGTCCAAAGTGGGGCGCGCAGGAGGAGGATGAGCACGCCAACCCCTTCGCGGCCTGGGGGGAGGTGGATGGCGAGCGTGGCAGCGTGCAGCCTGGCTGTCGTGTGGGCCTGGTGGCCCTGCTGGGAGGTGCCAGTGGTGCTCGTCGGCCACTCGGCGGGCGGGGTGCTGAGAACCACGATGGGGTGGCATCGGCGCGTGTCCGTCTGGTCGTCAGACTGTCGTCGGGCAACCGTCGGACGCTGATCTGCCGGCAAGCGGCGGGACGTCGAAGGGCTTCTTCCTGCTATGGGGGGGAGCCGTCAAGCTGGACGTGCGCAAGTGGGCAACGCTACCATTGGTCAGCTGGACAACCCAATACTGGGTATGGTACCCCGTTCGGTCGACTGCGGTGCCATGGTGGGCCTTGATGGGGTTACGCCCCTGGTTGGTATATAACCGTCACCTCGGTGCCTTCGTACATAGGTGGAGGTACGGGGGAAGGAACGAGGCCAATGTCGGCGGCCTGTGCCAGTGCATCGGCCCCGCCTGCCGATGCGTTGGCCCTGGTGGGCCTTGATGGTCCTGGCGTATTTGATTGATGATGCTGGCGTGTCGCTGGCGGCGCCCAGGTGGCCAACTGGAAGATCACCATTCGGATAAGGACGCGGTCCACTGCTGGGAGACCGTGGTGGTGCCGCTCGTCGGAGGTCCTCTCGGGGATGCTCGCTAGTGGCTCCGAGGTGGTGCACCAGGGGTCGGCGGGTAAACTATCAGTCAGCTTGCGTGCTCGTTTGGAGGCGGGCTGGAAGCTACGTGGCAGCCGCAGCGTGTGACCGTACTGGCGAAGGCGTCCCGTGCGGCTGCGGTTTGCCTGCTGGTCTGGCCTGGTCGGGGTGTGTCATGGCGGCTGGTGCCGCGTGGGGCCGGGCGTTGGTCAGCGGGTCGCAGACGGTCACCAAGCGTCGTCGTTAGATGTCGGACAGTCTGCAACCGGTCGTCGGCGGTCAGTCTAGCGGTCGGCGGACGTGTCATCGGCGGTCGTCGCGCTGGGTAGCGGACGGGTGGCGGACGGCTGGCGTGCGGTCGTCAGTCAGGTCAGCGTCGCCTGACTTGTCGTCTGACGGTCGGCGGGCGGTCGTCGGACGTCGTGGGGTCCGTTGGTAGGTGGCGGATCCTCGATCAAGCGGTTGGAAGGGTAACGGATTTGGCCCTTCCATCGTTGGCAGACGGGGCGGTGCACAGACTGAAACCTTTCCCGTTCAGGGTGGGTCGAGTGACCCCGCCCGAGAACCTCCCGTGGTAGTCGGCTGACGCCTGGAGTAGGGTTCACGAGAGACTACGTCAGGGGGAGTGGTTGCAGCGTGTGCCTGGTGACCCGCGTGGCTGGTACGCCTGAGAGTCAGCGGTCGCTCAGAAGGTGGGTCCCAACAGACTGCGCCTTGGGCGCCAACGCGGGGACTGGCTGGAGTTGTGGCCTGGTGGCCACACTGAACGATTCCAGTGGCGGGAAAGCTGGCTGCAAAATTGGCCTGGTGGCCCCCGTGGCTGATGCCCCTGAGGAGTCCACGGACGCTCAGAAGGAGGGTCTCAGCAGACTCCGCCTTGGGCGACATCGCGGGGACTGGCTAGATTGTTGGCGTGGTGGCCACACTGAGCGGCTCCAGTGGCGGTCGGCGGACCCTCGGCGGGCAGGTCACCATGAACCACGGCGGAGGGGCCGGCTGCAGCGCGGGCCTGGTTGCCCCCGTGGCTGATGCCCCTGAGTCCACGGGCGATCAGAACAGCAAACTACACCTTGGGCGACTTCGCAGGGACCGGCTGGAGTGTTGGCCTGGTGGCCGCACTGAGCAGCCCCAGTGGCGGTCGGCGGACCACAATGAACCACGGCGGAGGGGCCGCCTGCAGCGTGGGCCTGGTGGCCCCTTGGCTGGCGTCAGCAGTGGTCGGCGGACTCTGATGAGGAGAGCCACTGTGAACTACAACATGGGGGCTGGATGCAACTTTTGGCGTGGTGGCCATGTGCAGTTCTGGTGGCAGTCGGTGGGGGCGCTTCGGTAGGGCCGTGATGCTCTGTCGAGTTGGTTGCAAGTTTGGCCTGGGGCCCGCTTAGGCGGCGGGTGGTGCGGTGTCGGCCTGGAGTGCGTCACGAAGATCGCATAGACCGCCACGCAAGTCACCACGCCCATCCTGAAGATTCCCATGGGGACGCCACGTAGGAGATGATGATCACCCTGGCCAGCGGGGGGAACACGTAAGAGTTCGGCACGACGAACTCGGAGAACTTCGCGAACGTCGCGAAGATCGACTCGGAGTGCCTGAAGCTCATGCGCCGGGAGACCGTGAGGATCGTTACGTAGATGTTGAGTATCTTGGGGTGGGCCAAGGACTGGTACGCGTAGCGTGTGGTCGCCGACCTGGGACGTGATGACATCGGGTGGCTGCTGTCGGTGCGGGACACGACGCTGAGCAAGACGCGCTTCGGCATCTGCGCCGACGGCCCGCCGCCGTCTGGTGCGCCTGGCGACCGAGGTGGTCGTCCATGAGGTGGTCACTGCGCTGGTCGAAACCAGGGCGGCGGCGGATGGCATGGCGGCGCGTAAGGAGTGGGGGGAGAGCGAATGTGACGCCTATTTGCCACGACTGGTGTGGGTCGGTTCCCGCCATCCTCGGGGCCGCCGTGGGTCCCAGGGGCGCCAGCCAGAGCCGGGAACCATGATTTCGGGCCTTTCTGGCCTGGATCTCTCCAAAATCATGGTCCCCGCCATCCTCGGGGCCGCCGTGGGTCCCAGGGGCGCCAGCCAGAGCCAGGAACCATGATTTCGGGCTTTTCCGGCCTGGATCTCTCGTGTCCGGTCTGGCGATGCAGCGAAGGATGCAGGGCGCTTGCAGTCTGGGCTCGTGCTGACCGAAGCTCTCGAGCCGAGACTCTGCCATTCTGTGGAGGGCAGGAAGGGGTACACAAAAAGAATTGAGCAGAACTGGGACGTCGTGTCTCTACACGGCACGTCGTCTGCAGTGCCAGAGCGCGGCCAAGGTGGCGTGTCCTAGCCGCAGCGGAGCGAGGCAATACTGCAATGGGCGGCGGACATTTAGTGCCGCGCTGGGACGAAGGCGGTAGTAAAGGGGGGTTTAGACATCAGCTCTGCAGAACTGTTTCTTCTGACGCCTCCTGGCGCTGGAAGACATGCATGGAGGAGTGTGCTCGTGTCTGTGTGGTGGCAGGGCCTGCTCCAATTGCGCGCAGCAATTTTCGTAACTCCTCTTTGCCCCAACCCCTTCTTTCGTCGACCTCGACCCTCGCCATGTAATGCTGCGCCATGCTACGACATCCGATTGTGCGAATAGGACAGAGATCTGCGCCATGGTAAGGGATGGGAGGGATGGGTAGGACGTCAGATAGGACGCGAGCGCACCTAGGTTGCCTCAGCCCCTTCTTTCGTCGACCTCGACACTCGCTCCTCCCATACCTCCGACGGCTGCACTTCTTCGAATCGCCATCCCCTGGAACTCTCGTCCCCTGATTCCAAAGACACTCTTTCGTCCCGAGCCTTATGTTGTTCCCATCCTACTTCAAGACCACATCCCAGAAATAATTTCGAGCACCCGGAAAAGTGTCAAAAGAGTGTCGAAACACTGTCGAAACAGTGTCGGGCGAGTGTCTCCCAGGGCCCGACACGTGAAAACCCTTGAGTTTCGGTACTTTTTTTGGCGCTCGAAATTCTTCCTGGTGGTCAAGGCTAACGTAGGTTAGAGCATCGTAACCCGAGCCGTCCTTTGACGGTCCACAAGGCCTCAAAGCGGCACTCACTTCCTGCCATCCTCCCTCTGCTCCTACTCCTCCTCCTACTCCTACTATTCCTCCTCCTACTCCTCCTTCGTCCTCCTCTCCTCTCCTCCTCCTCCTCCTCCTTCTCCTCCTCCTCCTCCTCCTACTACTTCTACTCCTACTCCTACTCCTTCCTGCCATCCTCCCTTCCTCCCCCCCCCCCCTCGGCACTCGAGGCTCTCTCTTTCCCCCGCGCTCTGGAGAAGACCTCCCCCTCTCGCCCTGCACTCGAGGCTCTCTCGCTCCCGCGCCGTGAAGAGGAGGCACCCCCTACCCGGCGCACGAGCCCCACTCTCCCCCCCGCGCTCTGGAGGAGGGGATCCCCCCCCTCTCCGGCACTCCATCCTCCGACTCTGCAAATACAGGGGTGCACGTACATCCTCTCCGTCTTCATCTTTAGATGCCATGTGTCCTCCGATACGTTTGAACCTGCCCTCAGAAGGTCCTCTGGCCGCTATGATCTGTCTCTGGAGATCTTTGGGGTCCCAACGATGATTCGACACGCTTGCATTCTTCCGATCAACTCGAGGAGCATGTCCATGCCATTTGTCCCCATACCTCCGACGTCGTGGTCTTTTCGATGTGTGGTCCCTGGACCCCTGGCCCCTCGTTCCTGGATTGTTTCTGGATGGCCGCACGGCCAGGCAGCGACTTACAGAAACCGACATTGAGGAACGACACCTGCAGTGGAGAAGCCATAACATGAGGCGTCTGGGTCTTCGGCCACGGCCGCATGGCGCAGTCTTCAGCCCCCCTCCACCCCTCGGCCCCGGCGGAAGGAGGATGGTGGAAGAGGATGAGGGAGAAGGGGCGAGGGAGAGGAGGGGTGGTAGGTAGGTCGGTAGGTCGGTCGGTGGGACAGCGGCCTGAAGCCAGCCAGGCTTGTTCGGCTCACTCCAGCCCCGCGGCAGCCTCGGAGGATTCCGAGGCAAGTTCGAAGCCGACGTCGCCGTCGTCGGCCTCATCCTCCGCAGCTCTCGTGCAGAGGCGCTCCCCCAGGGCTGTCACACAAGCTCGGGGATCCCAGCAGGGGCTGGGGGACCTCAACCTCCGAACCCGAGCCCATCGACCCCACCCCTTCTGTGCGCTCCTCAAAAACGAGGTCCTCCCAACTTCTGATTATAGCTCGGTCACGGCTGGGCCATGAGCCGACAACGCTGCTCAACGAGGCCTTATCCAGCATACTCTCGGCGCAACGGCTTGATCAAGGCTCGCGCAGGCTTATGCCCTCCGAAGCCGGCTCCACGGGCACAACATAAGCAAAACGAAAGGATGGGTGGCAGGGGGCGGAAGAAATGCGCGAACAGGAGGAAACGGAGAAGGAAGAACTCCTCCCCGTCCGCACCGTCCTTCTCCATCTCCTCCTCCTCCTCCTCCTCCTCCTCCTCCTCCCTCTCCTTCCTCTCCTCCTCTTTCGACTCCTCTCCCTCCCCCTCCTCCTCCTCCTCCTCCTCCTCCTCCTCCTCCTCCTCTTCATTCTTCTTCTTCCTCCTCTCCCTTCTCCCCTCCTCGGATTCCCCCCTCCTCTCCCCCTCCGTCCCGTGCACCCCCAAGGACATTCTACAATGAACAACAACCCTCATTTACCTTCTGATGATCCTCTTCTTCAATGTGTTCCTCTTTCTCGTCCTCGTCGTTGTCGTCGTCACCCGTCTTCTTCAGGGTACCTCCGATACAATCTTTCAACGTTTTCAACCATTCGGGCGGCTCTTTCAAACACAACAACGTAACATATTCATACCCTTTTCCTCCTCCGGAAGTGGGGCGGGGCCTTGATGCCGCTGCTCTCGCTGCTGAGGTCGTACACGTTGTTCTGGATGTTCTCGTAGATCTTCGTGGCCTCGAGCCGGGGCACGGGAGAGGGAGATTGTCATCGGCGTCGTCTTCGTCGTCTCCGTCGTCGTCGTCGTCGTCGTCGTCGTTGAATGTTTATGGGGATGATGGATGCGGGAAGAGACAAAGGAGATGGAGGAGGAGGAAGAGGATGAGGAAGAGGAGGAGGAGGAGAAGGAGGAAGCGGAGGCACGGACTAGGAACTAGGAGTGCGGAGGAAGGCGCAGGAGGAGAAGGACGGGAGGAAAAAGGGAGACTTGTATTTGTTGACAGGGGGGGTGGGGAACAGGGCGGGGGTCTAGAGACTTCTAGGCGGCATCAGCACGAACTTTCGACGGTCCGCGCGGACCGTTGAAAGGTTGATGTTTATACTGTTTCTTTTTCTTCGATCTGATTCCAGCGGTTCTACAAACGTCTTGCGGGGTCGGCGGGTCCTACGGAGTGGAGGGGTGGGGAGGAAAGAAGGATCGAGGGACGATGGTGATGATGATGATGATGGTGATGATGTTGATGATGCTGCTGCTGCTGCTGATGATGATGATGATGATGATGATGATGATGAGAAGGAATTGCATTGGAAGGGACAAAAAAACGTCCAAACAAAGAGGGCGCCGGGGAGGGAGAACGGAAGGGTGCAGCAGGGGGATGACGATGATGATAAGGCGGAAAGCGGAAAAGGGATGAATAAAAAGCTAGAGGCGCTCGTGTCACATCTGACGTCCAACCCTTCCTACCCACCCTTTCCCATTGCGCTGATTTTGCCCTGTCCGCCGAAATGTGTCTTGGCGGACGTGGAACCCCCACATATCCCCATCGTGTTATGCGCAATCGGCGAAGGGAACTTGTGTACAGAAGTGGCGGCGGATGAGCAAAGAGGTGAGAAGGAGGAATAATCTACACACAAGGAGCACGAGGAGGAACCGCAGTAAGAGGAGCAGGAGTACGAGGGGCGGGCGGAGCAGGAGGACCAGGGGAAAACGGAGGAAGGGAAAGGAGCGGGGCGACAACGACGATGAGGGAGCCGGATCCCGAATAGTAGCCCGCGCCGGGCGAGAACGCCATTCTCAACGGCGGGCGCAGAACGTCGGTCCGACAATGAGGCCAATGCTGCAACGGGGTCGTACTATTAGAAAGACCGATACCGTTCATATTTGAACATCAATGCAGACGTACCGTACCGCCTTGTCATAATCCCGTATAAGAAAACGATTGGCGGCGGCGGGCGCGCTGCTTTCAGCATGTCGGGGGAGAGGAACAACTTTTTATTCATATTGGGTAGTCGTCGGCAGGGCCGAGTTATTCTAGGGTTCTTTGGGGAACTTGAAGCTCTAAGGTTCTGGGTAGTGCCACGGGAGCTAGAGGATGACGCATGGGGATTGATGAAACCAAGGGGGGAAAGGAGGCGGGAGGATGGAGCAAGGGTGATGAGGATGAGGAGAAACGCTTCTGGATGGTCTACGCCGTGCCCCGCTATTGTCTCTGGCTGGACACGCCGCCTTGGCATTGAAGTATACGAAATCTATCTATACATACATATATGTACGCTTAAAAGATGTGGACTTCCACTTGAATTCCAACGTGGGTCTGTTACTATAGAGTGGGTCATGCAACAAACGTTGAAGCACATATTGTGACGATGTGTGCATATGCGGTCTGGCAAATCGGGGCGGCATCGACGCGACGCCAAGGGGCGTCGTGGACTCGAGACTTCGGCCTGGAAACACGAGGCGCACGATTACCCATATCATGAATCTCTGCAACCGGTCGCAGTGTTCTGGGGGGTGCACGGACACGCAAAACACTGTTCAACTAAGCGTTTGCGGGCGCCGGCCTCGAACTCTTGCCCCATCCCCCGCCTCCTCCCAATATCCCTTCGCTGCGGCTCCACCCTCCTCATGCCCCTCCGACTGCCCCCAGTCCTCACCAGGCCCCTCGCCCACACTGTCACCCCCCCATGTGCCAATTCACGTCGTTCCTCGTCGTCCTCCTCCGCCGGATGAATTCCCCCGTCGTCCGCGTGCTTGCCCTCAGAACAGAGGGGCAGTGGAAGTCTTCCACGTTCTTGTAAGCGGCGCACGAGCGCCGAGCGAACGCGGCAGCAGCAGAAGCGATCTGCGAGAATGGGCGAAATACGCAAATGCAGCAGCTGGTGGGGGGAGGGCGGGCGATAGGAGCAGATGCGACCAGGGGCCTGACATGAAAACGCATGATGGAGGGGGTCCCCGCGGGGGCGCACCGCAAAGAGGCGTTGTTGGGTTCTCTCTCGGCAGCGGCGGCTCGCAGTCCACTCGTTGCTTACTGCATGGGAAAGACAAACGAGGACTGAGCCGGGGAATCTGAGGGTTAATGACCAACCTATTATCCTGAATCGATCTACGTGGCAGTCCTCTGCGGCTGGGAGATTATTTTCACCTGCGACGTGAAATGTGCCTGCGACGGGAGCAGGTCAGACCAAACATTATCCCAGTGCGACCCTACCTAGGAGTTGGAGCCTCTAGGAAAGGTGAATCCTAAGGGCTATATATATATATATGTATATATAGCAGCAGCAATAGTTGATGCTGTCCTGCGCTATGCTTTGCTATGTTATGCTATGCTCTGCTCTGCTATGCTGCGCAATGCTATGCTGGGCTAGGCTAGGATCGGCTATGCTATGCTATGCTGCGCTATGCTATGCTGCGCTATGCTATGCTATGCTATGCTATGCTATGCTTTTGCTTTGCCTTCGCTTTTGCCTTCACTTTTGCCTTTGCTTTTGCTAGGCACCCAGGGAGCGCAACTGGGGGAGCCGCGCGTTGGCTTTTACTTTTGATGTTGCTTTTGCTTGGCTCCCAAGGGACCGGTGGAACCGCCCGGGGCGATTTACACTGCCCGGCCCCTTTAAGCAAAGAAAGTAAGAACCCTTCTAGGCAGAGCCTAGGTAGGTAAAAACGAGGACCGAACATAGATCAATTACAGACAATGGCACACCCATGCAATGCAATGCGAACCAATGCAGAGCATCGAAGAGAATGTTCAGAATAGAGTACCCACACTGGCACTGCAATGCAACGCAGTGCCATGAAAACCAGATGCGAGCGCCATGCAGCGAGAAGCATTGCAAGCAAAAGCTTGAAAAGCAAATGAAGGGCAAGGCAATGCGATGCCATCCGACTACATGCAACGCATAGCAATGCTCACCAGCGCAATGCCGTTTGCGGAACCATGCCTGCGCACATCCGTAGGAAAGCAACCAAGTGAAAGACTATGCTATGCCATGCTCTGCTCTGCTCTGCTCTGCTATGCTATGCTATGCTATGCTGCGCAATGCTTTGCTGGGCTAGGCTAGGCTAGGCTAGGCTAGGCTATGCTATGCTATGCTGCGCTGTGTTATGCTGCGCTATGCTATGCTATGCTATGCTATGCTATGCTATGCTTTTGCTTTGCCTTCGCTTTGCCTTCGCTTTTGCCTTCACTTTTGCATTTGCTTTTGCTTGTGCTAGGCACCCAGGGAGTGCAACTGGGGGAACCACGCGTTTGCTTGTACCTTTGCTGTTGCTTTCGCTTGGGTCCCAGGGGACTGGGGGAACCGCCCGGGGCGCTTTACACTGCCCGGCCCCTTTAAGCAAAAAGAGCAAGAACCCTTTTGGCAGAGCCTAGGTAGGGAACAATACGTTCAATGTTACGCTGGATCCGCGTAGTGCCGCATGGAGTGTCGAAGCTGAAGACGCGAAGAGGCGACTGGCTTGGCTCTGGGTCTATAGAAGAGCAGCCGGATTATATCGGCATCGCGTGCGCACACACTCACATAAAAATAGTGTTCCTTCCTCCTCCTCTCCTCGCTCCTGCGAAGGCCTGGCGCGCGCTCCTTTTTGACGGGCTGTACGGCAGGCGGCATCTTGGTGGAGTCGCGGTGGGCCTCTCAATGCCAGGCGCGCAGCGCGACGGCAGGCCGCAGCCGTCGCGCTCCCCCGACACGGAGTCGGGAGCGCCTCCTTGGGCGCAGAAAGCGGAGTCGCAGCCTGGAGTCGGGCAAGCCCGCCGCGACTGCTCAGGCGCGCGCCCCTCCATCCATGCATCGCTTGCGCGCGCGGGAACTCCACGCGCACCAAGCATTGGCGGAAATGATGGGCGTTCAAGGGCGAGGGCTCGGGCATCAGAGACGATGGCGTAACAAAGATTTGCCTGTCAACCGCTTCTCTCTTGCACGCACTAAGGCCATGGCGCTCCAACATCATAGCCGCGCCATCCTTGATGTATATGCGGGCCGTGAGCTGGTGCCTCCAGCGGCCTCGAACACATGTCTGGGAGAGACTACCCAGGGTTTTACCACGGTGAATGGCGCCGCCCAGGCGTGGGGAGTGCGGCTTGTACCTGTCAAGGTCGGCACCGATGAGGGCAACCGATCCCCTGAAGGCACGGCGGAAGCCGCCCGTTCCGCGGGGGGAAAGCAACAGGGCGGTCCTGCAGTAGCTTCACCACTGCCTAGAGCTCGTCAATGACGACATGCTCGGCCGTGCCCTCTTTTAGGGCTAGCAGGCTGCGTGGCGGAGGCTTTGCTGCAACCTGTCCCAGTTCTAGTTTCCAATATACAATGTTATAGTTTTGCGTTTCTGATTCCTCTTGTAATTTGTTACTGTCCGCGCGAAAGGGGGCAGGGCGAAAAACGATTGTCTACCGTCCCCGAATCGCGTGTTCTACATTTCTTGAGGGCCCTGGGGCACGTGCACATACTTGAGAGTCGCGCTCCCGAGGCAATCATCCCGAGTAGGTTACGCCAGATTCGCGCGCTCCTGACCACCGAATCCTTGTAAATTGCGCGTGCTTCGCGCTCCCGAGACCAACATCCATTGTACATTACACTAGCTTCGCGCTCCCGAAGGGAGACCACCCCCTTAAATTACACCGGGTTCCTGCTCCTGGGACCAGAATCCATAGTAAATGAGGCCAGGCTCGCGCTCCCGAAAGTACAGCTCTTTGCATGTTGCGCGAGATTCGCGCCGCCGAGGCGATGAGCCCTCGCAAATTATACCAGATTCGCGCCTGCGAGACCACGATCCGTGGTAAATGGCATGGCGATTGCCAGCCGTCCTCGCATGAGGCTCCGATGTTGCTTCAAGTCGGCGCCCATGCATCCCAACATAGACCTGTTTTTGTTTTTTGGGGGGGGGCATTGTGATATCGACGGGGCCGGCGGCAAAGGGAGAAGCCCATACGGATACATATATATATATATATATATATATATATATATATATGAATATTTGTATATATCCCCATACATACATACACACGTATAACAAACATATGCAGGTAAACATCGGCATATGTATATGTATATGCTATATATAGATATATAACATATGTGTGCAACTATACAGCTATAAGCACTATCAAAGTTACAAGTGCAGAGAGAGGGGAAACTGACAGAGAGAGGGGGAGAAACTCTACATTCTATATAAATATATGTATGTATGTATGTATATATATATATACAAGACTGCATTGGCGCTTCGCGCCATGCACCTTGGTCCTTGAAGTTTGGTGTGCAGGCGGAATAGCAGGAATGTCAAGCCGACAATGTAGCGATAACTCCTTGTTGCCTTTTCCGGCATCGCCGCTATCATAATGTCATTCATTATCCTTCCTCCATGCTTCTTTTTCTCTATTTTCGCCATACCCTGCGCATTCTCCCCATCCTCCGCAGCTCTTTTTTGCGGAGGCTCCTCCTTGGAGAGCCTCTGGGGGCCTCACAAAAGTTTTCAAGCTTTCTTAAGGCCTTCTGGAGGCCTCCTGGGCGTATTCTGGGGGCCTCTGGGGGCTTCCTCGGGCCACCCTGCCTCCAACCGCGGTCTCCCTGAACGACCGGGTCACGATTTGGAATGCTTCGGAGGGTGTCTTGGAGCCATCTTGGGCCGCTATGGGGCTCTCTGAGGGCCATCTTGGACCCGTGTTGTGCCGTTTTGGGGCTCTCTTGGACTACCAGGAAGCCCTTTCAAATAATTATGGGGCTTCGGACGCCCAGAAGACCGCCGTCTTAAAGCGTCGGGAAGTCGAAAAGAGGATAACCCCCTAAATTCACCAAAAACCGACAGAATATCAATGATGTTTGCCTCTTGGGGCCTTCTTGGGAGTGCTCTTGGAGGCCTCTTTGGGACCGTCCTGGAGGCCTCTTGGGCCATCTGGAGGTCACGTCGGTCACTCTTGGAGCGCTCTTGTGCTGTCTTGGGAATCTCTGGGACGTCTCCGATGACCCCCCTGACCGCCTTAGGTGTGCTGGGAAGGCTTGGCAAAACGCCCTGCGAGGCCCAGGGGGCCGCTTCGAGGCCCGTCCAGAGGCCCAGATCCCGGGAGTCTGGCTTTGGGGGGGGGGGGGCTCCTTTCGCGTTCCGCCCGGATTGTAACAATATACAAAAGGGAATACATACACACACGTTCAAAGAGACACGGCGAGAGCGAGAAAGAGCGCGGAACCAATGTGTGCAACAAGAGCATATTACGTGCCACGATCGGCGAACGCCACACCGTGACACCGACGCCTACCGCCCCGGCAATGACGGAGCGAACCCATCTGGGCGCGATGCGGCACCCGCCCGGCGAGCGAAATGGACCCTGCGAGGGAAGCCACTCAAGTTTCGGGTCATGGCTCTGGCGTCTGGAGGCCGCTCGGGGGCCGATCTGGACACCCCCAGATCCCCCTCGGTGAGGCGCAGCTGCTGGAACGCATCCCGAGGCTGGAAAGCGGCAGAGAACGACGGCGAAAGCGTTCGGCAGCCTCGAGCCTCTCGACCGTCCCTCCCTCCCAGGAGCCGCGACCGCACGCGGCGGCGAGCCCTCCCCGAGGCCCGCGGGCGGCGGGGTCCGCGCGCCGTCTGCACGAAGGCGTCCTCGACGTTCTGCGCCTGCGGAGGGCTCTCGCGCCCCTGCCGCGCGGCCGGTGATGTCACCGCAGCTCCCCAGTCCTCCTTCCCTCTGCACCTCTCCTCCTCGTCGTCCTGCCTTCTCCTGCCCATGATCATCGTCCTCGTCCTCCTCCTCCTTGTTCCTCCTCCTCCTCCTGCTCCTGCTCCTGCTTCTACCTCGGGGATGGACAGACCTCCCTTTAGCAAAACGTGGATTAGTGAAAACGACCTGAGGCCCAAACCTGGCGGGCGCAAGCCTGGAAAAGAACGGCCGCGGCGCCCTCTCGAGAGCCGAAAACGGACAATCCACTCATCGACGTGTCACTGTTGGGGGCTCTGTCCGCCCCCGAGGGGTGAGGGGGGGGGCGTTGTGGGTTCTGGGGGAGACAAGACAGCATCAATGGCACGCCGCCGGGGGGAAACTGCCAACCCAGAGATCCGATGTCGTGATTTTTTCAATACGCGGTCCCCCGAAGTCTCGACCCATTCCCCAGGACCGGTTTTTCATCCTGAGTCGTTTTTTGACGGTCCCGGGGCCCGGCGAGGGCCCCTAGAGGCAGAAAATGGAGAAAAACCTCCGTCTTGATTTTTTCAATACGTTGGATCTCTGGGAACGTGTCATCGTGGAATAGACGCCAGGCCTCCGGACGGTGGCCAGCATGTAAGAGGCAAGCGGACGGGCTGCCGACGGCAACGTCTCGCCGGTGCTCGTTCGCCCTCCCGAAGAGATCGGCCGGGGGGGCCCAGGCCGCCTCGGGCCGTGGCAGAACATGAGGAGGAGGAGGAGGAGGAGGAGGAGGAGGAGGAGGAGGAGGAGGAGGAGGAGGAGTACTGGGCTCCGGGAGCGTCAGGTCCTTTGCTCGGGGCGAGAAGCCGGCCCTGGGGAAGCGGTCGAAACTTCTGGGGGTTCGCGTCGTGAGTCCGAGGCCGGCTTCGGAGGCGCGCGGGAAAAGATGCTCGGCACCAGCGGCAGTCGGAGCGGGGGTGGGTGAGGAGATGTGAGGGGCATGAGGGTTTGGAACCCTCTGGGACCCCAGATCTGGCCGAAGTCGGCGCGTTCCAGCCTGCCCCCCCCCCCCCCCCCAAAACACACCCGACCACAACATCTCCAAAGTTGAGGA
The DNA here is from genome assembly GCA_963575745.1 of Prorocentrum cordatum. Classification (NCBI taxonomy): domain Eukaryota; class Dinophyceae; order Prorocentrales; family Prorocentraceae; genus Prorocentrum; species Prorocentrum cordatum. The sequence goes on along the minus strand of CAUYUJ010015493.1, from coordinate 472,170 downwards.
ATTCCAGCGTTTTTTTTTTCAAATCGCCCATCTGCTCCAGTACCCCGCTTGGTGTGAGAATTCCCAGACCCTCCTGATTCAGATTGTTAAGGGTGCCAGTCCTGTCTGCACTTACCGAGCGTGGCAACAGCTCGTTTGTCATCCATCGTGGATCAGCCTGCGCTAAAAGAGGGGTTATACACAACGCATATGAACTTTCGAAAGTCCGCGCGGACATCTAGACTTCGTTCTTCGTTTGTGCAACATGTTTTGTTCCTGATCTCACTGAGCGTGACAACTCGGTACGGCCGAAAGGGGAACGAACAACATGACGATGCCAACCAGCAAATGCTGGCCCAG
>CAUYUJ010015493.1:449331-466831 GCA_963575745.1 Prorocentrum cordatum | reverse complement strand
TAGTAATTGTTGTTGTTGTTGTGGTGGTTGTTGTTGTTTTGGTTGTTGTTGTTAAGATTGTTGTAAATGTTGTTGTTGGTATTGGTATTTGTGTTGGTGTTGCTGTGGTTGTGGTTGTGGTTGTTGTTGTTGTTGTTGTTGATGACTCATTTCCAAATAATACGTCTTGTTGATATCTGGAAACGGTTCCGCGGGCTCTAGCCTCGACGCCGGCTGCAATTTCTCTGAACACGCGGCTCTGGCTCGAGCGTGGGGTTGAGTGTAAATGTGTGCCCTTGGAGTCCTGGCTACAACGTCAGCGGCTCCCGCTCGATACTTCCTCGCAATTTACACCGAGACATCCTGGCCAGAGAGGCCCCCGAACTCAGGAACGGCGCTCTCGCTCGAGACCCTCTCCCAATTCAATCAAGTTTGCGGAGGCCCAGCCACGACGACAAGGGCTCCTGCTCGATACTTCCTCACGATTTACTCCGAGAGCCCCTGGCCAGGAAGGCCCCCGAACTCAGGAACGGCGCTCTCGCTCGAGAGTATCTCGTGATCGAGTCAAATTGGTGGTGGCCCAACTGCGACGACAAGGGCTCTCCTGCTCGATACTTCCCCAAGGTGTGCTCCCAGAGGCCCTGGCCAGAGAGGCCCCCGAACTCAAGAGTGGCGCTCTCGCTCGAGACTTCCTCGCAATTCAATCAAGTTTGCGGAGGCCCAACCACGACGACAAGGGCTCCTGCTCGATACTTCCTCACAATTTAATCCGAGAGCCCCTGGCCAGGAAGGCCCCCGAACTCAGGAACGGCGCTCTCGCTCGAGAGTATCTCGTGATCGAGTCAAATTGGTGGTGGCCCAACTCCCCTGAAAGGGGGCGCGATCGAACGCGAAGTGGGCGGGTATCGAAGGTTGGGGAGTACAGACTGCAAGACACGCGAGCTAGTAGCAGCGAACATACTTACAATCATGGTTGTTGTTGTTGTTGTTGTTGTTGTTGTTGTTGTTGTTGTTGTTGTTGTTGTTCTTGTTGTTGTTGTCGTCGTCTTCGTTGTTGTTGTTATTGCTATTGCTGTTTCTGTTCCTCGCGACGATGGTGCCCCTCTGCAAGGAGCTGGAGCCCTCTGCCGCCTCTGTGGGCCACTTCTGGTTCGGGCGCCATGGCCCGTGGGAAAGTTGCGACCCTCGCGACGATGGTGCCCCTCTGAAAAAGGCTGAGGCCCTCTGCGGCCTCTGTGGGCCACTTGTGGTTCGGGCGCCCTGGCCCTTCTGAAAGTGGCGGCCCTCGCGAGGATGGTGCCCCTTCTAGAAGGGCCTGAAGCCCTCTGGCGAATGTGTGGGCTAGTTGTGGTTTGGGCGCCCTGGCCCTTCCGAAAGTGGCGGCCCTCACGACGATGGTGCCTCTCTGGAGGGGCTGAAGCCCTCTGGCGCCCGTGTGGGCCCGTTGTGGTTCGGGCGCCCTGGCCCTTCCGAAAGTGGCGAACCTGTTGAGGATGGTGCCCCGTCTGAAAGGGCTGAAGCCCTCTGGCGCCTGCGAGGGCCAGTTGTGGCTTGGGCGCCTCCTGTGGAGGGGCAGGAGCCCTCTGCCGCCTCTGTAGGCCACCTGTGGTTCGGGCGCCCTGGCCCCTCGAAACGTGGCGGCCCTCACGGGGATGGTGCCCCTCTGGAGGTGCTGCCGCCTCTGTAGGCCACTTGTGGTTCGGGTGCCATGGCCCCTCGAAGAGTGGCGACCCTCACGAGGATGCTACCCCTCTGGACGGGCTGAAGCCCTCCGCCGCCTCTGTGGGCCAATTTTGGGAGCCCCTCTGGAGGGGCTGAAGCCCTCTGCCGGTTCCTGGAGGGTTCGGCGAACTGCCACACCCTCCTTCCTCCTCTTCCTCCTCCTCCGCCTCCTCCTCCTGCCTCCTCCTCCTCCTCCGCCTCCTCCTCCTCCTCCTTCTCCTCCTCTTCCTCCTCCTCCTCCTCCTCCTCCTCCTCCTCCTCCTCCTCACAGGCTGCCCCTCCCCCCCGCGAAGCGTGCGCGCGCCGTCTTGGCCGACGTCTCCCGGAAGATGAGTCCGTGATCGCGGGCGAATTTCGCGCCCTCCTCAGGGCGCGTCTCATTGTTGCCGTCGTCGCCGTCGCCGCCGTCGCCGTCACCATCGCCGTCGCCAGCATAGAAGCGCAAGCACAGGATCAGACGGCATCGAATTCGGAGATCCGATACGATCCGAACGTTTCTCGGATCTGGCCGCATCGGCACGGAGTCGGAATCGAAGCGGGCCAGCCGCGCCAAGATGCACAACAACGCCATGCAAACATCGGGCCGCATCGGATCTCTGGGACATCGGAATCGAGTCGGATCGAATCCGCCCAAAACGGCATCGAATTAGATCGGTCGGATCGACATGGACCCTGAAGCGGGGGCATGCGTGTGTTCGATCAAAGGGCACGCCAACAAATTTGGGGAAAAAGATTCGGATGGGCTACCCATCAGCTTTCCCAAGCTCGTCTGGCCACGCACACCTCCTCCCCATCCCGCTTCCTCTCCTGCTCCCCCCTCCCCATCCTTTTCCTCCTCCTCCTCCTCCTCCTCGTTCCGCCTTCCTCCTTCCTCCTTTCCTCATCCTCCTTTCTCTTTCCTCGTTTCCTCTTCCTTCTCCTCCTTCCCCGTTTCCTCTTCCTCCCTCCTCCTCCGTCCTCCTTCCTCCTTCGACGTCCTCCTCCTGCGCCTCCCTCTCCCTCTCCCTCTCCCTCTCTTTCTCCCCCTCTCCCTCCTCCTCCTCCCTCCCCCCTCCCCCTTTCCTCCTCCCCCTCCTCCCTGCCCCTCTGCTGCCGCCTGCGCCCTCGCAGCCGCGCAGGTGCCCCACCCCCCCTCTCGAGTCCGCGTCGGTTAAGCAGGAGTGCGCAGGCCGGGCGAGGCGCCCCTGGGCGCCCCGGGCAGCTCGGGAGGCCCGGGGCCTCGGGTGGCGTCCTGCTCCGCCCGGGCGGCGAGCGCGGGGCCGCTCGAGGTGAGGAGGAGGAGGAGGAGGCGGAGGAGGAGGAGGTGGAGGAGGAGGACGAGGCCAGCGGACATGTGCAGACTCCCCGCCCCAGCAGCGCTCCTCGTACGAGACCTCGCGGCGCTCCAGGTCGCACTTGTTGCCTTCACCGGGCCGCCATGGCTGCCTTTCACTGTCCACGCTCCTAGGACCTTCTGCCCACCCACCTCCAAGGGACAAGGCAGGTGCAATAATCGGGCACCAGCAGCACAGCGCAACCAATCCCGCAGTGCGCCGCGCCAAGTCTGGCAATCTGGAAGTTTTTGCTGCGGGCCGATCCAAGTCTCGTGGCTACAACAATAGCGAACACTTCGCACCTCGTTTCTCTCTCCTGTCTTCTGTGCCCCCCTCTGTCTGCAACCGCTGCGGCCCCACCTCTTGCCCGCATGTGTAGGCTGCTGGGGAAGAAATCGATGCCAGGAGCCACAGATCTTTTCTCAAAGGGATAAAGCACACACGCACATCATTACACACAAGCGCACACACATACATACATACATACATACATACATACATACATACATACATACATACATACATACAAACCTACACATTTACATACACCTGCATACATATGTGCATGAAGCGACATACATACATACATTCATGCATGCATTCATACAAACATACAAACCTACAGACAACCACACACAGCCATACACACCTACATACACATATACCTACATAGATGCAACCATACACATACATACATACACACGTGCATGCACGCATGCACACATAAAATCATACATGCATACACGTATGCATACACGCATATGCGCACATACATACAAACATTCATGCATACAAGGAAGCACACACCAGCAACCATACACATACATACCTACTCACGTACGTACATACACATACACATACAATTACATACATACTTACACACATGCATACACATACATACACATACATACCCACAAAGCTACATTCAACCATACATGCATACATACATACATATATGTGTTTACGCAAGCACGCATCCACACATGTATACTATGTATACACATGCGTACCTAAATACATACATGCATACAAACAGACAGACAGACAGACAGACAGACAGACAGGCAAACAAACACATACATGTGTATATGTATATACACAAGACTGCATTGGCGCTTCGCGCCATCTCTCTCTCTCTCTATATCTCTCTATATATATATATATGCATCTGTTCCTATTCCCCTCCCCCCCTCCCCCTTAAACCGGACCCCCCCCGGGACGCCCCGGACGCCCTTTCGGACGTCTCGGGGGCTCCCTGGACGCCCTTGGAAAAGGTCCGCTGGCCCTTCCGGGCCTCCCAAGGCGCCTTGCCGGGCCCTGCGAGCAGACTCGGAGCGATCAGAGGGGCCACCGGAAAGGCACAAGAGAGACCCAAGCCAGCACAAAAACGCTCCAAAAGGAACCTCGAGGCTCCAAAAACGCCCCACGAGGCCGTTAAGAGAGCCCCGGGAAAACAACAGTCGCCCCGTTCCCTCAGGAATAATCCAGGACGGCCCGATGGGCCCCCGATATCGCCCCAAGGCGGCCCCAACAAAAACAAACCAGGAGGTTTGAAGCCGGCCCACGAGGGCCCCAAGACTGTCCCAGGGAACCCCCGAGACTGCCCACAAAAAACCCAAGATGCCCCCAGAAGGCTCCTGAGAGAGACCCACGAAAGCCATAAGAGATCCCCTAAAAGGCCACTAGAGGCCCCCAAGAGGGCCCTGGATGGCTTCAGAAGACCTTTGGAGGGCCCCAGCTCCCCAATACGGCCCGAAAAAGCCCCCGGACGGTCTAAGAGGCCCACGACGGGCGAAAAGAAAGCCAACAACGCCCAGACGGTGTTATCCTACGAAGTACGTCGACCTAGCCCGACGATCTTGGTTCCACGCTTGAGGCTCGATGTTTAAGTTCCTCGATCGAGAGAGACAGGCAATGGATCTATATTCGAAGTTCGACGATCGAAAAATTCCTGTGTTTGGGGCCCTCCAGGCAATCAGGAAGCAACCGAACATTGATTTGTTCGGAGCTACTGCGACTTCTTCTGCGTGTCATGGGAGCGCTCCTTACTTCCACAAAAGACCTTCGCGCGTCAAGCAAGTCACTACTCCTTCCCATTCCTGTGCGCAAGCGTGTGGGCACATCGGGCGAACGCGGTGTCAGCAGGCACCAAAGATATCAGACAAATGAACCGGTCGCCCGTCCAGGCCTCGAGATCCTCCCTGCTGAAGCAAACGATGATTTGTTGCTTTGCCGAAGCGCGCGGCGCGAAACGCCAATGCAGTCGTGTATCTATGATCTACGTATGTATGTTCATGTCAATGTATAGGTGTATGTGTATATATATATACAAGATTTGAGGGCTCGCTTCGCTTCGCCTCAATCTTGGTCCTGCGGCCATGCGCACCCAAACACTCGGTGAATGGATGACGTCTGCAAGCACATGATGACCGTGAGAGGGGTGGCGGTCCGTCATCATTCCCGGACGGGTCATAAGCATTCCTGTGTTTGGGAGACGGCGACATACCGCGACGAGGCCATAGTCACCGATGAGGGGTTAGAGGAAACGGTGACCACGAGGGGGGTCGCGGTCACCTCCGCAAAGACGCACCCGAAACTTGTCTCTGGACGTCCCCCGGGCCAAGCAGACTGCATGCTGCATGGTCGTCGCGCTTCTCTTGGGAATCAGTAGCCCTCTGAGAGGGCAGAGCATTGCAGTGAGACGATCGGGAATGAAGAGGAGGAAATGAAATGAAGGGAAGAAGAGGAGAGGAGGGCGAGGAAAAAGGGAGAGATACGGTCGGGGATAGGTGAGGAGGAAAGGAGGAGGGAGAGAGAGAGGAGAGGACAGAGGGGGAGGAGGATGACACGAGGAGGGCGAGATAGGACGAGGAGGGAGTCAGAACAGGAGGAAGAGGAAAAGGATAAACTGGGAAAGGAACGAGGGAACGAATGGGGGGTTGCGATGTGCGAAACTGTCGCTACCTTCGTGGGCCGCTGGCGGGTCCAGCGGAGAGGCGTGATCCGCGGACCAGAATGAGGCCTCGCCGTCCCGGGGGGCTTCGAACAGCGAAGCTGTCGCCACGTTCATGGCCCTCTCGTCATTGCTCCTTTGTCAGATCGTGATCGCCCTCTTTCCGATGATATGAGTCGCAAAAGTAATGCCGTGAATGGGGAACAGTGGTCTGCGGCCTCACGTTCTTTGGCGAAGCGTTCAAGGACACTGCGAATCCGTCAAGGCGTAAGTTGGAAATAAACGGTCCTGGGTATAGTCGCCTCTTGTGTACAAAGGGTTGGGTGCGTCTCCGGGTCAGTCGTTTCTGGAGGGTCTCTTGGGAACCCTGGGGAAACTATCCTTGGGCGTTTCTGGGACCTGTTGGGCCTTGATTGGGGCACCCTTAAGCTCGAAGACGGCCCAAGAGCGCGTCAGGAAGCCCATTCGTTGCCTCTCCTTGTTCCTTGTCAGAAGCCTCGCGATCGCCAGGAGTGGCTCGGGGCGTCCGGGGAGGGGACTCTTGGAAGGTTTTTGGGGCGTCCTGGGGGCCTCATGTGAGCTTTTTGGGGGCCGCCTGGGGGCCTCTTGGGGGCCGCGTAAGGGCATCTTGGGGCCCCGTGGGGCCTCTTGGGGGCCTCTGGGGGCATCCTATGGGCCTCTTGAAGCCGAAGGCTTGAAATTTGAACTTGGTTTTCGTTTTCTGGGACGCCTGTGCGGCCCGTCCAGATGGTCTCTGGGCTGTCTTGGGGGCCCTTGGGGCACTCTTAGGCTCTCTTTGGGCGTCTTGGGGCCTTCTTGGGAGCCTCTTGGGCCGTCTTGGGAGTCTCTTGGGCCGACTTGGACGTTATGAAAGGCCTAGAGGCGAATATGTTGAGAATGTATTTTTTACGATGGGAATGGGGCTATTTTGGCCTCGCGGGGCCCTTTTGGGGGGCTTCTTGGGTGCTTCTTGGGCCGTGTTGGGTCGGCTTGGGGCGGTCGCGGTGTCATCTGAGGCATCTTGGGCCGGTGTCCTCGGGCGTCTTGGGCCGCTGGGGGGCCAGTAAGAGCGTTTCGCGCATCGTTCGGTGACCTGGAGGGCTTGGAAGTCCGCTGGAAAGGGGCCCGGGGGCCAAGGGCGGCCGTCCAAAAAGGTATGTGGGGGGGGGGTGTGGGCCATCCGGGGGGGATTTTGCCTTACAGGATGTATAATTCTAGGAATATACATTCTTATTTATATTTTCTTGTTACCCAGACCCCCCCCCGCCCCCTACACCAAATCCCCCCCCCAAGGATGCCCGGGACACCCTTTCGGACGTTTCGGCGGCCCCCAGGACGCCCTTGGAAAAAGGTCCGCTGGCCCTTCTGGGCCTCCCAGGGCGCCTTGTCGGGCCTTGCGAGCATATTCGAAGCGATCAGAAGGGGTCATCGGGGGCGCAAGAGAGACCCAAGACAACACAAGAGCGCTCCTCGAGGAACCTCGATGGTCCGAAGACGGCCCACGAGGCCCCCAAGACGCCCCAAAACGCCGGTAAGAGAGCCCCGGAGAAGCAAACATCGTCCCATTCCCTTGGGAAAATGTAGATCTTTACCATCTCCGTGTTTTTGGTCTTCGCAGCGTCCAAGACGGCCCGATGGGCCCCCAATTTTGCCCCAAAACGGCCCAAGAGCCCCCCCAGAGGGCTTGAAGACGGCCCGAGAGGGGCCCGAGACTGCCCCAGAGCCCCGGGACTGCCCACAAGATGCCCAAGATGCCCCCAGAAGGCTCCCAAGAGAGACGCACGAAAACCATGGGAGATCCCGAGAAGGCAACTGGAGGCCCCCAAGAGGGCCCTAGATGGCTTCAGAAAACCTCTGGAGGGCCCCAGCTCCCCAAGACGGCCCAAGAAGGCCCCAGGACGGCCCAGAAAGGCCACAGGACGGCCCAAACGAGTCCCAACAACGCCCACACGACGTTATCCGCGCTCGTTCTCTCTCTCTCTCTCTTGTTTTCTCTCTCTCTCTCTCTCTTTCTCTCTTTCTCTCTTTCTCTCTCTCTCTCTTTCTTTCTTTCTCTCTCTCTCTCTCTCTTTCTCTCCCTTCCCCCATGTGACTTTCTGTCGACATCCGCGTTCGTGGCATCCGACGGCCATCCCCATTCGCCCGTTCCTTCCTCCGGACCTTCTCCCCGTTTTCCCCCCCTCCTCCCCCCTTCCGCCTCCTCAGTCCCCCCCATCATCCCTGCTCGCTTCCCGTTCCCCGCTCATGGACAGGTGCCATCGCAGCAATTTGATGCTTCGTCGTTTGCCAGCACTTTCGCGCGTAAAAAACATAATTCCTTCCCAATTCCTACGCACATGCGTGCAAGCGCATCGGGCGAGCGCGGTGTCAGCAAGCACCAAGGATATCAGAAAAATGAGTCGATCGCCCGTCCAGGCCTCGAGGTCTCTCCTGCTGAAACAAGCGATGATTTATCGCTTTGCCGGGGAAGCGTCCGGAACAAGGCGCATGGCGCGAACCGCCAGTGCAGTCTTGTGTATATATATATATATGCTAGAACCAGCGCGCGCGCTTCGCGCGCGCTCAAGTTCTAGCTGGGCTTGAGGGGCGAATGCATGGAATATCATCCTTCTCGTTTCTTGCATCCAGGGACTCTCTTGGAGGCCCTGCGCAAGCCTCGGAATCGTGTAGGAGGGGGACTGCGGAAATGCAAGGATCATTAATCGCCGTTAAGTGTTCAACAATTTGGGGCCCTCGAAGGCTTCCTGGGTTCTTTTCTGCGGCCTTCATTGTGGTCTGTTGTGCAAGAATAGACAGAGGGGCGAACTTGGAAAAAACGGAATGGTGGGACTTCCCTTTTTTATCAAGTTGTAGTGTCTGGGCTGTGGGTTCGACGTTTTCTGGATGCAGACCACGGTCTGTTGGGATGAAGCAGGGGGTGACTTTGAAACAAGGGTTTCTAAAAGTCCACTGCTTCAACTCATGGGATCACGGGATCTCGATTTCTACAATGGTTTCAGGGGCAGCCAAGAGGACACAAAAACGATCCAAGAGAGTGCCAAGACAGCGTCAGAGAGTTCAACAGCATTCCCGAAACATTTTCGCATGTGACCCCGAAATCTTGATGGGGCTCGGGGAAGAGGATGAGGAGTATGCGTCCTAACTTGAAAACACAAGACATCTCTGGAAACTTATATGTATATAAAAATAAATAAATCAATCAACAAATAAATAAATAAATACATACATAAATCATATCCTCGGTCTTGGAGCGTTGGAAGCCGGAAAGCATGAGAAGGCGAAACAAGTCGACACAAACCACGGACAAACATCGATTTTACCCTCTTCGGACTCTCTCGGGACGGCTCTCGCTCTTGGGCTGTTTTGGGGGCCTCGTCGGGGATTTTCTGGGAGCCTCTCAGGGGTCAAGGGTCTGGGGTGTTTGCCTCTGGGGGTCCCGGGGTCCTCTCAGAGGTCTCTGGAGGCCTCCTGCTCCCGCTCTTGGGGTCATCTTGGGCCTGTTCTGGGGTGGTCTGGAGCTGTCCTGGGCGCCTCTTCGGCAATCTTGGGGCCGTCTTGGCCCGTCTTGGGGCCGTCTTGGGGCCGTCTTGGGCGGTCTCGGGGCGGTCTTGGGGGTCTCTCCGGCCGTCTTGGAGCGTTGGAAGCATGAAGTGGTGAGAAGGCCAAAAACCCTTTAAAACAATACAACTCAAAATTAACGATTTTAGGTTCTCCAGGCGCTCTCGGGAGGCCTCTCGGAGCTTTCTTGAAGTCTCTTGGAGGCCTCCTGGGAGCCTGGAGAGCCGCCGAAAGCTATCCTGGGTTGCTTGGGAGCGTCTTGGGCCGTTCTATGACGTTCTGGGAGCTTCTTGGGGTCGTCTTGGGATGTCCTTTGGCGTTTTGGGGGCTCCCTGGGAGGTCGGGAAACGCGGTAGCCGGAGCGTTCCGCAGATGTTCCGAGAAGGTGTGGGACCCCCGGAGGAGGGGGGCGCATTTGTTGAATTTGGGAAAAACAAGAATCTCTGGAATCCCCTTTCTTTTTTCAATCCTGGGGCCGTCTTGGCCCGTCTTGGGGCCGTCTTGGGGGCCTCTTGGGCGGTCTTGGGGGCTTCTTCGGCCGTCTTGGAGCATTGAAGGCATGAAATGGTGAGACAACAATGAGAATTAACGATTTTAGGTTCTCCGGGCGCTCTTGGGAGGCCTCTCGGAGCTCTCTTGAGGTCTCTTGGAGCCTCCTGGGAGTCTGGAGAGCCGCCGAAAGCTATCCTGGGTTGCTTGGGAGCGTCTTGGGCCTTTCTATGACGTTCCGAGTGCTTCTTGGGGTCGTCTTGGGCTGTCTTTGGGCATTGTGGGGGCTCCCAAGGAGGCCGGGAAGTGCGGTACTGGGAGCGTTCTCGAGATGTGAGCGAGGTGGAGGACGCCCTGGGAGGGGGCCCGGTACAAGACTGCAGTGGCGCCTCGCGCCATGCATCTTGGTCCTTCAAGTTTGGTGTACAGGCGGAATGGCAGGAAAATCAAGCCGACGATTTAGCGATAACTCCTTGTTGCCTTTTTCCGGCATCGCCGTTCTAAGAATGTTGTTCGTTATCCTTCCTTCATGTTTCTTTTTCCTCATTCTCGCCATACCCTGCGTATTCTTCCCATCCTCCTCAGCTCTTTTTGCGGAGGCTCCTCCTTGGAGAGCCTCTGGGGGCCTCACACAAGTTGTCAGGCTTTCTTGAAGCCTTCTGGAGGCCTCCTGGGCCTCTTCTGGGGGCCTCTGGGGGCTTCCTCGGGCCATCCTGCCTCCAACCGCGGTCTCTCTGATCGACCGGGTCACGATTTGGAATGCTTCGGTGGGCGTCTTGGGGCCATCTTGGGCCGTCATGGGGCTCTCTTGGGCCATCTTGGAACCCTGTTGTGCCGTCTTGGGGCTCTCTTGACTGCCTGGAAACCCTTTCGGATGGTCGTGGGGCGATTTTCGAGCCTCTGAGGCGACTTCGGACGCCCAGAAAACCGCCGTTTTAGAGCGTCGGGAAGCCGAAAAGAGGAGAACCCCCAAATGCACCAAAAGCCAACCGAAAATCAATGAAGTTTGCCTCTTGGGGCCTTCTTGGGAGTGCTCTTTGAAGCCTCTCGGGACGTTGTGAAGCGATCTTTGGGGGTATGACGGCTTCTTTAGGGTCGTCAAGTACCGTCTTGGGGCTCTCTGGTGTCGTTTCGGGAGCGCGCCTGAACGCTGGGAGCCCTTTGAGGCCGTCTTCGTGCTCTCGTGGGGTTCTCCTGGGTCGTCTGGAGGGTTGCCCGAGAGGCCTGGTGTGGGCCAAATTTGTTAGGGGGGCGGGAGTGCGCATTTTCTGGGGTCCCTGGCCCTATATATATATATATATATATATATATATATATATATATATGAATAGGAATAACGACGCGCGCAGAAGGTGTCCAACATGTTAAAACGTATCACAAACTCCAACAAGGCCCCCAAAGCGGCCAGCTCGCCGCCGCGCCCGCGGGTGGCGGCGCCGATGATCGACATGCTCGAGTTTGCCCCGACGCGCTGCGCGCTGCCCGGACGCACCACACTCCGACAACTTTTGTTGGAGGTCCCAGAGCGGTGCGGTGCCACACCGTGCGGTGACCTCGGAATCCCCAAAGACCTCGCCGCACGGTCCGTCACCGCACGACTTTGGGACCTGGCCCCCATTGCCAGAGACAGCCTCGGAAAAGTCCCAGAATCGTGCGGTCGCCCCGAGTGCCCACTGACTCACCGCGCGGTGTGGTCACCACACCGCTTGGGGGCCGGGGGTTCTCGAGTGTGGTCCGAGGAGGAGGAGTAGGAGGAGGAGGAGGAGGAGGAGGAGGAGGAGGAGGAGGAGGAGGAGGAGGAACGAGCGTCCCTGGCGATCGTCTCTCCCCGCCTAGGGCCGCTGCGTGCGCGCGAGCGCGGAGCCTCTCAGGCTCACGAGGAAGAGGAGGAGGAGGAGGTGGAGGAGGAGGAGGAGGAGGAGGAGGAGGAGGAGGAGGAGGAGGAGGATTCTGCATCGGCTCAGAGGCGCGCCGCATCGGCTCACCACACGCTGCCGTCGCCACACCGTTTTTGGGGGCCCCCGGGCGTTGGGCGGCGCGCCGTGCGGGCGGCCCTGGGTCGGGGGAGACGAAGGAGGGGAGGGGACAGCAGAGGGCAAGGGCGGGCGCTTGCCGACATTATGTCTGTGTGTTAGTGTGTGCGTGTGTGTGGGGGGCTCCTCCCGGGGCTTCACCGCCGGACTCCTGTCCAAGGTGTACCTTTTCCTGCACGTCGACTTCGGCACCGCCTGGTCCCTGGGCTTCGCCATCTCCCGGCCGCGTGAGGCCCCGCCTTCTTCCGCCCGTTCTCTGCTAATTAAAGCTGTGCGCGTCCCGCTTAGCTTTCAGCGGAAGAGGTTCGCTCTCGCCCCGCAAATCAAAATTGTGTGGGGGGGCACCCTCGATTCATCTCCTTCAGTGCCACTATTATCCGGGTGCAGGCAAAACGCGGTCTGGACTCCGCTCGGAGTATTCTGCGCACTCGGGGGCCCCATACGATTCGGAGGACGACGACGAGGACACGCGGGGGGGGCTGGAAACCTCGTGGCTGCTGGCAGCCACTGGAACGCCCCCCCCTCCTGGCGCCTCGAGAAGGTGCCCGTTGCCCCGAGCTCGAATCTCGGGAGACCCAACGGGGTCGAGCCGATATCCCGAACTGCCGCCCGGCTCAGCGCGCGGGTGCAGCGCCGCCACAAATCGGGTGTGCCGAAGAGCGGATCTAGGAATCGGGGGTCAGCGCATGCATCATGGTCCGAGACATGTGCGCAGACACGGTGTGTGTGTGTGTGTGTGTGTGTGTGTGTGTGTGTGTGCGTGCGTGCGTGCGTGTGTGTGTGTGTGTGTGTGTGTGTGTGTGTGTGTGTGCGTGTGTGTGTGTGTGTGTGTGTGTGTGCCACGGGGCGTGTTGAGAGAACTGGAGGTGGCCATGAAATCTGGGAAAATTGATGGCCACGGCAATGATGTCGACAACATGAAATCTTTCGGTGTCCCGTTGGGACTCTCGGTGTGTCCCGGAGGGGCTTCCTGTGTCCTGGTGGCTGTCTATGGTAAAAAGCTTTTTGGAAAGCTCTTCGGGTGCTCGTCACTACCTCTCATGAGCCTCCTAAGCAGCTCTTCGTAGGCTCTGCAGAGGCTCCTCAGTAGCGTCTCGCACGCTCGCATTAGAGGTTCTCAAGAAGATCCTCAGGAACTCACCAGGAGCTCTCCGCAGGCATCTGATGCTATGATTCGAACGGCTCTTGAAAAACTCTTGAGGAGGACCAATCCCTCGAACGGTCTCCTATGCGATGCGATGCGACGCCGTGCTCTGCTACGGTGCAGATTCTACACGCAAGATCCCGCGCACTTGCGGCTCCACACACAGGCTTCCGCACACACGCGCGCGCACGTGCATGGATCCACGCACATTGGGTTCCACACGCGTGAGTCCACACACTGGTACAATCTCGGTGCAACTCATGGCTGTGCGTTGCTGTGTGTGGGCGCGGAAAAGAATTCGATTCGCCGAATCCACGAGCGCCGGGCGCGCGCGAGGCAATGGCATGTTGTTGTCGGTTCCGCGGAGCCAGACTGCGAAATGTTGATTCGAATGAGAATGGGTTGGTAATGGGTTGGTAATGGCGTCGGCCGCAGCCGACCATTGGAGGCGACCCCTGCCGTCATGCGCATTGCCTTGCGCCGATGTGCGTTGCAGTTAGCGCGTCACCTTGTGTTGTTTGCGTTTCGTGGACTGCGCTGGTCCACTGGCTTGGGCCGGCGCAGAGGCAGCTCATGTGCAAACGAAAATGTATCCACACATGATGGCAGACACGTAGGTGCCAGAACTCCCTGAGCAACACTTGCACTGAAAAGGTCCTTTTTTTTGGGACCCATAGTGGCTCAGGAGGCTCCAGGGGGTCCCAGTAGAAGGCGGTCGACTCCTTGGTCGAGCAGTCCGAGGACACCGTGGCGAGGGGGGGGGCCCACTGTCCGTGGGGAGCGCCTGCCTGCCGAATGGCAAGCAGGGCAAGAGACAGCCGACTTGCACTGAAAAGGTCCTAGCGGATGTTGAACGAGCAAGCGAACGTGCGGCGCCGACTTCGGTGGGCGGCCGGGCTCCAGGGTCTCGGTTCCGGCCTTCCTGTGCGTGTCAAATTTCGGTGATCGGCCAACTTCCTGTGGCTTCCCAGGGTCCAGGATTCGAGAGCAAAGAGCACATACCCGAAAGTTCAAGACAGCGCGGAGAAGAAAGAGTAGCGAGTAACGATTCGGCAATGCAGTGCGCAATTGATCTGGAGACAGCCGTAAAAAGCGTAGAGGGACAGAGAAGGAGAGAGAGGGAGAGGGACAGAGAGAGGAAGAGAGAGAGAGAGAGAGTTAGCGAGAGAGAGAGAGAGAGAGCGAGAGAGCGAGAGACGGAGGACGTGAACACGCGTAAATGAAAAACAAGGAGCATGCAGTCAAACTAATGAATAAGGCGTGAGGGGTGCCAATACGGTAGAGACTGAACACTCCCACTCACCCAAAAATTCAAAGTTGGCACGCGCGGGGGAGAGACTGCGGTCGAGGTGCAACGCATCAGACCCACCGCCAACTTTGAGCATTGGGGGGGGGGGAGGCGTTGACATATGAACGTGACATGAGTGTTCGCTATGTTTTCCGAGGACTGTCTCACAGCGCTAGAGGGCGATGTTGGAGGTCTTTCGGGCCGTCGTGGGGTGATCTCGGAGGCCTCTCGGGGACATTTTGGAGGCCTCTTGGGGCGTCTTCGGCTGTCAGAGGCCAGAGAGTACGAGCGCTCACCGGATACTCAACAACGTCAGGAACATCATGGGTCTTGGTTCCTTGCTGCGTTTCTCGGGTTCTTTGGCCTTGGCTCCTTGTTGCCTTTCCTCCGGTCCCTCGGTCTTCCATGGTCTTGCTTTGTTGTGCCACCCCCAGGCGAGGCCAAACAACGCCAAGCAATGCAAAGGCAATGCCGTTCAATGCCAATCGACGCAAAGCATTGCAATGCCAGTGACACGTGATGCGCTCGGGTCTGAGTACCCAACCCATGGTAACAAGTGGCACGTTTCGGTCTGGTCGCCGTATGTTCCCACACACGGCCAAGCAACGTCCATTAATGCCAAGCAACCCAGATTCCTCGGTAATGCCACGCAGTGCCGAGTAATGCAAAGCAATGGGCTCTCTTGATGCCCGTCCACATGGGAACGCATCTCACACACCCCCTCCTCCGCCTGGGCATCGCAATGCCTGGGAGTGCATTGCTCCCTCCTCCTCTGCCGCCGTCGCTGACTCCTCGTTTTATCATGTTCTCCCTCCTCTTTCTTCTCCCCCTGCCACGCCCGAATCTGATTGCAGGGTCCGCGCTAATGAGGCCAACAAGGCCAATAGTCCCCCCTGGCAACGCAAAACAATGCAGCACAATGCTAAGCAATGCCAAGGGATGCGCGGCATTGCCAAGCACTGACAGAGCTTCCAGAGGCTTCTAGAGCTTCGGGGGCATCCAGAGCGACGAAGATGACGAGGCCGAGGAGGAGGAGGAGGAGGAGGAGGAGCTGTTCGAATGGTGAAGACGACAACGAAGACGACAATGACGACGATGCTGATGATGATGATGATGCTGATGATGATGATGCTGATGAGGAGGACGATGATAATGATGGCGGTGATGACGATGAGGATGCTGCTGATGATGGTGGGCAGGCGGTGAAATAAGAACAACGCCGTCACATGTGACACCTCTCAACTTCACTTCTGGGAGCTCATTGGGGCCGTCTCAGGGTTCCCATTGGCTCCTGTGAAGCAATCTTGGGAGTCCCTTGGGGTCCTCTTGGGCCGTCTTCGAGTTCTTTTGAACCGTTTTGGGGTCCTCATCGCCGTCTGGACGGTCTCTTCCGGCCGTCGTGGAGCCGCCTTGAGGCCGTCTTGGGCTGCCGACAGGCCCTCTCAGGTCGCGTAGCTTTGCACCGATGAGTGCTTGAAAAGGCGAGAGTTCCACAACCTTTTTAACACTGAATGGGGATCAATATTTTTGGCCTCTTCGGGCCCTCCAGCCAAACTGTGGCAAGGCATGGTGTCTGCCAAATTTTCGGACCATCTGCTGATTCGGATTTTGGGACTTTTCTATGGTGTAAGTGGCTGTCGCGAAACATGATATTCAAAAGGACCCGAAGGGAAAACAACCCTTAGGGGTTCCGAATCCGCATGCGCATCGGTTACATATTCTTACACCTTAAGCCCAAACAGTGCGGACACAAACAGACCCATCGGTGCACTCGAAGGCCAATTGCAAATACTCGGCGGACGCAGAGGGCCTCAACGGGGCGCACAAAGCCCCCCAAACACGAAGTACTGGCCGCTCACCCCCTTCTTACCAGTCTGAAGCATCACCCCCATCCCTGTGACTGCCATCACCCTGTCTCGGTGCCGATCTTTCCCTTCCGAGGGCACCTCCCTAAAATTGTCATCGCCCTGGGCTTGCCACTCTCGAGAGTACGGATTCGCCCGAGGATGGCTGCCCACTCCGACACTCCCGACGAGAAGCCGGCCAGCTCGCCGCGGAGCCCGCGGGCGGGGGCACCGATCAGCATGATCGCCATGTTCGGGTTCGCGTTCTGGCGCGCCTCCTGTCCGCGCGCGCCCCGCGCGCGCCTCTCCCGAGAGGGAGCGCCTCGGGAGGGCGGGGCGGCGGACCTCTCCCGCACGTGGACGTTACATTCGAACCCTGTGGCCCAGGATGCCCCCCCGACCCCCCGAGATTAATATCGATGGCGTGGCGACGGAGGGGGCGTACTGCAGGTTCGTGTCGTGTCGACCCCGGCGTTGGTTCCCGACACCGCGCTGGATCGTTCAACCTTGAACGATCGGCCGTCTCCGCAACGCCCGATCGTTCAACATCGACCGATTCTGGGCCGCCGTCGGCGTTCAACGTTGAACGTCGGCGGCGGGGTCGCCGCCGGTCGACACGACGCGAACCTACCGTAAGTGGACAGAAATATTCGAACCCCAAAGCACCGCCTTGACTGAGATCAACATTGATGTCGGGGGCGCGGGGGTGATTCAGAATCTCCCTCGAGAGCGTGAGGGTTCGAACATATTGTCCATCTACTGTCCAACGCGCTGCTGTTAGTCGTTGCCTAATTTTTCGTTCCGTGTTCGTCCAAGCCTTCTTCGTCAAAATCGGCCTCTGGGGGGCCGTCAGGCGAAGATCCGGGTCGAGAAGCCGGCCTGGGGGAATGAGTCGATCTTGGGCCTGCTGGCTCGACAGACGGACAAACGCGATCCGCCCGAGGTCTGGACAGGGCGACAGGGCTGGACTGGGAGGGTGCGTTCCTTCAAATCGCTTGGGCCTTGTGTTCCCCATATCCAAATGATGGGGTCCTTTTTATTCTCTGACCGCGCTGGACCTCTCCCCTCCCCTCCTCCCTCTCTGCACTAGACAAGGATGATGATTGTCACGATGATGACCATGGTATGGTGAGAGCATTATGTGAGCATGATGGTGATGGTGAACGATAAATGAATA
>CAUYUJ010015493.1:439331-444331 GCA_963575745.1 Prorocentrum cordatum | reverse complement strand
CTCGACTGCATTGCAAATACACCACTTGTACATTCAAATGCAGGAGGCGAAACTCACATAACATTCGTACACGACCCCAATCTCGCCGCACTTCGCCCTCGGCGTCCTCGGTCGGGAGGGCCAGCTCAGCGAGCCTCGCGGCAGCTCGACCGCCGTCTCCGTCTCCACGGAGGAGTGCGGCTTCGTTCTCGCCGAGGTAGTCCGCGATCACTCCACTGAGCGCCAACTCAGCGGTGGCGGAGCAGGCAGTAGCAGCATCGCAGTCGGCATGCTCTTGTCCCTGGCCGCCTACGCTGTCGTCGTCGCTGTCGTTGTGGCTGACGGCCTCGCCCAGGCGGCCACCGACGGACAAAAGCAGCGGCGAGGACCCGCCAGCCGCAGGCACGGCATGGTCCACGAAGGCGCCGCAGTCGTCCACGTCGCCGCCGCACTCTCTCCCGCCGTCGTAGCCCACGATGCCCAGCGCGCCCAGCGACAGGTCGTCGGACGCGGCCGCGGCGGCTGCCACACTTCCCACTTGTGATCCTGACCTGCACTCCAGGAGCGCTGGGCGCGGCGGCGGCGCCAGGGCGCACTCCGTCAGCCAAGCCGCCAGGGGCGCCTCGGAGGCCACCGGCGGGGCCGAGAAGACAACGGCACCACACGTGCACCGCATCCCCGGTGGCAGCAGAGGCTCGCGCTCAGCCAGGTGCCACCCCGCCGCCAGGCCCGAAACAAAGGACACCGTCTCGGCATGCGCCTTGGCCCACTTGCCTGGCGCCAGCCGCGGTTCCGAGAGGGCCTTCTCCAGGTCCACAGCATACAGCGCACCTGCGGGCAGTTCAGGAAACGGGCCCGCCGCCCCCGCGCCTGCCAGCAGTGCGCACACATCCTCGTCAGGCTCATCGTCCAGCCGCTCCCCTAAGGCACCACCGAAGGCGCCCGCCTCGGGAGCCGCGGGCCTTGCGCCGAGCCTCGGGCCGTGCTGCGCCACGCGGAGCTGCGCAGCCCCAGCGTCCAGCAGGTTGATGCCCTCAGCTTCCGCATGGAGGGCCACGTTCCGTCTCAGGCGCTCGACCGCACTCGGCACCTCCCCACGGATGAGGGCAGCCAAGGCAGGGGCGGCCGCTGCCAAGCGCCTGCTCAGCTCGCCGTCCGCGCCCGTAGCCCCGAGGGCCGCCGCCAGGTCCTCGTAGAGCCTGCGCCAGGCCCGCGCCTCGAGCGACAAGCGGTGCACGGCTGCCTCAGCCGCCGCAGCCGCTGGATGGCCAGCCAGGGCCGCCGCTCGCATCAGGCCGACTGTCGCCACACGGGGCGACATCCCGCGCCATCATGCCCAGACGCCCGCGCGCGCGCGCCCGAGGCAGGCATGAGCCAAAATGGCTTGAGCCAAAATGGCTACGGATCGTCGCCGTCGTCGTCCTCGCCGCCGTCGTCGTCGTCGTCGTCGTCGTCGTCGTCGTCGACGTGGCCGTCGTCGCCGTCGTCGTTGTCGCCGTCGTCGTCGTCGTCGTCGTCGTCGTCGTCGTGGCCGTCGTCGCCGTCGTCGCCGTCGTCGCCGTCGTCGTCGTCGTCGTCGCCGTCGTCGCCGTCGTCGTCGTCATCATCGTCTTCGTCGTCGTCGCCGCCGTCGTCGCGGTCGTCGTCTTTGTCGTCGTGCTTGTCGTGCTCGCCGCCGTCGTCGTTGTCGTCGTCGTCGTCGTCGTCGCCGTCGTCGTCGCCGTCGTCGTCGTCGTCGTCGTCGTCGTCGTCGTCGTCGTCGTCGTCGTCGTCGTCGTTAACCTTGTCGCTGTCGTCGTCGCCGCCGTCGTGGTCGTCGTCGTCTCGTCGTCGAAGGGGGAAAGGGGAAGAGCTCGCCAACACACTCTGGGCTCCAGAACCTCCAAAATCACAATCTGGGGCCTCCAAAATGCCATCTGAGCTGGCTCAAACTGGCCGCCCACACACGGAGGGGTCGTCAAAGACGGCCAAGATGGCCGCACTATTGCCCAAGACGCGTCAATGATGCCCCAAGAGGGCTCGAAGATGACCCCCTAGAGGCCCCAAGAAGCAAGCATCGTCAAAATCCATTGGGGAAGCGCATATTTTGAGTATGTTCGCATTTGGGGTCTTCACAGCGTGTAAAAAGGCCCGAAAGGTTCCCGACATCGCTCCAAGACGGCCCAAGAAACCTCCAAGACAGAGGGCCCGAAGACGGCCGAAGAGGGCCCCACGACAGCCGAAGAGGCGCCCGAGATGGCCCACGAGAGCCCCGCCAAGGCCCCACGGGACAACCCGAACTGATATTCCGAATCCTTCGCCCCAAAGGAGGACCCCCCGAGACCGTTAGCAGGCGCCCAAGAAATTCCCCAAGAGGCCCGAAAAAGGCCAAAATAGAGGCCCCCAGGGAACCCCCCAAAGGCCCCACCCGTGGACTTCATCCATTTTCGGGGGGTCGGCGGACTGGCGCGAGCCTCTTAGAAAATTTCCTCACTGCGACCCTACCTAGAAGGTGGAGCCCCTAGGAAAGTAGCATTAGTTGCTATGCTATACGATGCTATGCTATACCATGCTATGCTGCGCTATGCTATGATATGCTGAGGTATGCGATGCTATGCTGCGCTATGCTATGCTGCGCTATGATATCCTATGCTATGCTATGCTATGCCATGCTGCGCTGTGCTATGCTGTGCTGCGATAGGCCATGATATGCCATGCTATGCTGCGCTGTGCTATGCTGGTCTATGCTATGAAATGATATGCTGCGCTATGCTATGCTACGCTATGCTATACTATGCTGTGCTCTGCTATGCAAGCGCTCAGCGAAGCTAAGATGAAGGTAAGCTAAGCTAATATAGACTTGAGCTAAGATGAAGCTAAGCTAAGCTATAATGAAATAAGCTAAGCTAAACTGAAATAGGCGACGCTAAGCTAAGGGGGCGTAGCTGGGGGAACCGCGGGGCGGATACTGGGGGAACCGCCCGGGGCGCTTTCCACTGCCCGGCCCCTTTAAGCCCAGAGAGTAAGAACCCTTCTAGGCAGAGCCTAGGTAGGGAAAAAGCACCGTTGCCCAGGGCCGACTATTACTCCCCCGCCGTCCCTGTCTAAATGTTGCGCCCTGGCGGCAGAAGACCCGAAACGGTCCTAGAAAGGAACATCGAACAAATGCACCATACCTTGCGTGCGGGAGGCCGCGCGGTCAGCTGTGCGGGCGACCGCGCGGCCATGCGGGAGACCAGACGGGAGGCCATGCGGGAGACCATGGGGCCACGAACCGCCGTTTCTGGACCAGCATGAGCTCACAGGTGCCACGCACATGTGTATGGAAGCCTGTACGTATGAATGCATGTACGTGCGTATGTGTGTATGAATGAATGAATGAATGTGGGCAAATCTACATACGTAGAAAACTGCAGTGGCGCTCCGCGCCCTGCGTCTTGCTCCGGACGCTTCCTCGGCACCGCAACAGAGAATCGTTTGCTTCAGCAAGGGGGGCTCTCGAGGTCTGCACGGGCGGCCGGCTCGCTTTTCTGACATCCCGGGTGCCTGCTGACACCGCGCTCGCCCGAGGCGCTTGGACGCTTGTGCGCAGGAGTGGGGAAGGAACGGTGGTTTTTCCACGCGCGAAGGTGCTGGCAAACGACGAAGCATCAAACTGTTGCGATGGCACCTGTCCATGAACGGGGAACGGGAGGGGAACGGGATAAGAAGGGGGCTTGCTGAAGAGGCGGGGAGGGGGAGGAGGAGGGCAGAAACGGGGAGAAGGTCCAGAGGAAGGAGCGGGCGAACGAGGATGGCCATCGGATACCACGAACGTGGAGATCGACGAAGAAGGCAGAGGGGGGGAAGGGAAGAGAGAAAGAGAGAGAGAGAGAGAGGGTGATAGAGGTAGGGGAAAGACAGGCGGGCTGGCGTGAGCGCGACGAGCCCACGGAGCAAGCCGTCCGGGCGTTTTGGAGGCTCTCTTGGGCCGTCCTGGGGCCCTCTTGGGCTGTCCTGGGGCCTTCATTGGCCGTCTTGGGGAGCTGGGGCCTTCCAGAGGTCTTCTGCAGCCATCTAGGGTCCTCATGGGGGCCTCCACTGGCCTTCTTCTTGGGGGTATCCCATGGCTTTCGTGGGTCTCTCTTGGGAGCCTTCTGGGGGCATCTTGGGCTTCTTGTGGGTAGTCTCGGGGCTCTCTGGGGCAATCTTTTTTTTTCCCCCGTCTGGCATAAGTATTCGGAGCTGTGGCAGTTCCAAAAGCTAACTCGTCATCGCTACTTTTTGCAAGGTTCAAGATGCATGGCTGTTGCATACAAGGCGTGGAGCCCGAAGCCTCTCGCAATGCGGACATGCTTCCACACTATCCCAGCGACAACGGCACAAGCTAGCCGCTTTGAGTTGGAGGATAAGGATGGTGATGACTTTCAGTCGCTGGTTCGGGATGACAAACTGACTCGAGGGATCGAGCCCCATGGGAGAGGAGAAGAGGCGAGGCTGCCATCAGTCACGCTCAGCTTGGATGGCCTTCACTCAAGGATCCAACACAGATTGGATGGCTGCAGCAGCATGAGCCTTGAGCAATGTGCGCATATCTAAGCCAAAACGCCCATGATATGCTTCAGGTAACTCACCCTGTGCAAGAGGCGTACCAAGAATACCACTTTCCGACACCCCGCCACTTAGCTCCCATGCTGAAATAATCGCATTCATGTGGACAAATATCGGTGCCCCAAGGTTCTCAGCTGCATTGACGGACTCATAGAGGGCTTTCGCAGCAATCCTCACACCTTCACTTGTGAGGCGATCTCGACAAGCCCTCAGCTTTTCTGGAGCGATGCCCAACTGTTCGACTGCATCGTCTCCCTGTGTTGCCAGAGAGGGGAAACCAGCGACATATCCAAGCAAAACGCTGTTAGCTTCATGCACAGAGATAGTTACACACTCTGCACCCTCCGCATCCTGATCACAGAGCCTAAACCTTCTTGAGTCGATGCCTTGGTCATCCCCGAGCTGTCTCCTCCACACGTGCAGCTCCGTGCCATCGTCCAGAAGGCGCCGAA
>CAUYUJ010015493.1:411275-439231 GCA_963575745.1 Prorocentrum cordatum | reverse complement strand
GCCGCCCGGCCGCCCGGCCGCCCGCCGCCCGCCGCCCGCCGCCTGCCGCCCGGTTCCGACCCGCCCGGTTCCGCCCCGCCCGGTTCCGACCCGCCCGGTTCGGACCCGCGTAGAGAACGCTGCCACATGGGACATCGTGACGGCGGAACAGGGCCGGACGGAACAGGGCTGGCGGAACAGGGCTGGCGGAACAGGGCCGGTCGGAACAGGGCCGGTCGGAACAGGGCCGGTCGGAACAGGGCCGGTCGGAACAGGGCCTGGTCGGAACAGGGCCGGCCGAAACAAGGCCGGCGGAACAGGGCCTGGTCGGAACAGGGCCGGTTCCAATTGTGCTCTCGCTGGTCGCGACCTGCCGGCACCAGAGGCTCGAAGTGGCTGTCCACGGCCAACAAGCTACTGAAGCGAGAGGCGCGGGCCCAAGCCAGAATGAGAGGTGGACAGCTCGTGGCTTGAGCCAAAAGGGCTACGGAGGGGCTCTCTGGGGCAATCTTGGGTCCCTCTTGGGCCGTCTTCAAACCCTCTGGGGGGCCTCTTGGGCCGTCTTGGGGCGATATCGGGGGCCCATCGGGCCCTCTTGGGCGCTGCGAAAATCCCAAAAACGGACATGCTGAAAATGAACATTTTCATAAAGGAATGAAGCGATTTTTGCTTCTTCGGGGCTCTCTTAACGGCCTCTTGGGGCGTTTTGGGGGTTTCGTGGGCCGTCTTCGGGCTATCGAGGTTCCTCTTGGAGTGATGTCTTGGGTCTCTCTTGCGCCTCTCCGATGGCCCTTCTGATCGCTTTGAGTCTGCTCGCAAGGCCTGGCAAAGCGCCCTGGAAGGGCCAGCGGATCTGGGGACCGCCGAGACGTCCGAAAGGGCGTCCGGGGCGTCCCTGGGGGGGGGTCCAATTTAGGGGTTGGGGTGTGGGGGGGTTCCGGGTAATGAAAATATGAGAATAGGAATATGCGCCACCGTGCCTCTGGCACGGAGTAGAGGGCCCCAGTGCTCACAGCTGTGCTGCAGTTGCAGCCAAGGTTGTGCTCACAGCTGTGCTGCTGCTGCTGCTGCTGCTGCTGCTGCAGCCGACACTGTAATTTCTACAGGGCCTGGGCCGCCAATTTCCTTGGCGCTCTTGGCGCTCCTGAAGTGTCCCGCATGACCTCCGGGACGGCTGCAACGCCCCACACGCCCCGCAGACTTTCGCGGCGCTCCCCACCACCGAGCGCCCAAGATGGTCAAGGAACGCCTCTAGACGGCCCAAGATGGCACCCAGACGGCCCGAGGGGCCTCCACGACGCCCCGAGAGGCCTCCAAGAGGCCTCCCAAAAGGGCCCCAATAGGCAAAAACCATAGCTTTTCCAATGTTCTTGGGAGGTTTTCTGGCGTACTCGCATTTTCGGCTTGCCGTCGCTCCAAGACGGTTCCAAAGGCGCCCAATCTAGCCCCAAGACGGCCTAAGAGGCCCCCAAGACGTCCCCAAGACAGCCCAAGAGGGCCCCAAGACGCTCCAAAAAAAAGGCCCCCAAGACGGCCCAAATTGCCCTCGAAGGCTCCCACAGCGGGCTCAGACAAGGTCCCCCAACGGACAGTTCGAGCCCGCGGCCCCAAGAAGCCCCCAGGAGGCCCCGAGAGGCCCCCAAGAGGCCCCCAAGAGGCCCCAGGAGGCCCCCACGAGGCCTACAAGATGCCTCCCAAGAGGGCCCAAAGAGGCAAAAATCCCCAACGAACAAACTAGAGGCCTATGACCCACAACTCAGGCACAGTGGCGGGATGGGCCGAAGGCCATTCGATCCGCCGCCCCCTGTGGTCTTGCCACAAGAGTGCCCGGCGTGCTGAACCCCACGGTTTGATTTTGGTTCTTTTTCCAGAAAAACTCCCCGTGGGGCTTCGGCCCAGCGCGCTGGCCACCCGAAAGGATCGCCAACAACTTCAATGTCCACGACAACATCTGAAAACAACGGCTTAAGATAGCCTCTCCGACGGCCAAGATGTCTCAAGATGGCCTCCAATATGCCTCCATGACTGCCAAGATGGCTCCAAGAAGCCCCAACGTGGCCCCACGATACACCCAAGACGGGCCAATATGGCCTTAAGAAGGCTCAATAAGCCTCCAAGAGGTCCTCCAGGAGGGCCCGAAGAGGCCCAACTCATTGATGTTACTTAGTTTTTGAAGGACTTTGCCCTTCGCTTCTTTTCGGCCTTCCGATGGCCCAAGACGGCCCAAGAGGGCCCCAAGATCGACCCCAGATGCCCCCAAAGCCTCCCGAATGACCCCATGACGGCCCAAGAAGCGTCCAAGACAGCCCCAAGACGGCCCAAAAGGCATTCAAAACGCCTGTGGTGGCCTCCAAGACGGCCCGGAAGCGCCCCAAGAGGGCTCCAAATCGATCCAGAGAGGCCCCGAAGACGGCTCCCGGCGGCATCAGACGGGCTAGGAACGCCCTACGACGGCCAAAGAGGCTCCCAAGAGGCCTCCAAAGGCCCCCAAGAGGTCCAAGGAGCCACAAGAAGCTCCCAGAAGGCCTCAAGAGTCCTCCTCCTCTTCCTCCTCAGCCTCCTCCCCCTTCTTTTTCTTCTTCCTCCTCCTCCTCCTCCTCCTCCTCCTCCTCCTCCTCCTCCTCCCCCTCCTCTTCCTCCTCTCTATATGTCCTCCCTCTCCTCCGCTTCTTCATTTTCCCCCGCGTGTTCCCGACAAGTTTCCACAACGGCTGGGGGAACACATGGTTGGATAGCTTGGCGGAGCTCTGGCCACCGCGTTCGGCCACATGACCGATTCCAAAAGGCAGGGGGCCGAGAGGCCTACAAGAAGCTCCCAGACGGCCCCAAGAGTCCTCCTCCTCCTTTTCAGACTCCTCCGTCTCCTCTTCCTCCTCCTCCTCCTCCTCCTCCTCCTCCTCCTCCTCCTCCTCCTCCTCCTCCCCCTCCTCTTCTCCTCCCAATGTGTCCTCACCCTCCTCCGTTTCTTCTTTCCCACCCGCGTCCTCCCCGAAGGGATTCCACAACGGCTGGGGGAATGAATGGTCGGATAGCTTGACAGAGCTCTGACCACAAAGTTCGGCCACATGGCCGATTCCAGAGACAGGGGGCGGCGATGATTCGCCGAAGGCGTCTACGATAAATACACACAGAACCCTGAAAAGACATGTTCTTTAAGGACCAATGCGAAGTCCACGTTACAGCAAACACTGGACCATGTGCAGACATCACAACATCAATTTGAAACGGCTGCTGTCAGGCATATAGAGGCGGGGAAAATTGTAACAACATCAACAAAACGATCTTCTTGAATGGTAGGCGGACGGCAACGGCCAAAGAGGATCATTCAGTGAGATTCGCCTTTCAATGCTGGCACCGTGCGCAGGGGTGCACCATGGGCCAGGTCATTGACAAGCCGCACTTTGGCTTGCGCGATTGGGAAGCGGACGCCACTTACTGCCCGGGTGCTCTTCCAAGCTGATCCTTCACAAGGCCGCTGGCGTGGGGGGTTCCGCGTTCGGCCTTGCGGTTTCGTTCCCACCAATCGGATCGCTAACATGCAACGCGCAATGCAGTCGAGACGTTTTTCCGTAACATTGACAGGCGGATGCCACTTGATGCGACGGGCCCCGCCTGGCCTAATTCAAAATCTTTTCGGCTTCCATCCCTGTGCCACTTTTGTTGTCATTTTTTTCACGGGGATGTAGTGGTGATGGATGGAGGCGAGCATTGTTTCCGCGGGGCGCTGGCCCACCAGCTTTGCATGGGATTTCCCAGGGGTGGTGGGGGTGTCGACAGATTGCCCGATGTGTGCTGTCACGTGCGCTGTCGCAACTGGCGCGCCAAGCGCGCCTGGCAAGCCTTGGGCAGCTGGCGTGCCTCGCGAGCGTGGCGAACCTCTCGTCCCAATTGGCCCCCTATGATTGTGCACAAGACGGCGGCCACTGCGCACGCCAAGACTTGTGTGATAGGCGGGGGCGGGCGAAACAACTTGCGGCGTTCCCGTGGGGAGCTCCCTGTCCCCCTCCCCTTCAGCTCCCTGCTCTTCCTCTGCCTCTTCCCCTGTCCCGCTCCTTGCCCCTTCAGCTCCCTGCTCGAGGGGCGCCCGCCCCCCCGCCCTCCGCGAGGCAAGCGGCGCAGGCAGGCAGGGGTCCCGCAAAGCTCTGCGGCCGACCGAGAGTCCCCAGCAGCCCACGAAGCGGGCGAGAGGGTCAGCAAGGGGGCCAGCAGGGCGACGAATGGCGGTGCGGCCGAGGAGGGCACCCCGCGCCGCCCAACGATAGCAACGGACGGTTCTGCATGAATTTCGGCCGCAGGAAGCCGCTTCTCGGCCCCGGGGCCGTCAAACAACGGCTCGTCGTCGTCGCCGTCGTCGTCGTCGCCGTCGTCGTCGTCGTCGTCGTCGTCGTCGTCGTCGCCGTCGTCGTCGGAGTCATCAAACGACGGCTCAGGGTGCGCGGCCGGCCCCTGGGGAGGGGGCAGCAGTCTGGCGGCGGCCTCGGGGGGATGGGGGCCGAGGGCGAGGCGTCGATGATGGGCCAGGGCGAGGTCCAGGGACTGCAGGGCCCGATCACCCACAGATGGCAGGGGCCAAGGCCCAGGGCGAGGCCCAGAAGAGTACGAGCGCCAAATGGTAATGATAATGCTGACGACCATGATCAGTCGAAGGATCGAGAGCATCGGCAAACGCCAGGGGCAGAACACTGGCCGCACTGGCAGTACCATCGAAGCCTGGCCACAGCAGCGTGGGTCAAGAAGCCGAGCCCCTTCGCCGACGGCCCCAGGCCCCATGAAGACATCCTGAGGAGTGCACCACGGTTGAGAGCCCTGCAGCGGAGGCCAGTCCACAAGAGACCCTCCACAAGAAACCCAACCCTGCGACCCCAGGACGTCCATTGATTTCTGGTGTGGCGGCGGCGCGCTTTCCGCAGCAAAGCCATCGAAACCCAAGAAACCCGGGGCACCCTGGAGGCAAGCAGGGTGTGTCTTGGCATGGGTCTCCATTGTAACACGAACCACAGCTAAAGCTGTTCTTAAGCCTCGTGCCAACCACACCCACAACGTGCTTGTGAATCACAACGCCTTGGGTCGCCCTAAAAAGAAGACGCAAGAGACGGACTCAACATACGACCCACGTGGCGTTGTCGATACAGCGGCGCCGTGACTGTGAGCTCGACAACGGCGAGACTGGGGATGGCGCTTGGATGGCGGTGCGCATGCAATCGGCAGATTCCTGTGAAGCATGCGTCTAGGAAACCTAGCTAAGTGGTCTCAGCGCTTGATGACCATCTTCTGGCAACTACAGGTGCAACCAAGAAAGGCTTTCCATAACGACAACTGCACTGCACGGCCGCTGGCTCTTCACCGCGACGCCATGATACCGCGGAGCTTCCTATGGCGGCCTAAAAGACTATTAACCCACGCTGCCTACTCATCTGCCTCCAGTTGTCTGCGATGCTCAGCGACCTTGTCGATGAGGGCCTTGAACTCGCTGTAGTCTAGACTTCCATCATGGTTCCCATCGTTCTCGCAGGGGGGGGGGGGGGCGTTCATACTGCTGCTGCCGCAAGCGCTGCTGCTCTTGCTGCGACTGCTGCTCCCTCTCCAATCGCAGACCTGCTGGCAATCACGTTGGCATGCCCAACTTCTCGTGGCAGACGCTATGATCCCTCGATCGCCTCTGGCAACCACGAAACCAGTGGGACTAGACTGCATGCAACACTCTGTGCGTTCCATGGTGCGCCCGGGTCCCCCGCACAGCGGTCTCGCACCACGTCTTCAGACGCCAACCTGCGCCCTGCCCGCTGCCTCTTTCGTTTCCTCTCCCCGTGTCAAAGCGGATGCGTCTCCGACTGGTCCTCGCCCCTCTTTGACCAGGGCGGCTCTCCCGGAAGCCGTCTCGCGCCTGCGCCCTGACACGTACGCGCTGGTGCTCGTGCCTGGCCCACAGACAGCTCAGCCGACCCCCCTGGCCCAAAAGTCCGTGGCAACCTGCCCAGACCGTATTGCAGTGTGGGCCGGGTGTGCGGGGGGCGGCCCTCTAAGAGAAGCCCATGAACAACGAGCCCACATGATCGTTCAGACTTGAACGGCAGCGAGTGGTCGCCCCACCCACTCTGGGCAGACCCCATGGTCCAGACATTACCCTCTAGTTACACACCTCGTCCAGGACGGTGAACTCAAGTCGACGCCATGAACTCCGATGGAGCCACTGTAGAGCAATGCAACGCAAAACGGATAACACAAACATCCGGATGGCCGCCTCGCGAAGAAGCTCACGCGCGAACCACCCGACCTTTGGCCGCACAGTCGTGCAAAGCCAGGGTGAGGAAGCGACCTTTTGGTGTACAGCTGGCTTGCTTCACCGCGACGTGCACGAGCCATGAACGAGTGCGGCAACGATAGGGGGGGGACTGGCTCAGGGGGCACCGCCGATGGATCAGCGATAGGGCCGCGATAACAAATTCGCACGTTCCTGAGCTGGGTGGGCAATCGGGCCCCTACCGGCGATGAGTGAGCGATTCGGGGTCGAGTCTTCCCCCCCCT
The DNA here is from genome assembly GCA_963575745.1 of Prorocentrum cordatum. NCBI lineage: Eukaryota > Dinophyceae > Prorocentrales > Prorocentraceae > Prorocentrum > Prorocentrum cordatum. The sequence continues at coordinate 432,727 of CAUYUJ010015493.1, read as the reverse complement.
CCTGAGCATGTCTCCCCTGACGCTGCCCCTGAGCAGTGTGAGGAGAGGCGAGGCGGCGGCCAGAGCAGCGGCGGCGGTGCCACCAGAAGAGGGCGGAGAAACTTTTGGGGGCGCGGCCCTCGCCTGGTCAATGATGAGCGCCCCCTCCGTGCCTCCCACGACGTCCCTCAGCTCAGCAATGCTGATGGTCCCGCTCCCGTCGCTGTCGAAGAAGTGGAACAGCTCCTGGCTGGGTCACGTCGCCCCTCCATCCCTTCCCCTTCCTGGCTCCTGCGTCTTTCTCGTGGAAATCCCCGGCGAGTCGCGAGGGAGGGAGGGGGGCACCGAGGAAGGGGGGGAGGGGAGATGAAGGGAGAGGGGGCAGCGGAAGGGCGGTGCTCGGTAGGTGCGGAGCGCGTCGGTGAGCGGCCAAGGATGTACGAGCCGGTGGATGATCAACTACGCAATCGATTGTCGCTGCGGCACTTTTTTGGTCGGCGGGTCGGGAGCGGGCCCCTTCCGGTCAAGAGCTAAACGGGACGCGAGTAGCCCTAATTGGGGAGACAGGGCGCGGGCGGGCAGGGCCTCAGGCGGCCGGAGGGCTCAGAGTACAGGGGGTGCCGAAGAACTTGCACAGGACAAGGTACGCCATGGACTGGAGCAGGGGGCGAGGTCCCAGAGGGAGAGTGGATGGGTGTTGCCGTCATCGGCGCGCCAGCAAGTCACTGCGGCACACGCAGTGGTGTCAGGGACGACTCGCCATGGCCTGAGGCCTTGTGGCTCGTTCTGCTCTTCGGAGGGCGTCCATGCAGGCCGAGGAGGTCCCGAGGAGCTCTCAAACCCATCCAGGGGAACCCCGAGACGGCAGGCGGACTCACTACGGCCCAAGAGGCTATCAATGCGCTCCGCAGGGCTCCAAGAGGACCCCGAGAGGGCCCTAATATGCAGAAATCCTGGACTTCCTGCAAGCTTTTGAGCGATTTTAGCGGTCTCGCCTATTGGGGCCTTCAGCGCTCCAAGACGACCCACGAGCGTTCCGCGCCAAGACAGCCCAATCGGCCCCCGAGTGGGTCCCAAGACGGCCCAAGAGAGCACCTAGACGGCCCAGGAGGCCAACAAGAGGCTCCCAAAATAGGACCCCCAACCTGATATTTCGAGCCCTTCTTCTAAAGATGGCCCCCGAGCCGTAAAGCAACGCATCTGGTCCAAAGTGCGTGGGCCGCAAGCCGCTGTTATCGCCACCATCCTCGATGCTGACTGGGACCCAGTCGCGGCGGATCCCTGACACCGCAGCCTGGACGGTGAACTCAACCCGAAGCTTCAGTCGGCCAAGAGCGAGCTTAACCTTGCCGATGCTGACGTCGATTCGCCTCCGACCTCGAGACGGGCAACCGACAGCCCGCCAGCAGGCAAGGCTCTGGCCTATCAAGTGCGGCGCTGCGCAGACAATCAGGTTACAGACTTCGAGCCCAGGGGCCATCTCACCCCGCAGGCTCTGGCAGGATTGGACCAGAGCTCCCCTTTTTGGCTTGCAATCTTCACCAAGCCTTTCCTTGATGCACGGGGGGTGAAGGAACCGTGGCGGCTGCTGCAGGGGGGTGGGGGTAAGCCCTGGTGGACAGTCGCACTGCCGCGGCACACTCAAGAAGGGCCCGCGTCTTATCAAAACGGGCTCGAGGCGCCACATGTCAAGCCATCCGCGCCGACGCAATCGAGCTTACAGCTTAATGCCGTGATGACGCACGGACGCGCGTCGCTTTCCAACGGTGGCGCCAAGGCTCCCCTGTCTGGCCCTCGTCAAGCAGTGCCGACAGCCAAGCTCTTGACATGTTGCGTCACCCCCGAGAGTGGCACTGGGCCTCTGCACGTTCTGGCACATCGCATGGGGCCCGCGCGTGGCCCATTCCAGAAACCCTGATCCCCAAACCTGTCATTTCTGAAGGGGCCCCAAGACACACACATAGATACACACAAATAAACAATCCCCATACTTTTCAATATTTTCTGGGTTTTCGTCTTCCCCCCCACTTCCCATATTTTCTGGGAATCGACGATTCATTGTGCCTCTGTGTGTGTGTTTTCCCTCCTGAATTTCTTGGGGAAGCAACTTTGTTTATGAAGGAAGAGAACGGGCGGAGCGCAACACTATGACACACGACCCACCAATCGACTCGGAAACGCGGGGTACGAACTTTACGCATGATCTGTGCCAAGCTCGCTCTACGAGCGCACGTCACTGCGCGTGCGCTGGCCCCGCTGTGCAGGAGCCCCCCCGCTTCCGGCAGGGAGCTTTGCGTGGGGACGAGATGCGCCAGGCCAGACAGACCAACAGAAACTGAGCCGAGGAAGGACGAGGAGGAGGGGGAGGAAGACCAGTGCAGACCCAAGAGTCATCAACGATGTTGGAATCAACCCTCCCTCCCAGCTCCCTCTTCACAAGTCCCGACAACGGTTCATTTCCACTGAGGGAGCTGCCCCGCTGGAAAGCATCCGGTTGAAAACCCTGAAGCATGCCAAAACATTGTTCTCGGGATAACTGCTGCACCTCCATGGTCCTACATCCTTCCAACACACAATTGCTGGTACTTGATCATGGGAATCCGTGAAACTCTGTGCGCGGCGCTAAAGCGAGAACCACATTTTGAAAACGGCCCGCCCTCAGTCCGTGAATCTCTGACACGTTGTGAAAAACGAACGTGCGCGGCGCTATGGCGAGAGCCACAATTTGAAAACGGCCCGCCCTCAATCAGTGGAGCTCTGTGTAAATGCTCAAAAAGAATGTGCGCGGCGCTAAAGCGAGAACCACATTTTGGAAACGGCCCGCCCTCAATCCGTGACGCTCTTGCACATGTTCAAAACGAATGTGCGCGGCGCTAAGTCGAGAGCCACATTTGAAAACCACACGCTCTCCATCTTTGAAACTCTTTTACATGTTCAAAACGAATGTGCGCGGCGCTAAGGCGAGAACCACATGTTGAAAACGGCCCGCCGTCAATCCGTGAAACTCTTTGTACACGTTCAAAACGAAAGTGCGCGGCGTTAAGGCGAGAGCCACAATTTGAAAACCACCCGCTCTCCATCTGTGAAGCAGCTGCCAGTGTTTAAGCTTCAGGGTCATACATGGTGAGGAGGTCCCAGGCAAAACGCCTGGTCCGCCCTGACATTTGCCTCGGGGTGCGACAGGGAGGGGTTCCTATTAGGAGGAGGAATGGAGGAGGAGGAGTAGGAGGGGGAGGATGAGGAGGAGGAAGAGGGGGAGGAGGAGTAGGAGGAGGGGGAGGAAGAGGAGGAGGAGGAAGGAGGGAAGAAACAACTTGGGGGAACCACTTTTACTTCCGCCGGCGGAACCACCTTCGTCCCACCTTCCGCCAACTTTCCGCCCTTTCAGCGGCGCCAGCCTCGCAACCTCTCGGAAAGGCGAAGCAACTTCTGGAGCGCTTCGCAACGGGGCCAAGCTGGTAGGGAAGGACAGGAGCGACAAATGCAAAATAACGTCGACCCTGTCATCGTGTGTGGGAAGCTTTTCCGTTTGAAAGGTCAACGTCGCCGTCGTCGTCATCGTCGTCAATGTCGTCATCGTTGTCGTCGCCATGAAACACTTTTCCGTCTAAACCCTCCTTCCCAAGTGTCCCAGCCAAAGAGAAATCACGCAACGTCGAAAACGAGTCGAAGGGAAACCCCTTTCCTTTAATCCTTCCCCCGCCAGGGGTGGTGGTGGTGGTGGTGGTGGTGGGTAGGGGGCTGGTGGGGGGGGGTGCGGTAGGGGTGTTTTTGGGAGGAAGGGCGCAGGGTGGGGGGGGGACGTGTGTGGGTGGGGGGCCCCGGGGGTTGTGACCCCCCCCGGGGGTAGCACCCTTCCCTGGGAGAAGCTTTCCCCTTCGTCTTCTTGGCTCCTAAACGCCTCGGGCGTACTTGCACCGCGGCCAGAGGGCCCTGCAGCAGCCCAAGATCGCTCCAAGACGGCCCATGATATCCGCCAAACGGCCTCAACATGGTCGACCCACGAGCCCGGAACGGGATTTAGAACTGCGAGGCATGGGAACGTTTCCAAGCACTTCAATTAGGCGACGGGCAGTGGCAGTGCTGAAGATATCAATGATGATGTGATATTCTGCTAAGGGCTGTTTTGTGTTGCTCTGCGCTGTGCCGCGCCACATAATGACGTGCCGGGGACGCGCCACGGAACGTGCCAGTGGAAGTGCCAGGGGACGCGACAGGGGACATGCCGCGTTGAACTGTGCCGTGCGCTATTGCATTGTGGGTCAAGCCGTCCTTGGCGTCAGAATGCTGACCGAACTGATTTGGATCTTGAACTCAGGCTGTCTAAACGCATAGTTCGGGCTGGTTGCAATCGAAACGCGCGGGGCGCTCGACTAGTCCGATCTCAAGATCCAATTCATTTCCGCAGCCCTCGCTCGAGACACCCAGATGACCACATGTTGGATATCACCCTGTGTAGCCTGAACGCGTGAAAACGTGGTTCCAGCTCAGGACAACCATGTTAGATACCCCCTGGGCGGCCTCGACTCGTTACACCACATGGTGCCAGCTCGGGGCAACCATGTCAGATACCGCCCTGGGTGGCCTGGACAAGTGAGAACACATGGCTTCAACGCGGGACCACCATGCGAGAACTCCAGGGCAAGATCTGGAAGTTGCAGAGCACGCGGGAGGAGGTCCAGAAGCTCAAATCCTCGCAGCTGCTGCGTTCTGACGGGGGGGAGGTTGGCAACACGTGGGAGGATGTCCAAAGGCTCAGAATCCTAAGAATTGTCGTGTTCTGGAAGGGCGGAACACGCGGGAGGCGGTCCAGAGGCTCGGAATCCTCGCAACGGCCTCGCTCTCGGTGGGCGCAACGTGGGGCCCTTTCGGCCCAGGGCGCAGCAAGCGTGAAAACACATGGGCCCCCTTCGCCCCCCAGAGCGGAGCAAACTCGACCCCGAGCGGAACAGGAGTGAAAGCACGTGGGCGCCTTTCGCCCCCGAGCGCAGCGAGCGTGCAAGTACGCGGGCCCCCGTCGCCCGAGAGCGGAGCCGGCGTGGAGACATGTGGGTCCCTTTCGCGCCAGCGCCAGAATGCCATACGCGTGGCGACCCGTGGCCCCCCTCCAAGAAGCCCCCAAGAAACCTCCCCAGAGCCCCAATACGGAACGTGCCAAGTGGTTACTCCAGATTTCGTAATAAAAGGGAGGGGGTCACAACCCTCCCAGACGGGAAGTTTTAGACCCCCCCCCCGTGGGAGAACCCTCCAAGACATCGTCCCCAGACCCCCCCAAGGCCCTCCAGGATAGCCTGGAAGAGACCCCCCCCCGAAAGGAGACCCCCCCTCCCTTTATCACGAGATCTGGAGTATTCATCTCGTGCTGGTTCGTTGAGCCTGCTCTGCTTCTGTGCCTTCCCTCACGCCCGGGGAGAGGGGGGCCGCCCCTGGGCGGCCAGGACGCGCGGCAGCACGGGGGGTCCCTTTTTCGACCCAGAGCGGGGTGCACGCGAGCTCGCGTTGGCCCCTTGCGTTCCACAGCGGAACGGGCGCGAAAACACGCGGGCCCCCGTCGCCCCAGAGCGGAGCAGGCGTGAACACACGTGGGTCCCGTTCGCCCCAGGGCGCATCAAGTGTGAACGCACACGGGCCCATGTCGTCCCACAGCGGAGCGAGCGTACAGGCGTGTTGCCACGCGTGCCCCGCCCCGAGGCGAAAGGGACCCACGTGATGTCACGCTTGTTCCGCCTCAAGCGAAAAAGGGCTGGGGCGAAAGGGATGGCCTCTCCACTTCTTCCAACCGAGCGTGTCGTTCGTGACATCCTCAAACCTTCTGCGCGCAGGACGCGCATTCCTCGAGCGGGGACGCAACAAGTCGGCATGCTGGTATTTGTTGTCAAAGGTTAGGGTCTCCAGACCACGCTTTTGACAGCGGATTCTTCGGAAAACGCTCCGCACCCTCTAAGAAGGAGATGATGTCAGCCACTCGCAGAGGGAGGGCATCCTGAACTTAAGAACGACCCTTTCTGCCAAAACGTCTCTGGCACACTAGGCCATGCGCCGTGCTGGCTGTCGTCTCACCCTCTTGGGGAAGGCCAGCCGCCAGATGGGCGGCACAGGCGAAGACGCGAGCCTGTGACTCACTGAGGAGCCCCAAGACCACATCCTCACCTCGCGTTGTGGAGGCGATGGTGATGACGAGAGGAAATCGCGGTAGGGCGAACACGAAGGAAGGTGCACGGCTGCAGGACGGAGGAAGGGACGCGGAGGATGAAGAAGTGAGAAGACGATAAAAATAATGAGTAGGAGTAGGAGTACTAGGAGGAGGAGGAGGAGGAGGAGGACGAGGAGGAGGAGAAGGAGAAGGCGGAGGAGCAGAATACGATGAAAGAGTGGGAGGAGGAGAAGGAGGAGGAGGAGGAGGATGATGATGAGGAGGAGGAGGAGGAGCCCACGCGGAGTGTGGCGTCATACCGCGTCCTTGATGGCGTTCTCGACGCCCAAGATCTGTGGGGCCATCACCGCGCTCAACCACTCGTGGTACGATATCTTCCTGTCCCCGCAGCCGGCTCTCGCTCGCCCGTGAGGGAGGAAGAGGACGAAGGGAAGGAGCGAAGAAGGATGAGGAGGAGGAGGAGGAGGAGGAGGAGGAGGAGGAGGAGGACGAGTCTCCCCCTTCTCCTCCTCCTTCCCCTCCCCCTCCCCCTCGACTTCCTCCTCCTCCTCCTCCTCCTCCTCCATGCCCCTGTCCTCCTCCTGCCCTTCCGCCAATCCCGCTCCTCCTCCTCCTCCTCCTCCTCCTCCTCTTCCTCCAGCCCCTGCTACCGCTCCTGCTCATCCTTCCCCTCTTCCCCCTTCCCTTCCTGCCTCCCTCCTGCCCTCTCCCCTCTGTCTGCGCCTCAACTCCTCCTGCCTCCTGCCCCGCCCCGCCTCCTCCTCCTCCTCCTCCTCCTCCTCCTCCTCCTCATCAGCATCATCATCATTCCTCCTCCTCGGAGGAGGATGCGGAAGAGATGCAGGGTGGAGAGGAGGAGGATGTGGAATAGAAATGAAGCAGGAGAGGCGGGTGGAGAAAATCATAATAATAATACTCACACTACAAATAATAATACGAATACTGCTACTAATAATAATACTCATACTAATAATGCAAATATCAATACTAGTACTAACACTAATACTAATCAGAATACGAATAATAATTACGATACTAATACTAATACTAGTAGTAGTAATAATAATAAGAATCCGCCGGCCCCCTTGTGGGACCACCAGGCTGTAGGGCGAAGGTTCGCAGTTTCCTGTACCAGTTGCAGCTTCCAGTTTCCACTGTTACAGTTCTGCTTCTTGCTGCTTACTGCTCCTTGCTGATGGACCGCGCGAGGGGGGGGAGGCCCAAACGGGCAGGTTTAGCACGCCCTGAGCGTGTGCTCTGAATTGCTGGGGTGGGTAAAAATTTACGCCCCTCACGCAGATCGGCGGGGTCAGGGTCCAACAACACAAGGGATTTGCCACAGTTCTGAAATTCGGTGGCACCTCTCACGCGGATCGGCGGGGTCACGGTCCGAAAACAAATGGGATTAGCCACATTTCTAAAATCTGCTGGCACCCCTCACGCAGATCGGCGGGGTCAGGGTCCAAAAACACAGGGAATTTGCCACATGTCTGACATTCGGTGGCACCTCTCACGCAGATCGGCGGGGTCAGGGTGCAAAAACAATGAGGATTTGCCATATTTCTGAAATTCGTTGGCATCCCTCGCGCAGATCGGCGGGGTCAGGGTCCAAAAACACAGGGAATTTGCCACATGTCTGACATTCGGTGGCACCTCTCACGCAGATCGGCGGGGTCAGGGTGCAAAAACAATGAGGATTTGCCATATTTCTGAAATTCGTTGGCATCCCTCGCGCAGATCGGCGGGGTCAGGGTCCAAAAACACAGGGAATTTGCCACATGTCTGACATTCGGTGGCACCTCTCACGCAGATCGGCGGGGTCAGGGTGCAAAAACAATGAGGATTTGCCATATTTCTGAAATTCGTTGGCATCCCTCGCGCAGATCGGCGGGGTCAGGGTCCAAAAACACAGGGAATTTGCCACATGTCTGACATTCGGTGGCACCTCTCACGCAGATCGGCGGGGTCAGGGTGCAAACACAATGAGGATTTGCAACATTTCTGAAATTCGTTGGCATCCCTCGCGCAGATCGGCGGGGTCAGGGTCCAAAAGCACAGGGAATTTGCCACATGTCTGACATTCGGTGGCACCTCTCACGCAGATCGGCGGGGTCAGGGTGCAAAAACAATGAGGATTTGCCACATTTCTGAAATTCGTTGGCATCCCTTGCGCAGATCGGCGGGGTCAGGGTCCAAAAGCACAGGGAATTTGCCACATGTCTGACATTCGGTGGCACCTCTCACGCAGATCGGCGGGGTCAGGGTGCAAAAACTATGAGGATTTGCCACATTTCTGAAATTCGTTGGCATCCCTCGCGCAGATCGGCGGGGTCAGGGTCCAAAAGCACAGGGGATTCGCCACATTTCTGATATTCGGTGGCACCTCTCACGCAGATCGGCGGGGCCAGGGTCCAAAAACAATGAGGATTTGCAACATTTCTGAAATTCGATGGCACCCCTCGCGCGGATCGGCGGGGTCAGGGTCCGAAAACACATGGGATTTGCTTCATTTCTGGCATTCGGTGGCACTCCTCGCGCGGATCGACAGGGCCAGGGTCAAAAGACACAGGGGATTTGCCACATTTCTGGACTTCGGCGGCACCCTTCACGCAGATCCGTAGGGTCAGGGTCCAAAAACACGAAAACACGGGGGGATTTGCCACATGCCTGAAATTCGGTGGCACCCCTCACGCAGATCCGTAGGATCAGGGTGGAAAAACAAACAGGGCCCGACACTGCTTCACGGCGGCGCCCAAACCTCATGTTTTAGCTTTTGCATCTCCCATTATCCGAGACAGGGGGCTGGCGGCATGGGGCGAAGCCCTTACGAATAATAATGATAATTAAGGGAATAAGAATGATGATAATAATAATGATACTACTCATAATAATAAGAATAAGAAGAATAAGACGAATAACAGTGGGCCCGAAAATTTAGCGGGTCTCTCGGAGATCCCAACACATGCTGTTATTATCCTTCGGAGGGTTGCAGCCGTGTTTGGACGCCTTCGGATGGTCCCTACCCTCATCTTCTTGATTCCTGCTCTCTGGGCACGGACACTGTCCGTGATAGACGAGGGGCCTTTCAGGAGGTCCCGGGAGCCCCCAAGAGGCCCCAGCGTCGCCACGGCATGATCCATTGGCGTGCGGTTTTTCCCCTCTGGGGGGCCGCGTGACCACCGAGTGGACAAACCACGGGACAGCGCACGGGACAACGATCGGGACAACCCACGGGACAACCCACGAGACGAACGCGGGACCAACCGTGTGACGATCACGGGACAACCGCGAGACAACCCAGTCCCGCGGCCCACTGCAACACATGGGTGCATCAGCTTGCTGTCCGAATCGGCCCGACCAGCTGCCAGCACATCATCGCCCTCGCGCAGCTTCTCCTCGCTCGCATTGTCGACCCGAGCCGAAACCGAGGTCCAGGCTGGTGTCACTTCTTTATCGCCCTCCAACCTCCGATTGTGTCGATCCTGTCATTCCCCAATGAAACTTTGCTTAAAGGGGTTCTTACTTGTTTGTGGAGAAACTGGTGGGCCTGGGGTGCTTCGTCAGAGGCGGCGCTCGGCCTTCCTCGGGGTCCTCGGACTTGGGCTCCTCGGGTTCCTCGCTCGACGCGGCAGGGTGCGCATACGAGACGGTGACAGTAGCATCGACACAGAAGATGAGTATGGGCACGTTGAATTTGTATGAAAGCGCGGCCTCATCGGCCAGGAGGAGGGGGAGGAGGAGGGGGAGGAGGGGGAGGACGAGGGGGAGGACGAGGGGGGAGGGGAGGAGGAGGAGGAGGGGAGGAGGAGGAGCAGGAGGAGGAGGAGGAGGGAGGAGGAGGAGGAGGAGGAGGAGGAGGAGGAGGAGGAGGAGGAGGAGGAGGAGGAGCGCTCGAGGAGAGACCATTCAGAGGAGCGTGATGGAATGCGGGCGAGGAAACGTGCGCGCTTCGTGCACCCAGGTGGGCCCGCGGTGGCAGTCCAGGGGCCCCATCAGGGCCCCGTGAGGACCGCTCTCCTGCAACCCTCGATCCCCCCTACGTGCATTGTTCCCCCCGCTGCCGTCCGCCCTGGGAATTTGCAGATTGCTCACAAAGGGTCGGGGGCGCGCATAATTACATGGATTGGCGGTCCATGGATCTGGCGCGCGGTCGCCCAATCCATGGATCGGGGGAGGTGCCATCCCCCAAATGCGGCCGGTGCCGCCTCGCTGGGCGGCGGCAATCCGCGATTTCCTTTGGAAACGGGACCCGTCGCTAATCCACGCCCCCTTGATCCATGTTTTGCGATCGCCTGAAAATGGTCTGGTGGTACAGCTTTTCACTGTGCCGTCCACGTCGGCTAGCCAATACCACCCGCGCGTCTTTTTCCACGAAAGCCTGGGGCGAGAGGGCAAATGGCGACAAGGAGCCAGGGATGGGGGCAACACAGGAGGAAAAACGCATGTGAAGGGACGCGCACGCGAGCACTGACATGTGAGGAGGTTGCAAAGGCAACACCAGCAAATAATGCCGTCCACGTACTTTGCATGAATACTGCTGCAACCGACCCTAGGCGTGGGACGTGGGGCATGGAACATCGGCAATGGCTGATGCAACCGGCATTGGGCACGAATGCGAATCTAGAGAGGGTGCGGGAAAAAAACATGATCAAGAACATGGCCTGCAAACCTCGCAGCCACCCCCGCCCTCCCGCTATGGTTCGTATCCACTGCCTCGAACATATCTTCCACTTCTTGGTCGGACAACCTCTTCCCCCTTTCTCTCCTGCTCCTGCGAAGGAGGAGGTGCCCCACTTGTTCATACGAGCGGCTGGAATTCGATTGCGTCCGCCACCGTGCCTCTGGGCACGGAGTGGGCGTGTCCTCAGGTCCTTCGTCTAATCCCTGGAGCCTCAATCCTCAGTCCTGAAAAGTTCCCGGGCTCAAATTTCCGAAATCTAGTGGGGCTTCCTGGGTCCTCGTATTGCTTGTTCGGGCCCAAGAAAACCCGACGCTCCCAAGACGCTCCAAGAAGGTCCCGAGTCACCGAAAGGTCGTTCCAAGACGCCCAAGATGGCCTCAAGACGGCCAACAAGGCCTCCAAGGCGCCCCAAGAGGCCTCCAAGAGGCCTCCAAGAGGCCTACCAAGAGGGCTCCAAGTCACAAATCATTGATTATCCTGAGGTTTTGCAAGATGTTGGCGTCTCGCCTTCTCGGCTTTCCGACGCTCCAAGACGGCCCAAGAGGCCCCCAAGACGGCCCAAAAGGCCTCCGAGAGGATCCCAGGAGGGCCTAGGAGCGCTCTAAGACGGCCCAAGAGGCGCCCAAGACGGCCCAAGAGGGCCCTAAGACAACCCCGAAAAGGGGCCGAAGAGAGGGAACACCAACTGAACATCCGAGGTTCCGTTCCGCCCCAAGAGGCCCCCAGGAGGCCCCAACAGGCACCCAGGAGGCCCCAAGAGGCCCCCAAGAGGCCTCCAACTTGCTTCCAAGAGGCCTCCCACGAGACCCCAACGAACATCCAATAGGCTTCATACCCGCAACCCAAGCACGGTGGCGGGATGGGCCGAAGGCTATGAGATCCGCCGCCCCCTGCTTGCAGGGGTGCACGGCGTGCTGGATATTTCAGGTTTTGGTTTTGGTTCTTTTTCTAAAAGAACTCCCCAGTGGGCTTCGGCCCGTCCCGCCGGCCACCCGTGAATTGCCGAAAATCCGTCTGTCAATGCCCAAAAACGGCCGTTTCGCTCGGGACATCCTCAAAAAATCGCGAAGATGGCCCAAGATGGCCTCCAAGTCCGCCCGAGATGGTCCAAGACGGCCTCCAAAACGGCCCAAGAGAGTCCAAGACGGCCCAAGACGGCCCAAGAGGCCCCCCAGAGGCCTCCCAGACGGCCCAAGAGGCCTCCAAGAGGTCCTCCAGGAGAGTCCGAAGAGGCCAAAATCATTGATTTTCCATTGGTTTTTGAAGGATTTTGGCATTTGCGCCTTTTCGGCTCTCCGACGGCTCAAGACGGCCCAAGAAGCCCCCAAGATCGCCCAAGAGGCCCCCAAGAGAGCCCCATGATGGCCCAAGTGGCCTCCAAGATGGCCCCTAGAGGGCCCCAAGAGGGCCCAAGAGGCCTCCAACACGCCCAAGATGGCCTCCAAGACGCCCAAGATGGCCTCCAAGACGGCCCTGGAGCATTCCAAGCGGGCCCCAAGTCGGCCCATAGAGGCCCCCCAAACGGCTTCCGACGGCTTCAGACGTGCCAGGAACCCACCAAGATGGCCGAAGTTGGCTCGAAGCTGGCCCGAGACGGCCCAAAAAGCCCCAAAGATCGCCCAAAGCTTGCCCAAGAGGCCTCCAAGACGGCCAAGATGACCTTCAAGATGCCCACGTGTTCCCCGAAGGCTTTCCAAACCGATTCGGGGAACACGTGGTCCGATAGCTTGGCAGGTCTGGCCTCAACGTTCGGCCACATAGGCGCTTCCAAAAAGGCAGGGGGCGGCGGTGATTCGCCGTAGGCGTCTTCGATCCGCCGCCCCCTGCTTGCAGGGGTGCACGGCGTGCTGGATGATTCAGGTTTTGGTTTTGGTTCTTTTTCTAAAAGAACTCCCCAGTGGGCTTCGGCCCGTCCCGCCGGCCACCCGCAAATTGCGGAAAACCCATCTCTCAATGCCCCAAAACGGCCGTTTCGCTCGGGACATCCTCAAAAAATCGCGAAGATGGCCCAAGATGGCCTCCAAGTCCGCCCGAGATGGTCCAAGACGGCCTCCAAAACGGCCCAAGAGAGTCCAAGACGGCCCAAGACGGCCCAAGAGGCCCCCCAGAGGCCTCCCAGACGGCCCAAGAGGCCTCCAAGAGGTCCTCCAGGAGAGTCCGAAGAGGCCAAAATCATTGATTTTCCTTGGTTTTTGAAGGATTTTGGCATTTGCGCCTTTTCGGCTCTCCGACGGCTCAAGACGGCCCAAGAAGCCCCCAAGATCGCCCAAGAGGCCCCCAAGAGAGCCCCATGATGGCCCAAGTGGCCTCCAAGATGGCCCCTAGAGGGCCCCAAGAGGGCCCAAGAGGCCTCCAACACGCCCAAGATGGCCTCCCAGACGCCCAAGATGGCCTGGCCTCCAAGACGGCCCTGGAGCATTCCAAGCGGGCCCCAAGTCGGCCCATAGAGGCCCCCCAAACGGCTTCCGACGGCTTCAGACGTGCCAGGAACCCACCAAGATGGCCGAAGTTGGCTCGAAGCTGGCCCGAGACGGCCCAAAAAGCCCCAAAGATCGCCCAAAGCTTGCCCAAGAGGCCTCCAAGACGGCCAAGATGACCTTCAAGATGCCCACGTGTTCCCCGAAGGCTTTCCAAACCGATTCGGGGAACACGTGGTCCGATAGCTTGGCAGGTCTGGCCTCAACGTTCGGCCACATAGGCGCTTCCAAAAAGGCAGGGGGCGGCGGTGATTCGCCGTAGGCGTCTTCGATCCGCCGCCCCCTGCTTGCAGGGGTGCACGGCGTGCTGGATGAGCTGGTTTTGGTTTTGGTTCTTTTTCTAAAAGAACTCCCCAGTGGGCTTCGGCCCGTCCCGCCGGCCACCCGCAAATCTCCGAAAATCCGTCTGTCAATGCCCAAAAACGGCCGTTTCGCTCGGGACATCCTCAAAAAATCGCGAAGATGGCCCAAGATGGCCTCCAAGTCCGCCCGAGATGGTCCAAGACGGCCTCCAAAACGGCCCAAGAGAGTCCAAGACGGCCCAAGACGGCCCAAGAGGCCCCCCAGAGGCCTCCCAGACGGCCCAAGAGGCCTCCAAGAGGTCCTCCAGGAGAGTCCGAAGAGGCCAAAATCATTGATTTTCCTTTGGTTTTTGAAGGATTTTGGCATTTGCGCCTTTTCGGCTCTCCGACGGCTCAAGACGGCCCAAGAAGCCCCCAAGATCGCCCAAGAGGCCCCCAAGAGAGCCCCATGATGGCCCAAGTGGCCTCCAAGATGGCCCCTAGAGGGCCCCAAGAGGGCCCAAGAGGCCTCCAACACGCCCAAGATGGCCTCCCAGACGCCCAAGATGGCCTCCAAGACGGCCCTGGAGCATTCCAAGCGGGCCCCAAGTCGGCCCATAGAGGCCCCCCAAACGGCTTCCGACGGCTTCAGACGTGCCAGGAACCCACCAAGATGGCCGAAGTTGGCTCGAAGCTGGCCCGAGACGGCCCAAAAAGCCCCAAAGATCGCCCAAAGCTTGCCCAAGAGGCCTCCAAGACGGCCAAGATGACCTTCAAGATGCCCACGTGTTCCCCGAAGGCTTTCCAAACCGATTCGGGGAACACGTGGTCCGATAGCTTGGCAGGTCTGGCCTCAACGTTCGGCCACATAGGCGCTTCCAAAAAGGCAGGGGGCGGCGGTGATTCGCCGTAGGCGTCTTCGATCTGCCACCCCCTGTTGATTTATCACAGGGGTGCCTGGCGTGCTGAGGTTTAGGAGATGTTGTTTTTTAGGGTTCCCTCTGGGGCTTCGGCCGATGCCGCCAGACATTCAGAAAGCTACCGAAATTGCGTCTCCCGCTGCGAAACGGCCAAGATGGCCCAACGTGGCCTCTAAGACGCCTCCACGACGGCCAAGACTGCCTCCAAAACGGCCCAAGAGGGTCCAAGCTGCCTCCAAATCCGCCCAACAAACCACCAAGACTGCCCGAGATGGCTCCAAGAGGGCCCAGGGCGGCCCCTAAGAGGCCCCCGAGAGGTCTCCAAGACGGCCGAAGAGGCCTCCAAAAGGTAACCAGGCAGGCTCGAAGAGGCTTCAAAACTGTCTCTCGTCGGCCCAAAAGACGGCCCAATAGGCTCCCAATGTTGGCCCAAGATCGCCAAAGCGGCCTCCAATACGGCCCCAGAACGGCTAAACAGGCTCCCAAGTCGGCCCCGAAAGGGTCCCAACACTGCCCAAGAAGCCTCCAAAGCGCCTCCAAAGCGCCCAACATGGTCTTCAAGACGGCCTCTTAAGCGCCCCAAACGGACCCCAGCACGGCCCAGAAAGGCTCCCACGATGGCTCCCGACGGCGTCATACGGGCCAGGAACGCCGCAAGACTGCCAAAGAGGCACCATAGAAGCACCTAAAGGCCCCCAAGAAGCCCAAGGCCGTTTCCAAGTCCCCCAAAGGCCCCCAGGACACTCCCAAGAGGGCCCAAGAATGACCCGAGAAGTTCCCAAGAGGTTTCCGTATTCTTCTCCTCATCCTCCTTTTGGCTTCCTCTCCTCGTCCTCCTCTGTATCCCCCACATGTTCTCCGAAGAGCTTCCACAGCGGCTGGGGGAGCGCGTGGTCCGATATCGTGGTCAAACTTTGCCCAAACGCTTGGCCACACAGGCGTATCCTAGAAGACAGGGGGCAAAGGTGATTGGCTGTATGCGTCTTCAATAACTGTTGGGCCCCTGACTGAAGAGGAGGGGGAGTAGGAAAAGGAGGATCACGAGATGCGGGCCGTACCGCATTCCAACGTCGCGAATGCGCATTCGCGCTTTGAACTCATTAGTGTAATTTCGTTCAAGATGTAAGACCATATCGCATCCGCAACACGGGTATCAATCCTGAGATGCCTGACGGCGCCGGCACCTATCATCGCTGCGTGGGGTACCTTGCGAACATAAGTGTCACGATTCCGTTCGCAATAATTGCTGATGTGCACGGGCTGCACGAGGTCAAGACAAATGCAGTGACAACAAAGTCACTACTTGCGCCTTTAACACGCATTGCAAGCAATCCTTCTGACCAGATTATGTATGTATGATATTCGTGTTTTCAACCTCAGCGAGGACACTTTGCCCTAGAGGAAGGGCCGCGGAAGTTTAGCCTGTGGTGGACGAGTTGAATGATCCTCTTTCCATGGCTCCTCTCTTCGCCTGAGTGTCAGCGATTCTGTGCTCAATTTACGAATGCAGAATCATCAGGTCATGAGGTGCGCCCCAATCAGAGCGCGGTTCAGGAGGCTGATGTCGGGGCCTCCTGTCAATGGCCATCCCCTTGTATCTCCACCCCGAACTCAGAAAACTTGGGGCAAACCTTTGCTAGACGTCTATAGGCACTTCTCGATTCAGCCGAATTTAGAGGCTGGCAGGGTCGACGACGAGGGAACGACTGAACACACGCACGAGTAACTCACCGCCGCAGCGAACACGGCGAGGAAGGTGTCGACGATGCCGTAGCTGATGGCGGCCATGTCGACCCCCGATACAGCATCCCAGAACGGCCCGTGGATGTCGGCCATGCGGCAGACCACTTGCAGAAGCTCCAGGGAGCCGATGCAGAGGGCGATGACGGCCGACATCGAGGTGACCAGGAAGTTGTAGAAGATCTTCTGGCTGGGCCGCGCTTTTGCCCA
This sequence comes from Prorocentrum cordatum, assembly GCA_963575745.1. NCBI lineage: Eukaryota > Dinophyceae > Prorocentrales > Prorocentraceae > Prorocentrum > Prorocentrum cordatum. The sequence goes on along the minus strand of CAUYUJ010015493.1, from coordinate 416,285 downwards.
ACTGTACGTGGCCAGCATGAGCAGCCCGTTGCCCGAGTCCACGAGGCACATGCCGCACGAGAAGCACAACAGAAAAACAAGCACCAAGGCCGGGGGGAGCTTCCCCGAGGCGCCGCTGATGGCGGCCATGCCGATCAGCCCGACCTGCGTGGCGGTGTCGAAGCTCAGGCCGAATAACAAACCAGCGCCGAACATCTTGTAGGGCTTGTCCACACGGTTCGAACAGCCCTCTCGCCACGGAGAAGCCCGAGAGGGCCGTGTGGAAGGCGGCGTGCGCGTGGCCGCCTTCGGCCTCGCCGGTCTGCCCACGCCACAGCACAAAGAGCTCAGAAGCAATGCGGGCGTTGAGCAGGCCGATTCCGGCCAGTAAGGTCACCGAGAGGAAACCCGCGATCGCGGCCACGTTCTCCATCACGGCCTTCGAGCCCGACCACATCAGCGAGTACCCACCCGCGACAGCAGCGGTGAGCGCCACCACCACTGCGCTGTGGCCGAGCGCAAACCAGAAGCCCACAGAGACTGGTGTTTGGCCGCGGCTCAGCAGCTGGCGCGTGATGTTGTCGATGGCAGCCAAGTGGTCGCAGTCCACAGCGTGCCTAAGGCCCAGGACGAACGCAAGGCCTGCGTGACTGAGCATCGCCGAGCCAGGGTACTCCTTATCGAGAAGGGCCGCGACCAACAAGGACGCAACCCCGCAAAGCGCAATCGCTGCAAGCAAAAAGCCACCTCTCATTGACACTGCTGTCGAGGTAGGACCCCCACTAACACTACGGTCCTCGTCATTCAAGAGCGGCTTGGTCTGCGCAGCCTGCTCGACATCGGCAAACATGAAATACCTGTGCAAACGAGCTGAACTGCTAATCGGTAGTACAGTAAAGTAAACAGGGGGGACCACACGCCCCTGAAGAGCCTCGACAGGCCAGACTCCTGACTGAGCAACTTCTCCAGCCAAAATGGCTACGGATCCCCTGAACTCTAGCTGTTGGGGCGACCTGAGCTGGCTTGGCGTCAGCCTGTCGGGGGATGCGGTGCCGAGGACCTGGATGTGGCGGTGGATTGCCATCGATCATCAATTTTCTTCGCCTATTGACTAGTAGATGGGAATACACACGGCTGGCCTCACGTGTGGACCATCTGGAGGTCACGCACTGGATACACATGCGGAGGGCTAGCATGCCTGTTCATCCGGGGGTCGAGCGCTGGAACGACGCGTGGTTACATGTGTACCCAGACCCCCGACGTCATGATGTTGTCATCACGTGGGCCCCGGAGGTATCGACCCACTCCTCAAGACTGGTTTCTCATCCCGAGCCGCTTTTGACGGTCCCGGGGCCCGGCGAGGGCCCCCGCAGGCCGAAATCGGCCCAACACCTTCCGCCCAGGCCGGCACTTCGCTCTCGCCCAGGCCGGCGTGCCCCGGTGCTCCAAAGGGTGCCACTTATCCCAGACAGGCATGCCCCGTCGGCTTCGCGCGGGGGCCGAGGCCCGGGCGGCCGCCCACAGGGCCCACGACCGCGCGGGCCCCCCGAGAGACGTGGGGATCGAGAGGTCTGAGGGGGGAGGGTCGCACGCAGGTGCGGACGAGGTCGGTGCCGACTGGAGCGCCGAAGTGCGCAGAGCAGCCGTTCGAATCTCGAGGTGCTCAAGGTGGTGTGGGTGCGGGTGGGACAGGTGGCCGCGGCCTTGAGTGTGGCAGCTCTTGAGAGCGAGCGCAAGCAGAAAATCACAGCGCTCCCTGGAGGTCTCCCCCGCGTCGCGGTCTCATCCCACACAGGTCGAGGGAGTAGGCTGAGAAGGAGGAAGAGGATGGGGAGGAGGAGGAGGAGGAGGAGGAGGAGGAGGAGGAGGAGGAGGAGGACCAATGTAAACCCAAGACTCATCAACGATGTTGGGATACACCCTCCCTTCAAGCTCCCTCATCATAAGCCCCTACAAGGATTCCTTCCCACTGAAAGAAATGCTCCGTTGGGAGACAGCCGTGTGGAAATCTTGAAGCGCGCCAAAACACCATGCTCAAGACGTCAACGCCACGAATCAACCTGACTGTTGCGTCTTGACGATGCTGAACCGTGCCTGAACGCTATTCCTGGGATTTCATCACAGCGAATCAAGGTAACTGTTGCGCCCTGACAACCCTGAATGACTCCAAAACACAATTTCTGGAAGGCTGACCATAGAATCAGCAAAACTATCGCGAGATTTAAGAACGAATGTGCGTGGCGCAACGGCGAGAACTACATTTTGGAAGCGGTCCGCCGTCCATCTGTGAGACTGTTGCAAGCTTCTGAGCTCCAGGATCCTAAATGGTAAGAAAGTCTCCAGCGAAGCGCCCAGCTCGCCCTTCCGACTGGCCTTGGGGTACGACAAGGAGGAATTATTCACGAGGAGAAGGGATGGAGGAGGATCGAGGGATCGGGGGATCGACCCCTCGAGCTTTCGACCCCGCCGGCTGCGGCCGCTCGCCTTCGGCCACAATCATCGGGCCTCCCGAATCGGTATCGTCAGACCTCCTCTGGAATCGCCCCAGCACCCCTTGCGTGTATCAGACTCGCCCGGCTGCTTTGACTGAGCAGCGCCGTGCGCCGCTGCCGCTTGGGCATCCCGTTGCATCCTCGTGCGCCGTCGGAGTGCTGCCGTGCCCGCCGCAGGGCCACCCGGTTGCGGGGAGCGGATCAGGCAAGTGACCGGGGAGAGGGGGGGGGTGAGGCTAGAGCTGCCTCCACCGATTCACGGCGATACTGCCAGGCAGGCGTGTTGCTCTCGAGCGGCACTGCTTCACGGAGTCGCAGAGACGGGGGAGCAGGAGGAGGGCTCCATCTTGACCATCTGCCGTTGCCGACGGCGGGGAGGGGAGAGCTAAGAGCTGCGCCCTGAACCAGCTCTGCCTGACTAAACTGGTGGGGATTTCGAGTCCGGTCCATCCTGGCGAAGCTCAGGGACGCGCCAGCGCGAGCTGCAAGTCCCGCCCACCTGCTCCCATCCTTATTCCCAGACCCCGTGGCGTCGAGACAACAAAGAAAAACGGCGACAAATCCCTGACAATTTTCAGCATCTCGGAGTGCTTGCAAAACCGAGAGTGCCGTCAAAACACGAATCTAGACGGAAAGCCAATCCTAGGGCAAGGGCCCACGTTTGTAGGAAAGGCACGGCGTCGGGGTCAGGGTGATCCATTTTGTAATACATATATATCCGCCGACCCCAGAGGCGTGTGAGGGAGAGTGCGTGCTAGAGCCATTCATCGTGAGCTTCTCCTTTCAAGCAGCCACCGACCGATACCCTCCTCCTGGCTCCCTCCCTTGGAAACTCTGTTCTTGGGCCCCCCTTTCCCCCACCCCACCACTTCTCGCCCAAAACCGACCGATACCCCCAACCACGCTCCCCACCACGCTCCTGCCACGCTCCCACCACGCCCCGGCATCCTCACCCCCAGGCTTCTGGGCTCTGTTCTTGGGACCCCCGACCCCCCGATTTCTCGTCCAAAAACGACCGACGCCTTCCACAATGACCCCCTCGTGGCCCCGACACCCTCAAAGCTTCTGGGTTCCGTTCTTGGGACCCCCGACCTCACGATTTCTCGCCCAAAAACGACCGACGCCCCCCACCATGACCCCCTCCTGGCCCCGACACCCCCAAGCTTCTGGGCTCTGTTTTTGGGGCCCCCGACCCCGCGATTTCTCGCACAAAAACGACCGACGCCCTCCACCATGTCCCTCTCCTGGCCCCGACACCCCCAGGCTTCTGGGCTCTGTTCTTGGGACCCCCGACACCACGATTTCTCGCCCAAAAACAACCGACGCCCCCCACATGACCCCCTCCTGGCCCGACACCCCCAAACTTCTGGGCTTGTTCTTGGGACCCCCGACCCCACGATTTCTCGCCCAAAACGACCGACGTCCCCCACCATGACCCTTTCCTGGCCCCGACACCCCCAGGCCTCTGGCTCTGTTCTTGGGACCCCCGACCCCACGATTTTTTCGGCCAAACGACCGACGCCCTCCACCATGACCCCCTCCTGGCCCCGACACCACCAGGCTTCTGGGCTCTGTTCTTGGGATCCCCGACTCCACGATTTCTCCACCAACAACGACCGACGCCCCCCACCATGACCCCCTCCTGGCCCCGACACCCCCAGGCTTCCGGGCTCTGTTCTTGGGACCCCCGACACCACGATTTCTCGCCCAAAAACAACCGACGCCCCCCACCATGACCCCTCTCCTGGCCCCGACACCTCCAGGCTTCTGAGCTCTGTTCTTGGGACCCCCGACCCCACGATTTCTCGCCCAAAATCAACCCATGCCTCCCCACCTGGCCGCCACCTCGCCCCCACCTGGCCCCGACGCCCCCAGGCCTCTGGGCTCGGTTCTTGGGACCCCCGACCCCGCGATTTCTCGCACAAAATCAATTCCTACCCCCCGCCTGGCCGCCACCTCGCCCCCACCTGGCCCCGACGCCCCCCGGCCTCTGGGCTCTGCTCTTGGGGCACCCGACCCCGCGATTTCCTCGCCAAAAAACGACCCATACCCCCCACCTGGCCGCTGCCTCGCCCTCACCTGGCCCCGACGCCCCCCGACCTCTGTTCTTGGGGCCCCCGACCCCAAGATTTCTCGCCCAAAATCGATCCATACTCCCCCCTCACCTGGCCGCCACCTCGCACCCACCTGGCCCCGACACCCCCAGGCCTCTGGCTCTGTTCTTGTGACCCCCGACCCCGCGATTCTCTCGCCCAAAATCGACCCACACACCCCCGCATGGCCGCGACCTCGCCCACACCTCGGCCCCCGAACCCCCAGGCCTCTGGGCTCTGTTCTTGGGTCCCCCGACCCCGCGATTTCTCGCCCAAAATCGACCCATGCCCGCCACCTGGCTGCCACCTCGCCCCCACCTGGCCCCGACACCCCCAGGCCCCTGAGCTTTGTTCATGAGACCCCCGACCCCACGATTTCTCGCCCAAAATCGAGCCATACCTCCCCCCCCTCCCCCCCCCACCCACCTGGCTGCCACCTCGCCCCC
>CAUYUJ010015493.1:340675-411175 GCA_963575745.1 Prorocentrum cordatum | reverse complement strand
TCTGTTCTTGGGGCACCCGACCCTACGATTTCTCGCCCAAAATCAACCCATACACCCCGCCTGGCCGCCACCTCGCCCCCACCTGGCCCCGACACCCCCACGCCTCTGGGCTCTGTTCTTCAGACCCCCGACCCCGCGATTTCTCGCCGCAAATCGACCCATGCCCCCTCCCCCCCCCTTCCCACCTGGCCGCCACCTCGCCCCCGCTTGGCCCCGACACCCACAAGCCTCTGGCTCTGTTCCCCCCCCCTTCCCACCTGGCCGCCACCTCGCCCCCGCTTGGCCCCGACACCCACAAGCCTCTGGCTCTGTTCTTCTTGGGGCCCCCGACCCCATGATGTCTCGCCCAAAATCGACCCACACCCCCCACCTGGCCGCCACCTCGCCCCCACCTGGCTCCGACACCCCCGGGTCCTGGGCTCTCTTCTTGGGACCCCCGACCCCGCGATTCTCGCCCAAAATCGACCCACGCCCCCCGCCTGGCCGCCACCTCGCCCCCACCTGGCCCCGACACCCCCAGGCCTCTGGGCTCTGTTCTTGGGACCCCCGACCCCGCGATTTCGCGCCCAAGATTGACCCGCGCCGCCGACCTGGCCGCCATCTCGCCCCTACCTGGCCCCGACACCCCCAGGCCTCTGGGCTCTGTTCTTGGGGCCCCCGATTCCACGATTTCTCGCCCAAATTCGACCCATACTCCCCACCTGGCCGCCACCTCGCCCACCTGGCCCCAACACCCCCAGGCCTCTGGGCTCTGTTCTTGGGAATCTGGTCTTGGGACCCCCGACCCCACGATTTCTCGCCCAAAATCAACCCATACCACCCCGCCTGGCCGCCATCTCGCACCCACCTGGCCCCGACGCCCCCAGGCCTCTGGGCTCTGTTCTTGGGACCCGGGACCCCACGTTTTCTCATCCAAAATCGGCCCATGCCCCCCACCTGGCCACCACCTCGCACCCACCTGGCCCCAACGCTTCCAGGCCTTTGGGCTCTGTTCTTGGGTCCCCCGACTTCACGAGTTCTCGCCCAAAATCGGCCCATACCTCCCCGCCTGGCCGCCACCTCGCCCCCACCTGGCCCCGACACCCCCAGGCCTCTGGGCTCTGTTCTTGGGACCCCCGGCCCCGCGATTTCTCGCCAAAATCGGCCCATGCCCCCCACCTGGCCGCCACCTCGCTTCCACCCGGCCCCGACGCCCCCAGGTCTCTGGGCTCAGGCCCTGGGCTCTGTTCTTGGGACCCCCGACCCTACGATTTCTCGCCCCAAATCGACCCATACACCCCACCTGGCCGCCACCTCGCCCCCACCTGGCCCCGACGCCCCCACGCCTCTGGGCTCTGTTCTTCAGACCCCCGACCCCGCGATTTCTCGCACCAAATCGACCCATACCTTCCACCTTGCCGCCACCTCGCCCCCCACCTGGCCCCGACACCCCCAAGCCTCTGGGCTCTCTTCTTGGGGCCCCCGACCCCACGATGTCTCGCCCAAAATCGACCCATACCCCCCACCTGGCCGCCATCTCGCCACCACCTGGCCCCGACACCCCCACGCCTTTGGGCTCTGTTCTTGGGGCCCCCGACCCCGCGATTTCTCGCCCAAAATCTACCCATGCCTCCCCGCCTGGCCGCCACCTCGCCCCCCACCTGGCCCCGGCACCCCCAAGCCTCTGGGCTCTATTCTTGAGACCCCCGACCCTGCGATTTCTCCCCCCAAATCGGCCCATGCCCCCCACCTGGCCGCCATCTCGCCACCACCTGGCCCCGACACCCCCAGGCCTCGGGGCTCTGTTCTTGGGACCTCCGACCCCACGATTTCTCGCCCAAAATCGACCCATGCCCCCCGCCCCCCCACCCCCTGGCCGCCACCTCGCCCCCACCTGGCCCCCGACGCCCCAGGCCTCTGGGCTCTGTTCTTGAGACCCCCGACCCCGCGATTTCTCACCCGAAATCGACCCATACCACCCACCTGGCCGCCACCTCGCTCCCACCTGGCCCCAACACCCCCAGGCCTCTGGGCTCTGTTCTTGGGACACCCGACTTCACGACTTCTCGCCCACAATCGACCCACACCTCCTCACCTGGCCGCCACCTCGCCCCCACTTCGCCCCGACACCCCCAGGCATCTGGGCTCTGTTCTTGGGACCCCCGACCCCGCGATCTCTCGCCCAAAATCAGCCCATACCCCCCACCTGGCCGCCACCTCGCTTCCACCCGACCCCGACACCCCCAGGTCTCTGGGCTCTGTTCTTGGGGCCCCCGACTCCACGATTTCTCGCCCACAAGCGACCCATGCCGCCGACCTGGCCGCCACCTCGCCCCCACCTGGCCCCGACGCCCCCAGGCCTCTGGGCTCTGTTCTTCGGAGACCCCACGATTTCTCGCTCAAAATCAACCCATACACCCCACCTGGCCGCCACCTCGCCCCCACCTGGCCCCGACACCCCCACGCCTCTGGGCTGTTCTTCAGACCCCCGACCCGGCGATTTCTCCCCCAGAATCGACCCATACCCCCCCCCCCTTCCCCCCACCTGGCCGCCGCCTCGCTCCCACCTGGCCCCGACGCCCACAAGCCTCTGGGCTCTGTTCTTGGGGCCCCCGACTCCGCGATGTCTGGCCCAAAATCGACCCATGCCTCCCACCTGGCCGCCACCTCGCCCCCACCTGGCCCCGACGCCCCCAGGCCTCTGGGCTCTGTTCTTGGGACTCCCGACCCCGCGATTTCGCGCCCACAAGCGACCCATGCCGCCGACCTGGCCGCCACCTCGCCCCCGCCTGGCCCCGACGCCCCCAGGCCTCTGGGCCCTGTTCTTGGGACCTCCGACCCCGAGATTTCTCGCCCAAATTCGACCCATACTCCCCACCTGGCCGCCATCTCGCCCCCACCTGGCCCCGACGCCCCCAGGCCTCTGGGCTCTGTTCTTGGGGCCCGGGACCCCACGTTTTCTCGTCCAAAATCGGCCCATGCCCCCCACCTGGCCACCACCTCGCACCCACCTGGCCCCAACACCCCCAGGCCTCTGGGCTCTGTTCTTCGGACCCCCGATTCCGCGATTTCTCGCCCAAAATCGGCCCACGCCCCCCGCGTGGCCGCCACCCCGCCCCCACCTGGCCCCGACACCCCCAGGCCTCTGGGCTCTGTTCTTGGGGCCCCCGACCCTGCGATTTCTCGCCCAACATCAACCCATGCCCCTCACCTGGCCGCCACCTCGCCCTCGCCAGGCCCCGACGCCCCCCGGCCTCTGGGCTCTGTTCTTGGGACCACCGACCCCAAGATTTCTCGCCCTAAATCGACCCATACTCCCCCCCACCTGGCCGCCACCTCGCACCCACCTGGCCCCGACACCCCCGGGCCTCTGGGCTCTGTTCTTGGGACCCCCGACCCCGCAATCTCTCGCCCCAAATCGACCCATGCCAGCCACCTGGCCGCCGCCTCGCCCCCACCTGGCCCTGGCGCCCCCAGGCCTCTCGGCTCTGTTCTTGGGCCCCCCGACCCCGCGATTTCTCGCCCAAAATCGACCCATACCCCCCACCTGGCCGCCACCTCGCCCCCACCTGGCCCCGCCGCCGCCGCCCCCATGCCTCTGGGCTTTGTTCATGAAGCCCCCGACCCCGCGATTTCTCGCCCAAAATCGACCCATGCCCCCCCCCCCCCCCCCCCACGCCCACCTGGCTGCCACCTCGCCCCCACCTGGCCACGCCACCCCCAGGCCTCTGGGCTCTGTTCTTGGGACCCCCGACCTCGCGATTTCTCGTCCAAAATCGACCCATACCCCCCACCTGGCCGCCACCTCGCCCCCGCCTGCCCGACCCCCCAGGCCAGGATTTGTCGCCCAAACATGACCCACATCCTCACCACTATGGGGCCTCTCCTTTTGGAACTCCACATGATCAGCATACTACTATTTTGCATCCTTGCCAGCATGCCTCTCCTAGTCTCCCCGCAACATGCTTCGCGACTGGCGCGCGTTTCCGTCGTCCCTCTTGTCGGCTGCGGCAACAGCTATCCAGTCTTACGGTCTTTCGTCACCGACGCGTGGCTCCGCTCAGCGACTTCCTTCCCTTTGCGCTCTTGGCCAGCGCAGCACTCGTTGCACCTTTGCTTTCCATTCGCCTTCTGCGACGTTCGCCCGGCCAACCAGCTGCTGTATTCTTCCCTGCCGAAAACGTCTTTGCATTGGGCGCATTTCCATTTCCCCCGCTCCAGCTTCGCGTCGTCGATGCATCGCTTGCGCTTGCGGTGCTGATCTGCCGCGCCGTCCCACATCCAAACTGAAAAGGAATCTTGCTCTTGCGCCTTCTCGCACACTACACAAGTTCTCACTTTCTTCCTCCCTGCAGCGATGCACTGCTTGCACTTGCGATGCAAATCAGCCACGCCGCACCACATCCTATCTGAAAAACAATCGTGCCGTTGCGCCTTCTCGCACACCGCGCACATTTTCATGTCCTTCTTCGGCGCAGCGACGCAGCGCTTGCACTTGCGGTGCAGATCTGCGACGCCGTTCCACATCCAATCCGAAAAACAATCTTGCCGTTGCGCCTTCTCGCACACCACGCAAGTTTTAATGTCCTTCCTCGCCGCCTTGTCCCGCCCTGCTGCTGCAGCGTTTACGCATTCCCTACATTGCATCGACGCTGTCGGCGCGTTCTTCAACATGTACTCTGACAACTCGGTTCTCCTTTTGGGGATTCCGCATTTGGAACACACGCGCTCTTTTGCCTCTTCGGCACGGGCCTTCTCCTCCTCTCTCTGCAATCTCTTACAAGCCTTGCATGTGGGCTCCTCGTTGATAATAGTTTCCGCTTTCGCAAATTGATCTAGTAACTTCTGCTCGCCGCAGCGCGAACACTGCAGGTGCTTCTTCAGCTCCTCGCACTCAAGGCACATTCCCCCTTTGCACCGGGCGTTCCCTGCCTTCTCCCATTGGAAGTCTACGAACGCATCCTCGTACTTCCGCCCCTCGCATACGTGACACTTTCGCCTCTCGGGACAGTCCACGCAACGCCGTGACGTGAGCTTCGAGCTGTGGCGCTGGGATGCATGGAAAGCATCCTGGCCCTTCCACAGAAAGCATTCCGTGCACTGCCACGGCGTGCCAATGCTCTTCTTGCCTTCCAAGCACACCTTGCACACGCGGCGACCGTCGTCCCGGCTCCACTGCCCGAGCGCGTACTGGTTCTTGTACTTCACCGACGAGCACAGTGCGCACGTCCCTGCAGGCACGAACTCCTTCTCGATTGCCTCCCAGTCCATCGGGTCTCCCCGCAACACCTGTAACAGTAATCCGGGCCCCTTCCGCTCCTTCTGAGTGCGCGGCGCACGGTCGAAAGGCCGAAATATCAACATGTCTTCGCGGCGACGCACGCGCGTCAGAGCCACATGACTCGACGACGGCGACGTGCCCCCGCCAATCCTGAGGTCCACGATGACACCCTGCTTAAAAGTCTGGCCCTGTGCTGAATGGGCGGTGACTCCAAACGCTGGGGCCGAGGGGAACTGCCGCCGCTTCACTTTCAGACGCGGGTGCGGCCTGCCCTTGTCGACGAACCAATCTTTTTTTCTGCGGGGTCGCGGGGTGCCGGCCCGGCGTCTTCAGCCCCTGTGTCGTCCACTTGCACGGAATCGCGTTCCCTGCGTCATCGCGACCCTCATCGAAGAGGACAAATATCACTTTCGGCGTCTTCTGCAAGATGGTCTCTCCCCCCCGGGAGACGCGACCTGCTCCTTCGTCGCCATCGCACACCCATGAGTGCACGGTCCCCACGCGTCCGCGGAGTAGGTACTTGTCCTCGCTGCGGTCGATATGATCTGTGAGGGCCACAGGCATTCCCTCCGCGACTGGCAAAAAACCATACAGGTCTCCGCTCTCCTTGTCGTGACGCTTACTCTTGCGAGTCCCACCCACTAGCCCATCTGCTTGATTCGGACGGCAAAGCACCAGAAGGTTCACGACCCTGCGGGAGCGCCGCGACACTCGCGGCAACAGCGGGGCAGTGATCGCGCGAGGACTGAAATGGACAATCTCTGACTTCCCCAAAACCTCGAAAAAACCCGAAACCCGGGATGTCCCAACAAAACACCTGCAGAGCCTTCTTTGGGGTCGGCGGCAGAGGCGGCAGCCTTTAGATATATATATATATATATATATATATATATATATATATATGTACACATATATGTATGTATATATATATATATATATATATTATATATATATTATATATATCTCGCTCTGCCTCCCAACCGCCGACCGATAGCAACCCAAGGCGGGGGTCTCTTTTGCGCCCTACAGAGAGGCGCACCCGATCTGCGTTAGACTTTCGACGTGGACGTCTTGTCGTCGACATTGCAGACTGCGTGGCGAGCAGTGGGACGGGGCGCACATCGCGCACGCGCAAGGAGGCGGACTGCCTCTCTCACCGCAGCGCCGCCATGCATACAGACACATACACTTTTCTTGATCTGCGGGTCGAGAGCGCACCTCTTCCGGTCGAAGCTAAGCGGGCCGCGCGAAGCTTGAATTAGGCAGAGCAGAGGAGGGAGGAAGCGGCGGAGCCTCAGAGCGACGCCGAGATACAGACACACACACACAAACGTGTGCACATGTACGGTTGTACATACACAAGACTTGAAGCTCGCTGCGCTTCGCATTGAGGTCTTGGCATGGTGCATTCGCGTATAACGTGCGAGGGACATGCGACTCTGAGGGCTACAGCGTCGGCGATGGGCAGGGCCTGGGATGGGAAAGTCACGGGCGAAGGGGTGCGGGCCGTCATCAAGTCCGCGCGCGCCGAGGGCTAGGAAGGGAGGAGGCATGCGACGGTGATCGGCGATAAGTTGAGGCGGGGAGGCGGGGCTTGCAACGCCGAGGGCAGGGGAAGGACGCGGTACGCGTCGGAGATGGGCAAGAAGACAAATAACGGCCTGGCAATGATGATGGCCTCATACCTCTGCAGACTTCGACAGTGCGCGCACGCGCACGGGGTGGGGCGAGTGGTCAGGACACGCGCGAATGCGAACACGGATATTGGTTGAGCGCGTAGCCAGACGTCGATAGATGGACGTTGCAGCTGGCACAGGGTTTAAGAAGGACAGCGGCGTTGTCTGTGGAAGAGGACTCCTTGCATCTAGCTCTCTGTGATGACGCATTCTGCTGCGTTTAGGAGAAAACAGAAAGTCGTAGAAGTTGGTGGCATTGGTCGCAAGCTAAAGCTGAGCGTTTCGGTGGTATGATATGGGCTTTCGCGATGAACCATGAGCCTGCAGGACCGGATACTAAGAACAGAGATGATGACGGCGTGGAGGTGTGGGGTCCAGGGGGTTGGGAAGGCGACGGCGGACGAGCTCTGAAGAAGGGAGGCTCGCAGGGCGGGGACATGATGATGATGCTGATGCTGATGCTGATGCTGCTGATGATGCTGCTGATGATGATGATGCTGATGATGATGCTGATGCTGATGATAAGGAGGATGAGGATGAGGATGAGGATGAGGATGAGGATGAGGGTGAGGGTGAGGGTGAGGGTGAGGGTGATGATGATGATGATGATGATGATGATGATGATGATGATGATGATGATCCCGTCCATGACAGATTGCTGTAAGCGTGGGGCGTTCAGGACCTCTTCTGGTCTTCTGGGTTTGGGGGCCTCTTGTGGCTTTTGTGGCTCCAGGGCGGTGGGCGTTTCTTGGTGGCCCCTTGGGGAAGATGGAGGGCTCGGAATCCTGATGTGGGGGTGGGACACAGGGGGTTGGGGAGGTGACGGGCAGTGGCTGTGAAGAGGGAGGTCTCCCCGGTGCGATGATGATACTGGAGGAAGCAGTCAAGAAGGTATTTGGAATGAAGGGTGGGTGGGTCGGATTTCGTCGAGTGTAGGGGGGTGGGAAGGTCACGGGGGTCTCTGAAAGGGAGGGCGAAGGCAAAATAGTGCGGGATTGCTGTAAGCGTGGGGCGTTCGGGACTCAGGGTTTGGGGGCCTCTTGTGGCTTTCGGGGCTCCAGGGCGGTGGGTGTTTCTGGGTGGCCTCTTGGGGAAGATGGAGGCTCGGAATCCTGCTGGGTATGTGTGTGTGTGTGTGTGTGTGTGTGTGTGGAAACAGTGGGTTGGGAGGGTGCAGGCAGGGGCTGTGAAGAGGGAGATCTCCCCTGGGCGCTAATGATACTGTGAGGAAGCGGTCCAGGAGGTCTTTGGAATGAAGGGGGGTTAGGTTGGATGCCGTCGAGCGTGGGGGCTTCGGAAGGTCACGGGGGTTTCTGAAAGGGAGGGCGAAGGCAACGTGGGGGCATCTGACGGCTTTTGGGCTTTCCGCGAGTCTTTGGGCAACGTGGGAGCTTGGGTGCTATACCAGGGCGGTGGGTGCGTCTGGGTGGGATCTTGGGAAGATGGAGGACTCGGAATCCTGTTGTGGGGGTGGTGCACAGGTGGTTGCGGAGGTGACTTGGGGGGGGGTCTGGGAACTTTTTGGGCCATCTTCGAGCTCTCTTGGGCAATCTTGGGTGCTGTAGCCGTCTTGGGGTTCTCTGGAGACCCTCTTGGGCCTTTTGGTGGGTCGCCTCTGGCCTTCTTGGAGCTCTCTTGCGTGCCTTATGGGCACTCAGGGGCCCTTCTTGGGCCGTCATGGGGCTCTCTGGAGCTTTCCTGGGGCCTTTTTGGCCCGTTTTGGGGCTCTCTTGGGGGCCTCTGAGATCTGGAGGCTCTTGGGTCGACGGCTTAATGGCTCTCAAAATAAACATGCTGAACATACACGTTTTCCCCGGGGACTGTGAGGATTTTTGCTTTCGTTGGGGGTTCGTTCGGGGCCTCTGGGGCCGTCTCGGGGGCTTCTGCGCCATCTCGAAGTCATCTTGGACATGTCCAAGGAACTCCCGAAGCCAGCGAAGTGGACTTGGAGGCCGAACGCGAGGTCCGGGAGGCCCGACTGGCGGGCCAGAGAAAGCCCCAGGGACACCTGGAGCCCCTGGGGACAGGCCACAGAGAGCCTCAGGGGCCCCTGGGACCGCCAGATTCTATTGGCGTGGGAGGGCCATCCCTGTGGGCTTCCTGGTGTGAGACAGTAACGATAAGAATAGATTCTCCAAGCAGTGCATGCACTTCGTTCGGGTTTCTTAGTTCTGTTCTGAGGAATTGGGCCCGTCTGTCGGTCGCCGTCCCGTCGCCGCCCGTCGTCTGGACATGTCTGTCGGTCTGGCGGCTATGTTGTCGCCGTCGCCGCTCCGTCGGCCTGTCTGTCGGTCTGGCGGCTATGTTGTCGCCGTCGCCGCTCCGTCGCCGCCGCCGCCACTCGTCGCCGCCGTTAGATTGGACCACATAGATTGCACAACAGAGGTTGCAACACATAGATTGCACCACATTGATTGATCCATATATATATATATATATAGCTCTCATTCGCCTAGACCTCGCGGGGGCCCCTGCGGTTAGCCTTTGCCCGAAAGGGCTGTACAGAATAACAAACACACCCACTGTTATCGCATCAGCAGGTGCGTCAGTCCTCGAATCTTACCCAACAGTACGTGCCACGTGGCCTGCCGCGCTCCTGGAACCTGCTCCGGGCGCGGCAGACTCTGTCGCCAGCCTGGCGACCTACAACTCGAAATTGCCAGGGGAGGCGGTCGGGGGAGCGGAGGCAGCGCTTGAGGCCACCCCCCTTCCCCTGCTGGTCTACTCCGTCTGCTGAGAGCTAAAGGGCAGCTGTCATTCGCCTAGACCTCGCGGGGGCCCCTGCGGTGAGCCTTTGCCCGAAAGGGCTGTGCAGAATAACAAACACACCCACTGTTATCGCACCAGCAGGTGCGTCAGTCCTCGAATCTTACCCAACAGTACGTGCCACGTGGCCTGCCGCGCTCCTGGAACCTGCTCCAGGCGCGGCAGACTCTGTCGCCAGCCTGGCGACCTACAACTCGAAATTGCCACCCCCTCCATCCAAACGGGCGGGCGGGCAACGAAGCGCAGCGAGCATTCACATATCATTAACAGATCACACGGAGCGGAGGCCTCACCGAGGCTCCAAGACAATGGTGCATGGTACTCACTGAGATAGGCGCTAGCCTCGCAGATATCTCTGGACCCAGCCGCCGACAAACATGGCGATCACGTACTTGGCCCAGCCTCTCGACTTCGGCTGCTGCAGCAGCGGAGGACCACCGTCCGACACCACTGTCGACGCGATCGACTCCGCCAGATGCACGGCCTCTGCCTGCATCTGCTCAAGGACCTGATCCACGAGCTCCGCAGTCCTGGCCGCTGTGTTCTCGATCATCTCATCGACCAAGGCTGCAGCACTCTCTACGACAGGCACAACGGCGGACAAGTTATCCCACATTACAGAGGCATTCTCAAACACTGTGACCACCAGCTCTGCCATATCCTGAGTCTTGGTGGCCGCCGAGGATACCGCACTCGCTCCTCGTCGACTGAGACGATAGACACTCGCAAAGGACCGGTCGGCCAGATGTTCCATCAGCCCGAGGACGCAACTCGCCACAGCATCCAAGACGATGTCTGGACGATACGCCAGCAGACCACGCAGCACCAAGACAATCGGCAGACACAAAGACTTGAAGTACCGCCCGTCAAAGACGCTCTGGACGAAGTCATCCAGCCACAGCAGGCGCAGAAGAGACCACCAGGTTCCTGCCGAGGCCGACCAGGCAAGCACGAGCGCCCAGCGCGAAGGCGGGCAACTCTTGTTTGCTGACGTCGACCGAGCCGGAGTCTGGAGGCTGACCGCGACCAGCGCATCCTTGGGGCCTCCGGCCTCGTCGCCGTCCTTCAGCGGCCCAGCGCAGACGACCTCCGGCAGGATAGTCCCGAGCTCCTCCAAGGCTTGCATGGCACGAGTGTAGGCACGAAGGACTTTCAAAGGATAAGATTGGCTCTGACGCGAGGCCACCTGTTTCGCATAGTCGTGCTTCTCGTCGAAGACGGTGCCGACCTGCTCCCCGAACGCTGTCTTGCCCGCCGTCACCTCTACACGGCTGGCCACCTCCAGCAGGCTAGACGCCGAAAGCCTGAGGCGGGCCGCCGAGGGCTTAGTGGCAGGGAGGGCAGACATCCAGGCAGCGGAACTCCGCCCGGACGCGGTCCAGCGAGATCGAGATCGAATCGAGATCGAGATCGAGATCGAATAAGGCTGCGGCAGCATTGGCTTCTTGAATGTAGTGTGCAAGCGATCTCTCTGACGCCCATCTCCCATGGAACTTCACCCAAGCGATATTTCTAGTACGCATGAATAGCTCAGTGGCCCCATCCGCTCGAAGTCCTGCTAGTGTGAACTGTGGAATACCTAGTTGTTCCACCAAACTCACATGGATCTGACGGAGACCAGCATAGCCAGAAGGGAGCACCAAGTCATCAGGTCCTACACGGTACATCCACCACTTAAGCCAGGCAGCTGTCGAGGGCCTCGAGAGTAACACAGTCTGACGCTTCCCCAAGAAAGCCTTGTTTCGGGTTCTCAATCACCAAGACAGCCTGATCCGCAGCACGGTTACGACTGAAACGGACATGACAACCTTTGAGCTTCGCACCCTCGCCCGGTCGCAGCAGTCCATCCATCGCGACACGAACAAAGATGCTGTACTCTAGCAAGGTCAAGCAGGGCCTCCGTGTTAGCAGCAGCGCTCTCGCTAGCGCCCACCGCCTGAGCGCCCGCTGGATCTCTCGAGGGATCGGGGTCCTGGTCTGAGAGTCCTCGCCGAAGGCCCAAGAACGAACTGAATCCCAAGCGCCCCCAAGCTGACCCCTGAGCTCCGGGCGGCGCTGCTGCGCCACCAGGATTGCGCACCTGGCCTCCGCAATCGATCTCTTCTCATTGAACAAATACTGGACAAACTCAATCAGGCGGTTCAAGATCTGGCTGCGCGTTGCCGTGGGGAGCCAGTGCTCCAGCTTGCCGCACCTCTGCACTTTGCCGAAAGCCGACAGCATCTCCGCCGCCTTTACCAGGCGCGCAGCGTGCGCGTTCCCGCGCAGCGACGTCTGCAGGTCCCTGCGGCGAGGATGGCCGCCAGCAGGACCCTCCCCTGGGAAGCCCAGGGTGCTGTCAAAGATAGCTGACACCCCGCGGCCCCACCTGCATCGGCGAGCCGCGGAGCCTTCGCTCCGCCTTCCCCAGTGCTGCAACCAGCGCGTCAGCGAACTCGCCAGTGTAGGCTGCCGCCAGCGCCGCTCGCTTCTGCCAGCGTCCGTCCACCTTGACGCCGCCCTCCAGGTGCACGTGCCTGCACCGTCCTTGGCAGCGCCTGCCCAGCAGCTTGAGCTCCTCGAAGTTCCCCAGCAGGTAGGTGCTCTTCTTGTAGCGGGCCCCGGCGTCGTCCGGCGGCCCAAGCCCAAACTGGCACATGTCGCATTTGACGAGGTAGACCCCCTCTCGCCCCAGCAGCCGCTGCAGCCTCGGCTGGCGGAAGAGCCAGGAGCGCCTGGGGTTCTCGACCACCCAGAGGCCTCCTTCCTCTCCCAGAGCCTGGCAGGCCGCCGCTGTCGTGACCGCGAGGCTGTTACCGCCCCGCTCTGCCTGGCGGGAGCCGCCACCCTGCGGCCGCGCGGCGCCCCGAGCCCCTGGCCCGCAGTTCTGGTGCAGCAGCCCGAACGAAGTGCAGGGGGTCGCCCACGCGCCCACCCGCACGGCGTGGTCCCAGATCCGCTCCAGCTCGCGGCGTACATTGGCGGCCTTCGGGAGGTCCTGCTCAGGACGGTAGCCCGAGGGCGGGAAGGCGTCGATAGCGGCCTCCACGCGGGCTCCTCGTGCGGCCCAAGCGCGGGACACCGCGCCGCAGCCCGCCAAGTACTCCTGCTTCGGCTAGAGGCGCGCGAGCCCTCGCGGCGCGGACCACTCCAGACGGGAGGGCCCTCCTCTCGGCTGCCAGTCGCAACAGGGCGCCGCGCTCGAGAGTGCCTCCTCGGCGGCCGGCGGCGCAGCGGCAGGCGCCTGCGCCGCGGCGGGCGCGGGTCGCAGGCCCGGCGAGCCCGGCGCAGGCAGCTGGTGGCGAGCTGCCGCCGCCCTGGCTGCGGCGCCCGCCTCCCGCTGGCTCGCCACGATCTACTCAGGCGGGGGCCCCGCCTCAGGCAGCGGACGGAATCGAGACGGTGCGTCGGCGGGATTGAAGTGGGCCCCGATCCAGACTAGGGCCGCATGGCAACGTGTGCTGAGCACATACGGCATCATCGATCGCAGTATACCATTTAGCTTGAATGAAGAGGAGCGCCCCTTTCCGAAAGCATCCGCACACACGCGGCTGTCGACCCCACGCGCAAAGGTCGTTCCTGCACTCGCGCAAGCACACGCAGTCAAAGGCGAAGTTCGCCTCTCCGAAGATCCTAGCCCTCCACCTTTTCTAGACACACGAGCTGACCCAGAGCGCCCCTCGGCCACATGACTGAACTCGTCTTCGAGGTCTCTAGCCCTAGACGCCGCGGTCACCCCAGAGCTGCCCAAGACGCCCCCGCGCAGGGCTTTCTGGATGTTGTCGTGGCCCCTGCGCCTGATCTCCCCCTTTAGGGCCCTCCTCTCCTGTAAGTTGATGTGGCTGTGCTTGCTGAACCTACTGGACCTTCCAATCGAAGCTCGCGAAAGCCTCATTCAAATCGTTGACGGGCCTGCACATCCTGGTCGGCATGAGAACTTGGTCTATCTCGTTCCAGTCGAGCCTCACATGTTCCCCACGATGAGCCCCAATACGATACAGAGCCCTTGAGACCTTCTCGGGGACCTTTGCAGAGCAAGACCCGTAGGAGTCCTCGGTCGCGTCGCTCGTCGAGACAATCGAGTCCACAGGCCACCGAATATGGGCCACTGCCATCGAGAGGAGGGCGGCGGCTGCGAATAGCTCGTCACGTATGTCAGCGGGAATGGTAACAACCTCGTGCTCGTGACGCAGGCTCTCAAGCCAGTTGAGAGAACGATGAAAGCATCCAAACAACTCTCGGCGATGACTGAAGAGATGAACAAACTTGGCAATAATCATCCGAAACATCTCTTTCGACACCTTTTTGCTCTCTAGCACGTCTAACGTCAACGATGCAAGGATCCGCCTCTTGAACAGCGGGCTGCCGACCTCGCCTGGGTCGTCGCGCACCTCCGTGCCCGAGGCGGTGAAGGTAGGCTGCTCGACTACGTCCTTCTCCACCGAGCGCGGCAGCCCTGCAGACTCCCACGCCTGCTTCGTCCGCTCGTTGATCTCCACGTCTCGCCGCTTGCTCTTGTCATCGCCCTCCGAGAACACCTGCACCGTCAAGTGGTCGTCGAGGTAGTTCCCCTCCCAGGTCTTCCCGATCGGCACGGTCAGCTGAGCGTTCAACGACTCGGCTGGAGTCATGCAGCCCTGCTCCTTCAGAATGCTCACATTCGTCTCTTGGCAGACGTCGCACGAGTTGGCGTCGCCCATGCCCCACGCAGTCAACGCCAGGTAGTAGTAGGCGTTCGGCTCTGTGGCATGCGAGCCCAGCAAGCGGCCCTGCCACGGCCGACCAACCGCATTCCAGGGCTCCGTTCCTGTCGGCCTCTTCACCTGGTAGAAGTAGGTCTTGAGGTCGCAGACAGTGCCCCTCACGTGCTCGGTCGGCCCCATGCAGCCTCAGCAACTTGAGCTGCTCGCCCGACGGCAACTGCAGCCAGGCCAACCGCTCCTCGGTCGCGTTCTGAGGGCGCCTGCCTTGGATCAGACGGTCCCACTGCTCACTGTGCTCCACCGCGAACCAGCCAGACGCTAGCACGCATCCGTTCTTGTCGCGGGGCACCTCCGAGGCTGGGGCCAGGATCGCCATCCCGCGGTTCAGCAAGTCCTGGGCCAAGATCAGCTCGTTGTCCTCGAGATGCGGTGACATCTCCTCGGAGGGCTGGCAGGCCAATCGCCCGGAGCCAAGCAGCGGTCCAGGTAGCCGACGTACTCCTCGAGCTGCCAGCCCGCGAGGTGGTCGGCAGGATCGCAGCCTGGACCAGGCGTCTTCAACTTCACGCGCTCGGGCTTCACCTCCAACGCCCGCGCCAGCGTGTCCGCCGACAGCTGCCCCACGTGCACGTCCCACCCAGGGTCTCCTTCAGGGCGAAGACGCCCGTCATAAGAACTCCCAGGAAGGGCAATCAATTCAGAGGCCGACATCTGCAGCCTCGCAAGCCCTCGCGTCGGCTGAACATCACGCCCAGCCGCGCGGCAGAACTCGAACAGGTCCTGATAGAGGTTCTCCACCGCCACCCTCCGTGCAGGAGACCACTGGAGGTCGGGGTAGCTCGCCTTCGCCTTCGGGGGCCCGCACTCCCAGAAAGAGAACAGGGAAACCAGCACGTTCGTCAGGTGCATCGCCCGCTCGGTCAGCCGCTGCTGCTTCCGACCTCTGGGATCTGCACCCTCTCGAGCCGCCCGGCTCGCAACGTCCACGAAACGCAATGGCATGGGAAAAAGACGTTCAGGATCTGTCGAGGCAGGCGACCCTTCGCCCGCGATAGATTCGCACGAAACTGATGCATTGCGGTGCCAATGCATGAAACGCCCCAGAGGCGCCCCCACGAGAAGCCGGCTGCTCCGCCAGAAACCCCACCTTCCCAGGCAAGAGGCCGCCGTCGGAGCCGAGGACGCTTTCACGCCTTCTCCCCCTTTGGCTTCTTCTTGCGCTTGGTCTTGTCGGGCTTCTCGCTGGTGCCCGCCGCCTGGTCCGCCGCCTGGCCGTGGTCGGAGTCGTCGGGGCTGGCCACGAGCGCGCCCCTCTGCCTGATCTTCGTCTCGAGCGCGTCGAGCTCCGTGATGTAGGCCGCCACGGCCTCCGTCTCGAACTCGTCGCCCGCGAACCCGCGCCCGCTGTAGGGATCGACCAAGCCCGACAGCGGCCACGCCGCCTTCCACGAGCCCTGGTTGATCGCCGCCTGCTCTAGAGCATTCATGACCTGCGCTGGCCGTGAGCCTCGTCGAACTTGTCGTTGTCCATGTACTCGAGAACCGCCACCAGCATGGCGAACGTCTTCTTGAGGTCGTACAGCTTTCCCCACGGGATGTGGCGCTTCCCGTAGTCGAGGTAGGTCCAAGCCATGCCATGCTGCACGTCCAGCGCTCGCTTGACCTCGCTCCTGTAGGCCTTCACCACGCGGAGCGGGTGCTGCTGCACTCTCTTCCTCAGGCGGCGCATGCCACGCACCGCCTTGCCGGCCTTCCCGACGCTGCCCACGCCGATGCCGTCCTCCTCGCCCGAGGAGGTGCTCTTCTTGCCTGACTCGAGCCTCTCTAGGACCTCGAGCATCCGCAACTGCAGCAAGCTCTGGAGGCCGTTCGCGTCCATGTTGCTGGCAGCGGCCGCCGCGCCGGACGGCTCCTGGGCCTGTCCAGCTCGACTGCCCGCCACTGACCTGAAGTCCTCCTCGTCGCTGCTGGAGAGCTGCCGCCGCCTGTCGGCGCGCGCAGCCGAGCGCCGCGGCGCCTGCGCCCGCTGGGGCGCTGCGCGCGCCTGGAGCGGCTCTCCGCCTGAGTCCGAGGAGCCGCTGCCCTCGCCGTCGGGCTCGGCCTGCTGGAGCCGTCGCGAAGCCCTCGCGATCAGGCGATCCAGCCCCGGCAAGCCTGTGCTGCCCGCGGAAGGCAGGCCGCCACCCGACTGCGCACTGGCGCCTCCGGCGGCAGCCCCCGCGGCAGGCGCCCTCGGCGCCGGCCGCCCGAACCCCGCCTCCACGTCCTCGGTCGAGGTGTGGAGGCCGCCTCCAGCTGCGACCAGCGCCGCCTGCAGGGTCTCGGCCTCGAAGCGCCGCTCCCCGAAGTGCATGTAGTCGTCGTCCCATGCCTCCGGCGCTTCCTCCCGAAGGCGCCTCGTCGCCACGACCACGAAGCCGACCTGCGAGCTCTCGCCGTCGGCGTCGGCGACGCTCACCTCGTAGTCTGCGCCACCCACTGCTCGAGCAGCAAGCGCGGGCACAGCCAGAGAGACTCTCTGCTGCTGCTCGTGGACCTCGGCCACGAAGCCTCCGACGTTCACGGCCTGGCGTCGCCCCGCTTGCCCGCCAGCGAGCCTGGCGAACGCGCGATCCCCGGGCGCCCAGGACATAACACCTGCACCTGCGCTGCTGCTCGAGCCACAGCAGCGCTTGAAGCCCCCCCCCTTCCCTTGCTGGTCTACTCCGTCTGCTGAGAGCTAAAGGGCATGTATTGCACCACGTAGACCCTTCAACATATGTTGCTCCGCATATATTCTCCTTTCTTACAAAAAGAATAAACTCTACCCCCCCCCCTGCGTTATCGCCCCCCCTTTCGGGTATGTAAATCACACATGATTCTGACCACATGTCCATCCTAAGTATGAAATCGCAATGTCCCAGGCCAGCCGGGTTCCCCCCCCTGAGGTTCCCTTGTAAAAACACTATGCGGTGACATTTTTGTTCTAACGTAGCACTTTTCCACGAATCCCTTGCAACAAATGGAACGAAGAGCACACGCGCGCGTCGTCGCGCGCGCATGCCGAAATCCTTCAAAAACCTTCGGTGCCGGAAGGATTTCGCAATCGAGTTTCCAAAAAAACATACAAACACACAAGGTTTCGTAACACTGATTAGCTAAAAAAGCTTACGCGCGAGCTCTTGAGAAATCTTATGAAAACCATTGGTTTTCAATATTTTCACACAATGCTACCAAACGGGCGTCGCGCGCGCATGTCGAAATCTGTCGAACGCCTTTGCGCGTGTGCCGTCGCGAGAATCCTCTGGACAAAAAAAAGACGAAGTGCAGACGCGCGCGTCGTCGCGCGCGTACCTTCAAAACCCATCGGTTTCGGAAGGGTTTCAAAATCGCGCGTCCAAAAACCTACAAAACACACAAGGTTTCGCAACACGGATTTTCAACAAAAGCGTGCGCGCGCGCTCTTGCGGCGTCGTCATCGTCGTCGTCGTCGTCGCCGTCCTCCCTCCTCCCGCGTCGTCGTCGTCGTCGCCTACGTCGTCCTGTGTCTTTCCTCGCGTTCGTCGTCGTCGTCCTCTTTGGCGTCGTGGTCGTTTCCGTCGTCGTTGTCGCCGTGGTCGTCCTTGCTCCTCCTCCCTCGTCGTCGTCGTCGTCGTCGTCGTCGTCCGTCGTCGGCGTCTCGTCGTCGTCCCTCCTATTTCGTCGCCGTCGTCGTCGTCGTTGTCGTCGTCGTCTCGTCGTCGTCTTCCCTCCTCCCTCGTCGTTGTCGTCGTGTGTCGCAGTCCTTCCTCCTTCTGTGTCGTTCGCGTCGTCGCCGTCCTCCCTCCTCCCTCGTTGTCGTCGTTGTCGTCGTTGTCGCCGTCGTCGTCCTCCCTCCTCCCTCGTCGTCGTCTTCGTTTGCGACGTCGTCGTCGTCGTCTTCGTCGTCGGCGTCGGCGTCGGCGTCGTCGTCTTCGTCGTCGTCGACGTCGGCGTCGTCGTCGTCGCCGCCGCCGTCGTCGTCGTCGTCGTCGTCGTCGTCGGCCGTCTTGCTTCTCCGGCCTTCTTGGGGCGCTCTTGAGACGCCCCCGAGGGCTCCAAGACGACCCCGGAGCGATATCTGTGCTCGGTCCCGCATGGGTTTTGCAAACCAAGTTGCGGGTGGGTGGGTGGGATGATTGCGCGAGCAGTGGAGTTGACAACTTCAAGTTCGGCAAGTGAATTGCACCACATAGGTTGCTCCATATAAATGGCACATGCGCGCATCGGTTGACATACGTACGCAAATCTGCAAGTTGCGCTCACTCTTTGGCGCAGCGCACCATCTTTGCCTCGCCAATTCGTCGGCGGCAGGGTCGCGAAAGAGCGAGCGAAATGCGGTTCTCGCCCGAGCGCCGCGCAGATTCCGCCCGAAAGCAGCGCTGCCCGAACCTGGAGCTCTCGTCTTGGTGCGGCGCAGGGCCCACTTAGCACTGGCGAGCGTCCGCACGCGTCGCCGCAAAGGGGTGGGCCGCATGCTCGGGCAAGATCCGGCCGTGCCTCCCGCCAAATGCCCGGCGAACTCCGTCCGCGCGTCGGGGGACCCGCTGCCAGGCTCGAGAGAGCGAACACCTGCCCAAAGATCTGCAGAATGCGAAAAGTGTTTGGCCCGTAGCAGGAGTAGCAGACCGATCCCAGGCGTCCCGATCCTCCACACTGATCACTGGAGCTCCCGATGCTGCTGAAGCTAGATGTACACGTGAAACCTCTGCAACTGCCCCGAATCTCGAGATGGGGTGGCCAGGTGCGGGTGGTCCCAACACTGTACGGCCAATGGCGGCGCGCACAAAAGCCTGGGACCACGGGGTGCCCCTCGAAGCATGAAGGGTGCGTCTCAAAGGGGTGTCCGGAAGCTCTCCAGAAGGACCTTCGGAAGCTCTCTCCAGGTCCTTCCAGGGTACTCCTCCAGGCCTTTCCACGATCGTCGGGCGCCCTGCTATCCAGGTTTGGGACTCCACAAGTTCGGGTGCAGGGTGGAGCTGGTTGGCCGGCCAGGCCAGAAAGGACAAAAGGAAGGTTTCCACGAAGGCTTCCCAGAAGGCCCCCCCCCCGCGGCCCACCCCGCTGCGCGCGCCGCCAAGGCCAGTGAGCCGCAGGTTTCGCACACCTGCTGACGTTCCTGCAGCTTGACGGCGCACCGTCGCTGCTTGAGCACCCGTAGTGGACGGTGAATGCATCCGTGATGTCGCACGGCCACGCCGGGGCCGTGCGCGGCTTGCCCCTGCCGCCGGCGCCCAGCGCCGACCGATCTTCGGACCACGGGCTGGCGGGGTCGGTCTCATGCCCTTCGTGCTGATGACTCGGAGCGCTGTCTTGACACATCACTGCGCATGCTGCAGGTGTGCTTCGTGGTGGTTGCTGTGCGTCGTGGCTCGAGCTATCGCAATATCTATGCTACCTCGCAAACGGGTGCGTGTTTCGGGCTGTGGGTGGGGAGGTGCGTTTGTGGTGGAGGCGGGGGGGCGAGGATGCAACAACAATCATGTCTGATCAAACTGTGCCTCCCTCCAAGCCCCTGGCGCCCCCCACATCCAAGAACCTTTTGTTGCACTTCGCGAAGCCGGCCTTGATCTCTTCTCGGGTCAGGGAGCCATCAGCATGAGTATCCATGCTGGTGAAGACTCTGCGGGCTTCCTTGTCCGAGGCAACGCAGAAGCAAAAAGGTTGTGGAAGTCTCGACATGCTGTAAACACACATGCACATTTGAGGAATCGAACTGAGGCTGCTTGGCAACACGCGCTTTTCCGCTGTCCAGCGGCATCACCCGTGCCGCCATGGCACTGTGCAACTCTCCGCTCCAAGCAATGCGAGCATCGATTCTTGGCACAATCATCGGGGGGGCGCAAACATGGATTAGCGATCCATGGATTTGGCGCGCGGTCGCCAAATCCATGGATCGGGGGAGGTGCCCTCCCCAAAATGCGGCCAGTGCCGCTTCGTCTGGCGGCGGGAATTCGCGATTTCCCCTGGAAAAGGGACCCATCGCTAATCCACGCCCCCTTGATCCATGTTTGCGATCGCCTGAGATGAGCCCCGCACGATGAGTGTGCACACTCGATGCCGTTGAGCTAGAGGTTCTCCCCCCTCCCCGACTCTCACAGCACTGCCCCTCACGCGTCCTTCTTCTTCGCCCGTTCCTCCCAAACAATACTGGGGGGGGGAGGAGGAGGAGAAGGAGGAGGAGGAGGAGGAGGAGGAGGAGGAGGAGGAGGAGGAGGAGGAGGAGGAGGAGGAGGAGGAGGAGGAGGAGGAGGAGGAGAGGGAGGGAGAGGAGGGAGGGAGGGAGGAGGAGGAGGAGGAGGAGGAGGAGGAGGAGGAGGAGGGGGGGTCACCACCAGGGCGGTCGCCTCCTCCTCGAGGAAAAGCACCCCTCAGACCCCCACAAACCGTCCAGAACCTGAGTAAGCGCATCACATCCTCCACGCATCTCATCGGTCCTTGATCCTGGATGCCCCGACCTTCGGAGGAGCTGTCGACCTTGTGGTGATCTGATGTTAGGAACATTACACCAGACAAAAAAACCCAATCAGTGGATGGCCTTGGAATTAGGGATATGGATATTGAGATCGATTTGAGATCGATAGTGAAGTCGATAGTGAGGCCGATTCAATACGATCGATAGTGAGATCGATCGTGAGATCGCTCGTGCGATCTATAGTGAGATCGATTGTGAGATCGATCGTGAGATCGATTGTGAGATCGATAGTGAGATCGATCGAGAAATGGGTAATGAGACCAATGGTGATACCGATCGGTAAGATCGACCAAGAACCCGGGGTCCTGGGAACCGCGCCACCCACCGAAATCGGCCCAGAACCGGAACCTGGAACCCGGAACCGGGAACCCAGGAACCCGGAACCGGGAAGTGAAAATACATGGGAGCGCAAAACAAGTATGGCGAAAGCGAATGAAACAATGCTGGGTAATCAAACAAGTTGCCTTGTCATGCTCTTTTCCAGATACGCCTCTTGTGCCTTCCCCCCTCGTAGCTTTGGCTATGCTTGATCCTCCTACTACTTCTGCCTCCTTCTCCAGGATTCCCCTGCCGCAGCTGCGGCTGACGCTGCTGCGGCTGTCGCTGCGGCCGCTGTCGCTGCTGCCGCTGTCGCTGCTGCCGCTGTGGCTCCTACCCCCCCTCCAGGACTACCCCGCCGCCGCTGCCACTTTCGCTTCCGCTGCTCCCCGGCCCTCCCTCGACACAGGGAGAGCCGCACCGCGCGCGCCGGTCCTCCATCCTGGTCGTGTCGCTCTGGTGCGCCGCCATCATACACACGGTCTTCTCGAATCGGCTCATCTCGGCGAACGTCTGCATCCTCGTAGGCCGAAGGCTGGGGGACAGGCGAGCAAGCGAGAGAGGCAGACCATCTCCAGGCGGAGGCGGGCGTTCAGGGGGTTCGGCGGAGCTCCCACCCGACCAGTCGGGAAGAGCTTCGTGCCCGAGTGCCAGGGTAGCGTGCTGTGGTCTCTGCTCGGTCCGCTGCCATTCCCACCGCCGTCGTTCCTGCTTTCTTCCCGTCCTGCCTTCACTCCGTCCGCACTGCCCGCCACCCTCCACTCCCGCTCCCACTGCTTCCCTGTTTCTGTCTTTGTTTCCTTGCGTTCTTCCATTCTCCTCATGTCTCCCCCCTCCTCTCCATGGACTCGGTCGTCCCTTCGCTCCTCCTTTCTCTGCCTCTCCCGCCCTCCCTCTCAGCTTCCCTGCTCTTCTTCCTTCCCGATGCACGACTTCCTGCCACACCATCCTCCTCCCGCTGCCTTTTGATCCACCACAAACCCAAACGTCTTACACACCTATCCCCTATGACGCTCTCCTTCTCTCGCTCTCTCTCTCTCTCTCCTTCCTGCTCTTCTCTCTCGCTCTCGCTCTCGCTCTCTCTCTCTCTCTCTCTTTCAGTCGCCTCTCCACGTGCCGAGCCCCTTGTCTCAAAGCACGCTCGACTCACGCCGTCGGCGGCGGCAGCGGCAGCGGCAGACGAGCAGCCGCCTGCGCCTGCCCGCCGGGGCAGGGGGCGTCCGAAGCGGCGGCGCGCCGCGGCTGGGCCAAGGGGGGGCGGCTCCTCCGAATCCGCCGGCCCCGTGGGACGCTGGAGGTCGCTGGGCGAATGCGAATCCCCCGCCCCGCGTTGCCCGGCGACGCACCCCTGTAGCCCCAGACAGGCCTCGTGCGACCACGGGGAGCGCCGCGCGAGGGACGACGGGGGGGCTCCCCTGGCCACAGCGAGCCGCGGCCACGAGCAAGCTCCTCGAGGACCGAGGCCCGAGGAGCGGCGCGGAGGAAGGGCTCCCTCCGTGAGCCAAGAGGGGGTCCTTGCTTCAGCACCTTGGCCGTCTGCCCCCGGCCCCGCCTGGGCCACCTCCGCGCGCGTGGGCGGCACGGAGGCCGCTTGGCGGGCCGCCCCCGCGGGCACGCCTCGCGGCACCCACACTGTCGCATGATTGATCGGGCATCGTGCTGCTCCGGGCTGCCGCCGCGCGTACGGCCTTGCTCTGCTCGTCTCTTCTCCCCCCCCCCCTCCCTCCCCACCTCCGCGTCCTCACTGTCGTGCCTCAGGGCTTCCTCCCGGGTTGTACGAAGGGTTCTCACCCTGTCCTCCTCCTCGTGTCGCTGAATCGCCCCCCCCCCTGCCCACAAACGACTACCTTCGGACCGTGTGGCAATCGTGTTCGGAATTTGAAGTGGTCCCCTTATCATGAATACGCCTCCCATCCCCTCTGCATGACGATTTCTAGGCTATGACCGACTGGTACTGAAACGGGTATCGTTTATGCTGTCTGGCCAGGAACAAGCCACCAGTCATGCTCCCCGGCCACATGGGCCAATGGGACACTAAAGGGACAGGCGTTGCAGAAAGGCTCAGTCCGTATTAAGTTCTGTTTCCGAATGTTGTTGTTAAGCGAGCGCCAGGGTGGTCCTCGGGCCACCCCCCTCCTGCCATGCAGTGGGATGTGGGATGTGCCCAGAACCAATCCAATAATCTCGCTGAAGCCTGGCTGGGGGCGTCGACGCTGTCCCATTGCAAAATTAATTGTTCATGCGCTGCTACCCTCTTTTAGCGCATCATGGCCGGAAGCACGTGCGCGGACGAGCGAGTCGGCCATGTGGATGCATGGAAAACAAAGGGTGGGGGCCATCAGTGTGGGAGAAATCATGACCCTGGCCGTGGTGGCCGCAAACCCTGTGCTCACTCCAATCTTCGATGAGGCGGGCAGGGAGCAGAACGGGGCGAAGAAACGCGCGAGCGAGAGAGAGAGAGAGACACAGATATAAGCAGGGAGAGAGAGAGAGAGAGAGAGAGAGAAAAGGGAACAACAGCACAGCGTGGGGAGACACCGCGGACGGGGGAGAGGCACGGCACAGCCTGCCGAAGGGGGGGATGGGCACCACGCCCGGAGACGCTCCGAGCCTGGGCCTGGCCGCGCGGGCCAGGCCGCCGCCCCGGGGGACGCCACCTCGGAGCCCGTGCTCCCTGGAGGCTCTGACTCTGGTCGGGCGGGTGGCAGTGGGGGGGGGTGACCCGGCCCAGATGGGGGGGGAGGGAGAAACGGGCCCCCTGAAGGGGGGGGGCCCTAAATGGGAGGTGACAGTGCGGGGTGGCAAGAGAGGGGGGGACCCAGATGGGGGGGGGGGGGGGGGAGAAACGGGCCCCTGAAGGGGGGGTGGCCCTAAATGGGAGGTGACAGTGCGGGGTGGCAAGAGAGGGGGTGACCCAAATGGGGGGGGGGGGGGAGAAACGAGCCCCCTGAAGGGGGGGGGGCCCTAAATGGGAGGTGATAGTGAGGGGTGGCAAGAGAGGGGGGGACCCAGATGGGGGGTGACCCTAATGGGGGGGGAAGAAAAGAGCCCTAAAGGGGGGGGACCCTAAATGAGGGGTGACAGTGCGGGGTGGCAAGAGAGGGGGTGACCCAGATGGGGGGTGATCCAAATGGGGGGGGGGCCCTAAATGAGGGGTGAGCATGCGGGGTGGTATGTAAGAGAGGGGGTGGCACCAGCTGGCGCCAAAAGGGGCCCTGAAAAGGCCCCAGTGGCACCGTCCACACGCGTCCGCCACACCCATTTTGGCACACCCCTGGCACGCTTCGCGGCCCCACAGAGAACTCCACCCGAGGCCCCAGTGGGCCCCTGTCGGGCCCTTCTCTGCAACCCCCGTGTGGGTCACCCCCACCCCCCAATGCCGCACGCCCGATCTGGGCGCGCCCAAGACACCCCGTGGACCAAACGTCGAGAACAGATCACGAGGACGGGAAAACAGACGCCTGGTCATCCTGCAGTCGGGGTGGAAAACAGAGGACGAGGATGAGAAGATCGTGCGGCGATTTGCTCAGGATGCTTCCAGAATTCCTGATCTGGCGGCTCTCGTTCCTGAAGCCCGCGTGGCACATTACAGGATATGGGAAAGGCGGGGCATCTTGGAACGCATCATGATCGTGACCTCTTGCTCCTCTAAAGAAGAGAGGGGGGAGCGAATCAGCCTCACGCAGCTGGTTTTCCGGCGCCTCCTGGCGCAGGAGGCGGCCACGTATCGAGGAACCTGCCAGGCGGCGGAAGGGGCCAACACCAGACGCATGCAGCAGATTTCATTACCCCCCCTGGTTCCCAATCCTTACCTTTAGACCGCCCCCCGTTACAAGCGTGCACCACCAGTGTCTTCCCCCACTCACCTTCACCACCCTCCTCTTCTTCTCCGTGAAGAGAAGGGCTTCTGAGGACAACATGCTAGGATGCGTGTTCGCATTTGTTCGCCTCCCAGGAACGGCCATTCCCGGGCCTCAGGGCCGTCATAACACGACTGAAACTGAAGAACAAGCCTTGGGGAAAACTCCAGAGTCCAAGTTTGTTTCCCTCCGGACCCGGTGCCCCCATTGCACGCTGTAGCTCAGCCGAATTCTCGCTTCGCGCTTCTCGAAACGCGCTCACCTTCGCGTCCCCCCTTGGAGAAGACAACTCGCTGGACCAAATCGCGAAGCGCGAGGTAAGGTTATATTCTAGTCACTGCCGATGATCCGGTTTCTCCCCCGCCTCGACCCTGGGAGCGGGAGGGGGCAGGAACTTCTGCAGAGTCTCCGAAGCGATTCAGGGTGTCGACTCCCTGCGGAATGCCCGAGGTTGCAACTCGAGATCGCGGAATGCACTCTCCAGCAAGCCAGCGTCTGCTCCTCCAGGGCCTCTCCACACGATGACCCTTCGCGGTCATCGCCGCCGCCCTTACCAGGCGCTCCGAAGTCGAGCTGCCAGGAGCCCGAACGGAAGAAGCGACCCCCCCTCCACTGGCCCCCTGCCAGGCCGAGGGGGGAGCCCGCGAGAGATGCCCACGAGGGAACGGTGGGACCCCGCCGAACCGCACCCCGTGCTCCCTGCACCCGACATGATGGGGCAGCGACCGGGGGAGGACTGGCTCACGGGGGAGGACATCGACCCGACATCGGCAGGACCTCGCCGACAGATCGCCGACTGGCCCCCGATGGCGAATCCGCACCTTCCTGGGCAAGGCGGGGCTCTCAGGCCCCCATCGGCGATCGGTGGGCGATTGGGGGTCCGTGCTCTCCCCCCTTGCGCCTCTCCCCTGACCGACGTGCTGGCCGTCCGGCCCGCGGCCCAGGGCAACCCGAAGGGGTGTGCCGGCGGGGCGCCGCGAGGCTTCCCGGCTCATCTTCTGCGAGAATCCCCGCTTCAGGTCGCTGGCTTGCGTGCTCGAGGACTCGGCGCTCAGCCACGACCCGGGCATCTCCAGCGCCGTGGTCGCGTCCAGGCGGCCCTGCCCCTTCGCCCCCGAAGCTCGGAGGCGGCCAAGGGGTCTGAGCTGGGGGGGCCCCGAGACAATCGTCAAGACAGGGGGGGAGGCACATCCGCTCAAAATCAGCCCCCGGACCCTGCAGCTTCTCACGCCGGACCCGTGTTGGCTCCGTGCACGGCCCCCGGATGAGGAGGAGGAGGAGGAGGAGGAGGAGGAGGAGGAGGAGGAGGAGGAGGAGGAGGAGGGGCAGCAGAGAGCTTTGTCGAGCCCAGAGCCTCAGACCGCGCCCCCGCGTGCTGCTGGCCAGCACCAGGCGCTGGGCCGCCGCAGACCCCAAGCCGGCTCCAGCGAGGATCCCTCTCCGCTTCTTCTGCTCCTCCTTCTCCTCCTCCTTCTCCTCCTCCTCCTCCTTCTCCTCCTCTCCTCCTCCTCCTCGTCTCCTCCTCCCTCTTCTCCTCCTCCTCCTCCTCCTCCTCCTTCCTCCTCCTTCCTCCTCTCGTTCTCCTCCTCCTCCTTCTCCTCCTCCTCCTCCTCCTCCTTTTCCTCGTTCTCCTCCTCCTCCTCCTCCTCCTCCTCCTTCTCCTTCTCCTCCTCCTTCTCCAGTCCCATTGTCATGTTCATCCTATTCCTCCTCCCCCTCCGTCTCATCCACCACCACCTCCTTTTTCCTTTTTCCTTCTTCTCTCTTCAAGCTTCGGGGCTCGCCCGGGGAAGGCGCACTTCGCCCAAAGGGTGACTGCCCCTCTGCGGGGTTCGAAAGCAGAGGAGGTGCCGGTCAGGAGTCTGAGAGCCTCTGGCGAGAGCGCTGCCTGGGAGACGGGCACGCGGCACGCGCGCAAGACTCGTCCAGAGGACCCCCGCCGTCTTTACGCATCGAATCATGCTTCACGATGCGGGAGACACGAACAAGCCTAGGAGACGGGCACGTGGCACGCGCGCAAGACTCGTCTAGAATATTCTCGCCGTCTTTACCAGTCGGCGCATGTTTCACGATGGCGAACAAGCTGGAAGCACAAGTCTCGGCGCGTCCACCAGGTCAAGAGGAACAACAGAGCCAGCAGGGCCTGCCATGCCACATTTCCTCAGAATCAGTTTCCACGTGGCCCAATTGCCCTCCTGCTCCTCCTTATCATGGCCTGCCTTTTCCTGCGGCTGCTCTTCCCGCTGCTGCTGCTCATGTTCCTGTTGCTGCTGATCCTCCTCCTTCTGGATGGCCCCAGCCGAGTCCGTCGGGTTCTTGTTCAAGAGGCCTTTGATCAACTGGACGGCAGACACGGGCGCGTGGGCCTTGTCCAATGGCCTGGGCACTCCAGGCTCGACTCGTCGCCCAATAGGCCAGAGCTAAGGGATCGGATCAAGCACTTATGGCGAACATGCAGAATTACGCTACCGAGGAACCCCACATACTTAATTTAAATCTTATGTGCTTGCTTGAGTTTATAATATATGCGCAATTCTGCGTTCTCAGCCCTCGTCGCGAATGTTCCCCTCTGTGTCATCCAACCCCATATTGCTTGAACCGCCTCCCTCTTCCTAGCCTTCTTTCTATCCTCCATCGAGGACAGATTCGAGCTAGCCAGCGGCCGCGGTGAGGGACCACCCCCTGCGCACCCTCTATGGTGTCGAGAAAATGCCCTGGACGACAGTCGTGCATGGCGGCCGCGGTGAGGGACCACCCCCTGCGCAGCCTCTATGGTGTCAAGAAAATGCCGCGCCTGCTTTGCCATGGGCGACCGTCGTGCATAGCGGCCGCGGTGAGGGACCACCCCCTGTGCACCCCCTATGACGTCGAGAAAGTGCCACGCCTGCTTTGCCCTGGACGACCGTCGTGCATAGCGGCCGCGCTGAGGGACCACCCTCTGCGCACCCCCTGTGGTGTCGAGGAAGTGCCACTCCCGCCACGATCTGCGAACGTGTCACGGATAGAGGCCGCGCTGAGGGACCACCCTCTGCGCACCCCCTGTGGTGTCGAGAACGTGCCACTCCTGCCACGATCTGCGAGCGTGTCACGGATAGAGGCCGCGCTGAGGGACAACCCTCTGCGCACCCCCCGTGGTGTCGAGAACGTGCCACTCCTGCCACGATCTGCGAGCGTGTCACGGATAGAGGCCGCGCTGAGGGACCACCCTCTGCGAACCCCCTGTGGCGTCGAGAAAGTGCCACTCCTGCCACGCGAGCGTGTCTGCGAGCGTGTGCACGATCTGATAGAGAGGCCGCGCTGAGGGACCACCCTCTGCGCACCCCCTGTGGTCGACCAAGTGCCACTCCTGCCACGATCTGCGAGCGTGTCACGGATAGAGGCCGCGCTGAGGGACCTGCGCACCCCTGTCGAGAAAGTGCCACTCCTGCCACGATCTGCGAGCGTGTCACGGATAGAGGCCGCGCTGAGGGACCACCCTCTGCGCACCCCCTGTGGGTCGAGAAAGTGCCACTCCTGCCACGATCTGCGAGCGTGTCACGGATAGAGGCCGCGCTGAGGGACCACCCTCTGCGCACCCCCTGTGGTGTCGAGAAAGTGCCACTCCTGCCACGATCTGCGAGCGTGTCACGGATAGAGGCCGCGCTGAGGGACCACCCTCTGCGCACCCCCTGTGGCGTCGAGAAAGTGCCACTCCTGCCACGATCTGCGAGCGTGTCACGGATAGAGGCCGCGCTGAGGGACCACCCTCTGCGCACCCCCTGTGGTGTCGAGAAAGTGCCACTCCTGCCACGATCTGCGAGCGTGTCACGGATAGAGGCCGCGCTGAGGGACCACCCTCTGCGCACCCCCTGTGGTGTCGAGAAAGTGCCACTCCTGCCACGATCTGCGAGCGTGTCACGGATAGAGGCCGCGCTGAGGGACCACCCTCTGCGCACCCCTGTGGTTCGAGAAAGTGCCACTCCTGCCACGATCTGCGAGCGTGTCACGGATAGAGGCCGCGCTGAGGGACCACCCTCTGCGCACCCCCTGTGGTGTCGAGAAGTGCCACTCCTGCCACGATCTGCGAGCGTGTCACGGATAGAGGCCGCGCTGAGGGACCACCCTCTGCGCACCCCCTGTGGTGTCGAGAAAGTGCCACTCCTGCCACGATCTGCGAGCGTGTCACGGATAGAGGCCGCGCTGAGGGACCACCCTCTGCGCACCCCCTGTGGTGTCGAGAAAGTGCCACTCCTGCCACGATCTGCGAGCGTGTCACGGATAGAGGCCGCGCTGAGGGACCACCCTCTGCGCACCCCCTGTGGCGTCGAGAAAGTGCCACTCCTGCCACGATCTGCGAGCGTGTCACGGATAGAGGCCGCGCTGAGGGACCACCCTCTGCGCACCCCCTGTGGTGTCGAGAAAGTGCCACTCCTGCCACGATCTGCGAGCGTGTCACGGATAGAGGCCGCGCTGAGGGACCACCCTCTGCGCACCCCCTGTGGTGTCGAGAAAGTGCCACTCCTGCCACGATCTGCGAGCGTGTCACGGATAGAGGCCGCGCTGAGGGACCACCCTCTGCGCACCCCCTGTGGTGTCGAGAAAGTGCCACTCCTGCCACGATCTGCGAGCGTGTCACGGATAGAGGCCGCGCTGAGGGACCACCCTCTGCGCAGAAAGTGCCACTCCTGAGCAAGTGTCACTCCTGCCACGATCTGCGAGCGTGTCACGGATAGAGGCCGCGCTGAGGGACCACCCTCTGCGCCCCCCCCGTGGTGTCGAGAAAGTGCCACTCCTGCCACGATCTGCGAGCGTGTCACGGATAGAGGCCGCGCTGAGGGACCACCCTCTGCGCACCCCCCGTGGTGTCGAGAAAGTGCCTCTCCTGCCACGATCTGCGAGCGTGTAACGGATAGAGGCCGCGCTGAGGGACCACCCTCTGCGCCCCCCCCGTGGTGTCGAGAAAGTGCCACTCCTGCCACGATCTGCGAGCGTGTCACGGATAGAGGCCGCGCTGAGGGACCACCCTGTGCGCACCCCCTGTGGCGTCGAAGAAGTGCCACTCCTGCCACGATCTGCGAGCGTGTCACGGATAGAGGCCGCGCTGAGGGACCACCCTCTGCGCACCCCCTGCCACGCTCTCCGACCCTGGCGCGCATAGAGGCCGCGCTGAGGGACCACCCCCTGCGCACCCTCTCTGGTGTGCTGTGCTGCGGTGAGCTGTGCTGTGCCGTGCTGAGCTGTGCTGTGCTGAGCTGAGCTGTGCTGAACTGTGCTGAGCTGTGCTGTGCTTTGTGTGTGGGGGGAGGGGAGGTGTGTGTGAGGAGACGCGGGTGCGACGCGGCAGAGAAGAAAACCAGAACCCCACGAAACATGTGGGGAAAAAGAGCAACAGACATCGGCTGCAAAAGGATGGGACAAGCGGCACATGGCAGTGGCAATGCCTGCATCGGAACGCCGTGCTGCCAAAGGGTTGCATAGCAGTCTGAGCCCCCAACCTCAATCTGAACTTGGAATGCAGGATGCGCTGGAACAGCTTGTCGGTGGGCATGCTTGGAGCATTCTCGTTGTTCTCCTGGAAGGGAAACTCGCCCGTCAAGACGATGTAGATCATTATGCCTAGCGACCTGTGCGGAAGACAGTCGCCAGAAGAAAGCGAGCACGCAACAAACCTGGCTCTCCAATCGGGGATGGACAGACCCCCCTTCAGTAAAACGTGGTTTAGTGAAAACGACCTGAGGCCCAAACTTGGCGGGCGCAAGCCTGGAAAATAACGGCCGCGGCGCCCTCTCGAGAACCGAAAACGGACAATTCACTAATCGACGTGTCACTGTTGGGGGTTCTGTCCACCCCCGATCCAACATCGGCGCCTGGGCTCCCCGGAGAGCCAGGAATTATTGAGACGAGCTCTCTTCTCGATCTTACGGGGGGCCCCCTAATTAGGGGGCAAACGAACCTACCTCGCTTTTGACCACCCTCGCTTCCAAGAGATACCAAGCGATGCCAAACTACGGCATGTACTGGTCAGGCCGCTTGACGAGGAGGCGTATGGTATGACTTGGTTTTGCCTGGAAGCGAAAGCGGGGTAGGTAATTCACGCTCTGACTAATGTCACTCCTGAAGCTGCGCGGGGCGCGGTCGTCTTTGTGCTCCCATGCGCCCCCTGTGGAGAAGGACAACTCTCTGCCACGAAGCGCGATTACCTCGAGCCCCCATGGGCGCCCTCAATGGCCACCAGCGGCGCAACCGCAGTCGTCCTCGACTTTGTCGCCATGGCCGTTTCTTCGTCTTCCTCTTTCTCGCATTTGCCGAAGGCATCCGGTCGGCAGCGATGGGCTGCTCCTGCTGGTGTGCCGATCCCGCGCCACAAGTCTGGTGGTCAGCAGGGCTGATCTGCTGATCTGATGCCCCTCGGTCAGGCCTTTGCTCCGCTCGCTGGGGTCAACAACAACGCGCGGGTCACCGAGAAAGGGGACGCGAGCGAGCACGCGTTGCCGTTTTCACCTGGCTGGGCCTGATCAGCGCTGGGAGGCGCCCCGCACTGCCAGGCGTCGCGCTCATCATGATGACCGTGATGCGGTTGTCCCAGGCAGAATCGGCTGGGCGTACCATCGCAATGGACGCGCCCATCTCTGCTCGAACAGGCGGCAGACGCTCCCTCTTGCACTCCTCCTGCCCGCTGCGGCCTCGGCTGGGCCCGCCCGCCTCTCCCCCCGAAGGAACAAGCGCCGGGCGACCAGCAGTCGCACTTGACGCCGTAGCTCCTCCTCTCGATCACCTCCGGGGCCACGAAGAACTTGGTGCCAAGCGACTCCTTCATGTACAGCTCGCCGGCGACGCTGTCGGGCTTGATGGCCGAGAGGCCGAAGTCTATGACCTCGCCGGCCGCGCGGCGGCGCGCACGCGCGCGCGCGCACGCGGCGGCAACAACGACGACGACGACGACGACGACGACGACGACGACGACGACGACGACGACGACGACGACGACGACGACGACGACGACGATTCCGACGACGACGACGACGACACCGACGACGACGACGCCGACGCCGATGACTATGATTATGACGACGATGACGACGACGATGATGTCGAGGTCTTGGCAGCGCGCACGCGGCGGCGCCGCGAGGGGGGCGGCGCCCTCCAGGGCGGCCCTCCCGAGGGAGCTGACGGTGCTGCCGAGGAGGCCCCCGGCCCTCGGAGAGGCCCCTGCTGGCCTGCTGAAAGGCCGCCCCCCTCGCGCCAGCCCCTCGTGCGCGCCGTCAGCTGCCCTCGGGATGTGTGCCTGCTGCCGCCCCCCCGCCCCTGCCCCCCCCCCCCCGCCCCCGAGAGATGCATGCTTCCACCCCCGTCAACGCCCTCGGGCTATGCCTATGCCCCCTCGTGCGCGCCGTCAGCTGCCTTCGCCGCCCCCGCCCCCCTCCCTCGGGATATACCTGCTTGTGCTCCGCCCACCCTCGGGATGTGACATACCTGCTCGTGCGCGCCGTCAGCTGCCCTCGGGATACACCAGGAGCACGTGCAGACGGCCGCCTCGCCTCGGATTCTGCCGCAGATTCACGGAGGCCCGAAGAAAAGAACAGGCGGGCGTTTGCGTCAAGTCGGCTCGTTGACGACGTGGGTCATCATGTCAGGCACTAAGTGAACCGCTCAATCTTGAGCGACCTCTGCTCTCGGGGGGGGGGTCCCTGGCGCTGTCCCTGGATCAAAGGCCGGTATCTAGTTGCGAAACCAATTCTTATACACCACCACCGCCCGCAAAACAAATAATCGCAAAAATGGCTGAAACAAGGTGATGCCAGACGAGGCTGCGACCCCGCGGCGACCTGAAGAGCGGCGCGGCGCCCGGGCGCCGTGGTAGGGGAGTTCCTGACACCGAAACAACACTTCTTGGTGGTGGTGTATAAACATCTTTCCTCTATGAAGCCAGAACCATAGACACCACCACCGCGCGTGTTTTGATGACTCCCACCAACCCTATGGGCGTAGGTGGTTTAGGGCGGCTCCTCTTCCAACCCCCTTTCTCCCCCCCTCGGGGAGGGGTTTATCACTGTTCCCCATTAGTGTACACTCCCTCCCCCAGGCGACTGGGAGCCAACCCGAGACCATGCGCCCCCCCCCATCCCTTGTAAAAAGCAATGCGAACCACACTCTGCCTCCAAATTCGGAGCATGCGCAGCGAACCCGATGCGGCCTCCCCCCATCATCCCTGTCAAAAACAATACAGAGTACACTTGGCGGCGGCGGCTGCGGCGGGGGCAGCGGCTGCGGCGGCTGCGGCGGTGGCGGCGGCGGTGGCGGCGGCGGGGGCAGCGACGGCGGCAGCGGCGGCGGCGGCGGCGATTCGGCAGCGGGGGCGACGGCGGCGGCGGCGGGCGGCGCGGTGACGGCGGCGGCGGCGGATTCGCCCCCAGTAGCTGCCCATCCAAAGACGACCGCTGAATATGCTGCGGTTCGGGTCAGGCTCGGGTGCTACGTATGTGTTGGGAGGGCGGGTGGGAGTGAGCGAGACGGCTTGCGGGCGGGGAGGGAGTCTTGACCCCTCCCCCTACCCCCTCCCCTGGACTTAGACGGGGGGGCGCGAGGTGTCGGAGCGTAGGAATCCCCCTTATTTGATCGATCTCCTCCGAGATGGCCCCACGAGCGCTCCCAAGGCTCCCCAGGGTGCCCCAAGAGGTGGCCAGGATGCCCCGAGAGGCCCCCAGAATGCCCCCAAGAGGCCCCCAAGAGGCCCCAAGAGGCCCCCCAGAGGCCCCCAAGACGCTCCAAGAGGCCTCGGCGACAATCCCCAAAACATTGATTTTACATAGGTTTTGGCAACATTTTGGCCTCCTGGGGGGGGGCACTGCTTCAAATGACTCCAAGAGCGCCTGGGAGAGCCCAAGATGACCTCCAAGATGGCTCAAGATATCCCAAGATGCCTCAAGATGGCTCCCACGATGCTCAAAGAGGCCCCAAGACCGCTCCAAGACGGCTCCAAGTGGCCAACGAGCTCCCCCAGGAGGCCCCGGAGAGGCAAACATCCTTCCAACACCTTCGGAAAATCAATGTTTTTGGCTTTCTCGCCGAGCCTCAAGATGGCTCCAAGATTGCCCAAGAGGGCTCCCAGATCGCTCCCAAGGCTCCCGAGAGCGGTTCAAGACGGCCCCAAGAGGCGCCCAGGAGGCCCCAACAGGCGCCCAAGAGGCCTCCAAGAGGCTCCCAAAGATGCCCCAAGAAACCCTTCAAGGCACCCAAGATGCTCTAAGAGGCGCCCGGGACCGCCAAGAGGCCCCCAGGACGCTCCAAGAGGCTTCCACTGAGGTGCCCTTCCTTTGTGTGCTACCCACTTCCCTGATCGAGGCATTTTTTTTACGACGACATGGGAGCGGTTACGGATGAAACTGATTTCACAGATGGGAGTGTCCACGTGTGGCGGGTGCGACCACACCAGCAACACCGAAGCCCTGACTGGTACCGCCGTACCCGCATAAGATTAAGTACATTCCTTGCTCATCGCTGCATTGCCGAACTGCCTCTTGCCTGCTGTGCATGGCCTGTCGCTACAACGGTGCAGCACGCTTGATGCGGGCTGGCATGCGCTGTGCGTTGGAAATCCCTGAAGGCGGCCCAGGGAAGAGACCCCCCACTGGCCAGAGCCGAAGACTTACATACATGCTGTTCGTGTGGAATGTGGCAACAAAAAGAAGGTCCTGCTATGGCGGGTGACGAAAGATGGGGAGGGAAGTGCTCCTCATCTCCAACTCCTCGAGGATAGCAGGTAAGAGGGAGAGTGAATAGGAGTCTAGCTACGGCTCTGAACGAGGGGCATTAGAAAGGACCTCTTGGGGCACATCAGGAAAATAAAAATTCAGCAGCCTCCTCATCAGCGGCTAGATCGTGGGTGTGTGCCTCAGGATCAGCATTATCTGAAGGGAGGTCGCCTGTCTGATGTGTGAGATCAGTCTCGGAAACTACTATGGGCCTCGCTGCAGGGAGTGTGCCGCCAGGTACAAATCGAATCATCCTGTCATTCGTCGGAAATGGTCCAGCCATATCGATATCTCCTCCTCCAGCCAGCTCGCTGGGGCTGGGCCCAGGTGGTGCTTCGCGATCCCTTCTGACCGTAGGCCAGCGAGCAGGAGGCCTCGTCCCTGCCAGCCCTTGGCGCCGAGGATCAGCTTGGCGGTGTTCGGGTCGTGCGTCTTGTCGATGCGCAGGAAGGCGACTTCGGTCTGGAGGGTCTCTACGTCGATCAGCGGCTCGAGCTGAGGGTCCTCTGGCTGGCATTTCTCGAGGTACTCTTCAATCTCTTTGCGAACTCGGCCTCCCGCTTCGCATGTCAGTAGCCCTTCCAGTATGGCGAGGGCGAGTGCGGGGGTCGGAGGGCCCAGCATTTTGAGCGCCTCGGTG
The DNA here is from genome assembly GCA_963575745.1 of Prorocentrum cordatum. Classification (NCBI taxonomy): domain Eukaryota; class Dinophyceae; order Prorocentrales; family Prorocentraceae; genus Prorocentrum; species Prorocentrum cordatum. The sequence continues at coordinate 375,770 of CAUYUJ010015493.1, read as the reverse complement.
TCCTTGTTGGTGCGGTAGTTGTTGACCCGTGTCTTGAAACCCTCGAGTTCCGTCGAAGTCTGGGAGACTGTCGGGTGGTTGATTGGTCGCGTCCATGCGTCGGCCACCGTGCACATGATCATCCGTATTTTTTTGGATGTTCTGGAGTGTGAGTGTCATCAGCGAGGTGAGCAGCATCTGCATGTTCTTGTCTTTGTTCGTCCACTGCTTGTCGGTATGCTGTCCTCGATGGGCTCGTCGTCCGCCTCTGCGTCGAGCACGGCGTGGCTCGTTCTGCGGCTCTTCCACGTCCATGTCGTCGTCCTCCTGGTCCGCTGCTGGCGTCGGTTGGCCCTTGTTGCCCTTGGTCCCCTCGACCTTGCGTCGGCGCTGGGGTGGTTCGTCGGCTTTGGAGTCGTTGCCAGAGGTGCCAGACTTGGTCAAGGACGGTAGCGGGCCTCTCCACGGGGCACGTGCTCCGCGTCGCGGTGCTGCTTTGGGCTGAGCTATGTTCGGCGCCGCTGCTGGTGGCGTGCTGCTGTCCGCTGCTGAGGCCATCAGATGGGGCTGGCGTCGAGCTGCGGGCTGGTTCTGCTGGTCGTGGAAGTCGCGGTAGTGTAGGCGTGGACGTCAAGGCTGTGGTAGTCGCACTGCTAGTGTCGTGTGTAGGTGGTGGTCGTCGCTGTTGCGGCCGTCGAGCTCGTGAAGTAGTCGATGCTGTGGCTGAAGCTCGAATATGTGTGCCCAGCTGAAGCGTCGCTGCCTGTCGGATCTCTTGTCGGAGCGGTCGAGGCAATTCCTCTGGGCATCTTTTCTGGATGGGCTGGTGGGGTTACTTTTTTGATCTGCGGCCCAAAGGACGGCTCCAGAGGGCGGGTCAATCTCGACAGGGGCGCAAAGCGAGACGATTGGCAACGAAGGCACATAGGCCAACGCCGCAATGCACGTGCGAGGGACAAAACGAACTTCATTAGAGCCGACCCGGGGACGGAAAACGGCAGCAGACTGGAAAAGCCAGCGGAGGGTCGCACTGTGGCGCCAGCCCCCGCAGACCAAGCCTGCGAGAAGGCGGGAACACTGTGCGGGCAGCACAGAGCCCAAGGAAAGGCACCGCCAAACGCGGCGAGGAGGAGCAGAAGCTGGTGGGGTTACGCGAAGCGTCTAGAATTTTCGTTTCGGTCCTTAAGAGGGAGGGAACAGCCCGGTTGCCGATGGCGGCGGGAGTGGGGCTGGGGGCTTTCCACCATAACAAACTGCACCAACTCGGATCTTAATTGTTTGCCGATCTTGGTGGTGGTGGTCATATGCTGTGCTCGGACTAGTGGTCCATTCAGCACGACGTGCGTGATGGGTACGCCAACATGAAGTCCCCTTCAAACGTCTTGAGGGGCAACTGATGGGATAAGATAAGAACGCGGCTATCGCAGGCAATGGTGACGTGACGTCCAGCCGGGATGGAGCAGCGCAGGGATGTGGAACATAACCAGTGTGTCACTTCTTCTGACTCCAAGTTTGCGTGTCGCTTGAACGCGGTTCGGCGCCGAATGGAACGCCCCAGGGCACACCGGCGTCGAGTGGCACGACATGGCGCTCAACCATGAAACGTGGTCTGACCTGGGAAAGATGGGCCAGCTGAGCGCCTCTGGTCGGGAAGGAAGAGAGGAGGGGGAGGAGGAGGAGGAGGAGGAGGAGGAGGGGGGGGGAGGAGAAGGGGAGGGAGGAGGAGGGAGGAGGAGGGGGGAGGGGGAGGAGGAGGAGGAGGAGGAGGAGGAGCAGTATAAATGACGCGCGGCCGTTGGGAGCCCATCGGCGTGTCCACTCCTTTGTTGTGGTCCGACGGTCTGGCGCGCTGCCGCAGCAATCACACGCCGCCGTGGGTCCCCCACGGCGGCGTGCCATTGATACAATTCGTCCTGGAGGTCCGTTGGACACGACATGCCATTGATACAATTCGCCGGATTATTCTACAGGGCAGTTTTTTACCACATAGGATGTTTAAACCATATGGGACTTTAATACATGGTTAATGTATGAATAAATGTATGCATAAACTCATCGTTGCTTTGAATACTACATCCCTGCATTATTAATACATGGTCCGCACGCGAAGCATATATTAAACACGGCACTGTATCCTGGGGTCGTCATGGCGGGTCAGCTCAGGGACTGCGGGGCTCCGTGATGCGCGAAGTGTGTGAGGGGTGCGTGGGACCTACGATCTCTTCAACAGTCTTGCAAGAGCCCCATACCTGTGGAAGCTCCTGGGGCACCCCCCAGTGCTTGAGAGGTGTGCAGAATCGAGCTCCCCGAAGGCCCTGGACTCCATTCATTGCGCATGCATTCCGCACCGTGGGCTCTCTTTCAGCGCCATCCTGATGGGGACTGAGCGGCCGGGGGCTTTGGTCGATGCAGGAAAAATTGCGCTTTCCTGCCACTTCCCTGCATCTCCGCGCGACAGTGCCGCTGTCCTGCCACTCTCCTGCCACCTCCCTTTGCGCTGCCAAAGCGCACGTTCTTGGGTACCCGTCTCGGTGGCGCTAACAATTCCGTGGGTCCTGGAGCCCAGATTGGGCCCCCATGGTGCGCTTAGCCTTGAACGCCCACGTCGGCACCGTCTCTCTCTCTCTCTCTCTGTGCAGATGTGCCTCCCTCTGTCTCTGTCTCTCTCAGCCTCTCGCTCTCTCCCTCTCTCTCTCTCACTGCCTCTCCCTCTCTCTCGTTCCATCTCTCTCCCTCTCTCTCTCTCTCCATCTCTCCCTCTCTCCCTTTCTCTCTCCAGTCTCGGCTCGAGTACCTTCGGATACAAGTGTAGCCACAGACACGAAGCGCCCAGCATTAATGTTGATGGCATCGAGAGACTGGACACACGCCAACCCAACGTGTGACCGATTAATGTCAAACCCTCCATTCCAGTATCAGCACGCGCGCCATGGCCCCGAAAGGTCCTCGCCGTGAGCGTACCAGTCCTCAGCAGCGTGAACCACCAAACAAAAAACGCCAACAAGTACCCTTACCAGGCAGCAGCCTGTCCCGAAAAGAAGCCTGCGTCGCCGCACTCCCGGGCAATGGTGGTGTCAACCGAGCAGTCGCTGCAAACATCGAAGTCGCCCATAAACACCAAACTGAACCCGGCACCGCTTACCAACAACACCGTTCCAACCAGCACAGGCTCAAGGACGAGCCGATGAAACCGTGCGGCAACACCAGGGTCAACTACACCCAACCCGTATAAGAAGGATACGCGATGAGGATGCAAGGGCCTTGGAAAGCCATGTCGACCCTTTGCGGGCGGGGCGCGGCTAACGAAAGTCGCCAAGGATGGACCGAGGAGGCAAGGATGCGAGGGTACCCTTGGGAAGGCTGCCCATCCTTACTATGCGGGTTGACTGTATACCATGCTGCGCTGCTCCCTGACGCACAAGACGAGCTCCGGCCGTGACCCACCAGGGTCCACGGCCTCTGCCGACGCCCACCAGGGCAACGCCACCGCCCCCCCTCGCCAGCCCGACAACACAACACGAGGCTGTCCCCACCGCTCTGGCTCCCAGCGCGGCGGAAGACGGCACGTCGTACACCAGCAGCATCTCCCTTCACATGCGAGGAGAAGGCAGTTGGACCCTGCAACAAATCCGCCGACAAGATAAGCCCCTCGCGCTAACCGCCCTGGGACCAATCAGCACCGACTACCCAAGGAAAGAAATCCAAATCCCTGCCCTCCGTAGGACGGCTATGGCTACCAAACTTAGACCAGGACGCACGCACACGGGGATCAAACCACCAACTGAGCCGCACAGAGGTCGAGTGTCTGCAGAACGTCGTCCAACTGACCCTTGACCCGACAGACATTGTGATCTGGATCCGTGGATGGGCGAGCAACAACATATGTACACGTACGCCCTCCGCGGTCTTGCCTGTACGAACGTCCGCGTTGCCACGCACTCCAAAGGAAGCTAACCGCGTACGTGTACATATGTTGCTGGCCTCTGAGTGGAGCTATCTGCGAAACCGCTGCTATTGCCGTCGCGCCACGCCAGCACTGCAGGAACTAATTCGCGCCCCAGCTCTCGGGCGCAGCTCCCGCCAGCGGCGCGCCAGCCAGCCAGGATATATGCAGGCACGGCGCGGCAGAGAGCCCAAGAGCGCCATCCGACGGCGAAGTTTGACACTGCACGCAGACAGCTCGACGACGACCTCGCCGAACCTCCTACTGCTATCGCTGCCCCCCGCTGCCGCGCAGCACAAAGTCAGGGGCCCATGGAGCTACTGGGGCGTCGCGGCATGGCAGCGGGCAAGCGCGCGCTCACCGCCACCTTTGGCATCTGGCAAACCGACGTCCCAACCGTCTTGGCCGCCTCAGGCCAATTGGGCGGCCGGTTTCACATCAGCAACCACGGCGCCAACGGCCCTGCGCCCAGTGAGCGCATCGCGATGTATCATCGAAACGGATCACGCTCCAAGAGGCCCGCCAGACCTCCCAGATGTTCAACGCCTTCGGAGCCATTCGCGCCGACGGGCGAGTAGGCACCCGCGCGAAACAGGGCACGAACGAAGCTAAGCAGGTCGCCCATCGGGCCCAGCGGAGCTGACGCGGCGCTTGCAAATACCAGATATCGTGCCACAGGCATCGGGCCCCAGAGTGTCACGAAGACGCAAATCACCTAAATTGTCGCACCCATCCAATGGCACTGTGCAGTCCGGCGCACGGGATGGGACAAAGTCGCCAGGGGGGGCTTTGCCACCATCAAAGCGCCCCCTCCTATATACCACTGTTCACGTTCAAGGACCCACCACCCCATGGATCATCGCTCAGCACCTCCCAGACGAATCCTCCGAAAACGCCGACGGAAGAAGATCGTCTCACCCATCGCTTCGGCGGCGCCCACGCTGGGACCCACAACAGGCAGCATGAACACCAGCACCACGCAGACTCTTCAAGACAGGGCGGCCACCAGGCCGCACTTGCAAGCGCTGCTGATACCGCCGTAAAACAAACTGAAGGGGAACTGGAGCACACAAATAAATACACACAAATAAAAATATCCCCCATATTTTCCCATATGTTCTGGGTTTTTGTCTTCCCCACCACTTCCCATATTTTTGCACATTTTCCTGGGAGTCGACGATTCATTGTGTCTGTGTGTTTCTTTCCCTCCTGACAAACAAAGAAGCACGCAGCCCCTTGGAACGCCGCCCCTGGAGAAGAAACAGCGTGGCACCAACGCGACGAGGACTGCACCGGGCCGGCTGTCCCTACCAGCGCAGCGCAGCGGCCCTACCATAGGTTCCCGAGACGACGAGGCCCTACCAGCGCAGCGGCCCTGCTGGCGCACCTTGAAGCTCACCGCCAGCACACCGGTGCTGGCCTCTCCTCTGTCGGTTTTTCGCTGCGAGAGCTGGCAGCTGTTCCGCGGCCTGTGCACTGGGCCGCTGCGCGAAATTCCTCCATGTGGCACCACGGTTCGCCGAGTTGCCGATGCGCGCAGGCCGAAGCGCGCTGGAAGCCGACGGGGTGTGCAGACGGGGCATGTCACGCCCTGATCACCACATCACCACGCACCCCTTTTTGTCGCTTGGGAACCCTTTAGTCCGCGCCACGGGGGAGGGTCTTTTCCCCAACCCCTGTTCGACTTGCGGCACCTCCTGCCATTGTGAAGCTGGCCCGGGAGGCATTTACAACCCGCCGGGCAAGGGCAGACAGACTTGTCCGAATTGTTGCGGTCTCTCTTTCTCTCTCCATCTCCCCCTGTCGCTCTGTCCATCTGTCCCTGTCCCACTCTCTTTCTCGCTTCCTCTGTGTCCCTCCATATCTCTCACACTCTCTCTTCTCGTTCCTTTTCTGCCTCTCACTCTATTTCATTACCTCTTTCTCTCTCTCCCTCTCTGTCTCTCGCCTTCTCTGCTTCCCCTCTCTCTCACTCTCTCTCTCTCTCTCTATTCCTGTGCATTGGTATGTGACAAAATGTGTGTGTCACTAGAAACAATGTATACACGAATGGCGTTCTTTATCTCGCTCGCACTCCTCCTTCGCTCCCCCCCTCTCTCACACTTTCCTCCTGAACTTGTGCTCATTCTTCCCAGAGTCCGTCCCGCAGCCTTGCCAATCATGCGGTCGCTCCCCTTCGTGCGGAGGCAGTTCTCGAACTTCAGATCTCTGTGGGCGATGCCCTTGGAGGGGGTAGGGTGAGAGCAAGATGGAAGCGTGACGCCTACAATCAGAAGCAACAGTCAGAGTGCCAGGTACGGATGGAAGACCGCTGGCCGTCCATGCCAAAAGTAACTGCTGCGGCGTCAGGCCAAACACCACAAGGTTCATGGCTGAGGATGGACCGACGAGGCACTGACGCAACGGCAGCGTTGACGAGGTACTGCGCCCTGTCAACCAATCTGGACCGAAAGAAGAATCTTATCTCGGAGGTGTCGTCGGCATGTCCCTCAGCATCCGAGGCTGCAACGGAAGTGTGTGGAGTGTGCGACGCGCCAGTGTGTGCTCCATCATCGGGAGATGCACGCCAACCAACACATAACATGTAGATCACGTGCAACGACTGACGAATTCAACAACCACACTTGCGACAACCTGAACTATGTGATCAACTGTTTTGGTGAAATCGCACTGTGATAACATGCACCTCCGGTACCAACCCTAACAACTCTGGGTACTGGCGAAAGGGTCGACTCGTGCTCATGCATGCACATGCGGATGCACATGCATACATGAAACGTGAGGCACACCAAGAAGCTAGCAACTGGTACACCGAAGATACAACCAACCAACTTGTGCATCTACGCGGAACGTGGTGTAACAACGGTTTGATCAATCAACGCAACACGTGTGACTGCAGCTACTCCTCATCATATGTGACACCGTACCATATATGATGATCGTATGAAGCGCGCTTTACACCTGTCACTCCTGAAAAGATATCTGCATTGTTAAACCACTCAATGGCAATGCCGCAAATCGACACCAATGAGAGACGGTCTCGCCTCAGAATGGCAATACGCGACGCCTCGAAAGACGTCCTGGAAAAGCACCTCCGGCTTGAGGGGTACAGCAAAGACAATGCACGTGACTATTTTGCAACATGTTTGCCAGCGGCGGCGGACACGGTCCGTCGCGTTAAAGCGACGCTGGGGTGCATAACAGCGTCGATACCGAACAATTCAATTCATTTTTGCGCGGACTTGTACTGCGAGTGCGCTCTCTGCTATCGCAAGTGGCCCATCCAAAGCAACGTGACAGGATGTTAAATTATGTTGATATCCCCGTAACAACTCCTGGCCATGAGCAAATGTCGGTGCGCATCTTCGAGGCCCCCACAGCAAGCGTGGCTTATCGTGGAGTCGCACCTCGCGACCTCACCTCGACCTCGTCGAGGCCGCAACCATCACCTGTGTTGAGTTGCAGGGGGCCGCTCTGGCAGCCAGCGCCTGATGGCAGTAGGTTTGTCATGGAGGTCATCGCTTGGCCGTTTGCGTACGATGTCCTAGAGCATGTCTAACACCCACATTGGCCGCTGCTTGGCAGGCGCATTTCTGCCTCGAATGGACCACATCCGCGGCGACGCTGACAGCGAGTCTGGTTCACATTGGACAAGAGCTGCTGCCCGTCGTCGTCACCATTTTTTCCGTACCAATTCCGATCGTACCGATCTGTTTTTGGACGGAGCGCTCTCGGGTCGTGCATCCAGATTGCCGCGGAAGCGACGCTTGCGGACGCTGTGCTTCTGCCTGGGGGCGTACTCCTCCCGAGGGGGGCTCTAACAAGCGGCTCCGGCTTGTTCAGGTAAATCAAGAGGTCGGCGTGGCCCACTGGAAACCCTTGGCAGTGAGCCACACAACTGTCTGAAAGAGATCGGCAACGTGACGATGCTGGAGAGCCGCTCAAGGTCGCCATCTCCTGGCATTCTCGCGAGGGTCAGAGATTCAGTGACCCAATTCTTTGCGAACTCGTGCGGCTCGCCGTCAAGCGCGCGCAAGCCAAAAGAGAGTTCGAAGTCCAAGATTCCACAATCGGCAATCGCCTCGCGATGTTGGAGCATGGTCGGTCGATGTATGCTTGTCTGTGAGCATGCGCTTCGTTTTCTTCCTGAATGGTGCCCCGGTAGAGATCGGACGGGCCGCTGCTTTGTAGACCTCGGCAAGCCTGCTGTTGGTTGAGGTGGCGGCGGCCGCGCGGCGTCCCAATCGGCCGACTACACGAACGCGCATACACACATGCACACATAAACGCGCATACACATAGACACACACACATATATATGTATATACATGAATACAAATTCGCTGTCGATGCCCGTCACCCCGTCTGTTCGGACACTCACATCCGTCTGGAAGCCTTACCTGTGCAAACGGAAACACTGTCTGCACTGCTGCGAAACCGCGCGCCCCTATTCGAGGACCAGTGCCGTGGGGACGGGCCTAGAAGGCTCGCCTGGCGACGCCTCTAGCAGCAGGCCAGTCGGCTCCCTCACTCTGCTGGCGGCACGGACCGTTTGGTCCCTCATTTGCGCAGCGTGGCCCTCGACACACTCCTGCACACGCTCAATTCAACCACTCCGCTTTCAAGAGCATGCCTGCGTCGATAAAAAGAACGCGCTCTCAGGATGCAGGGGCCTTGGAAGGCCACACCAACACTTTTCGAGCGGGGCGCGGCTAGCGAAAGGGGCCAGGGATGGGTCGAAGGGGAAAGCTGCAAACATGACATTGGCAAATCGCTCATCCTTACTATCCGCGTTGACTGTAAGCATTGCGTTGGAACCTCCGCGTGAATCGCGCTTTGGACTTTCAATTCTCGGATTTCAGCTCTTGCTTTGCCAGGCGTGGGCCCTCACGATCTTCTCGGCGTCGCAGCCTTCCGAAAACACGAGGCAACGAAGCTGGGGCTCCCTGCGCAGTCATGGCATGGCAACAAGCGCTTGTGCACATCTCCGTTCGAAGTGAATGGCCTCAGCCGCAAAGGCCGCCTCTTCTATTGATCGCGGTTCCGACTCACACAATTGTGCACTTCGCCGCTCAGCACAACTTCCAGCACACCTGGTGCGCCCCGCCGCCCCCCACCCCCCACAACGAAAAACGCATGGACGCACTTTGGCGCGTTCTTGGCGCGACTGACATGTTTCAGAGCGGACCAGCGAACACAGCGGCGTTCCTGCAATAGCTGTTCGGTCTCGTGGCGTGCAAACTGCGAGGCGAGGATTCATCCGTAAATGAAGGGGCCCCAGGACACACAAATAAATACACACAAATAAAATGATTCCCCATAGTTTCCCATATTTTTTGAGTTTGTGTCTTCCCCCCCACTTCCCATATTCTCCTACATTTTCCAGGGAATCGACGATTAATTGTGTCTGTGTGTTTTTTCCCCTCCTGAGTAAACACCGCCGGGCTGCGGGAATGGACATGACGCTCCCCCCATGGGGCCCGACGAGTACCCGTGCCCACCCGCCTGCCGAGGCCCCCGAAGATCGACCCCCCAGGAGGTGGACGTGGACCAATCCCCGCCCAGGGCAGCACGCCTCACAACGACTGCCTGCGCAGCTGCTGTCAGCCCCAGGCCGGCTGCCGCGAGAGCCCCGTGGCTCCGGCAGCAGCTGCAAGGCCGGGGCAAAAGGTAGCTCGGGCCTCCGCTGTGGCGAACGACGCTGGCTCGTGCAGGTCGTGTTCGACCCGAGCCATCCACGGTTCGAGAGCGACTGACGGCCGCCAGGCCTGGCTCCGAGGCTCAGCGGCAAGGCTGTTCTGGGACGGGCCGTCGACCGCACCTGAAAGCAGCATCGCGCAGCTGCCAAAGGTGCCCGACTAAGTCGGGCGCCCCCCCCCCCCTCCCGGGCGCCTGCGGTCGCGCATGTCGCTCGGACGTGCCTGTCAACCAAAAAAACCAGCGGGGCGGTATCCTCAAGAGGAAGAGCGGAAACTGGCAAAGGAAGTGCTCGCACAGGGAGGAAGCACTGCATGAGCATGATCTTCCGATAGTCCGCGCGGACCGTCGGAAGTTTCTGCTCATGCCGTTGCTTCGTCTTTCTCGTTTTCATCGGGGAGACAGCTGGAAGGCAGCCTCGAACGATCATTTCGCCGACGCCGCGAACACTGACGAATCAAGGCCGAAATCTGACAGCCGGATCGCGGGCGCATGCGCGCGCGTGCGAGGTGAAAGGGCACGTGCGTGCAAATACAACCATAGGTGCCTGCCAGAACGTCGACCCGCACGTATACATACTTATGTAGATGCAGAATGGTGACCAAACATGTGCTCATGGATGCAACCATTATACAAGCGTTGCAACATCTACGCCATCATGGCACTCACCAACATCACCAAATCCATGCCGACTCCATCTTCAACACCATCACCGTCGTCGTATCTGCCGCCACCGCCGAAAAAAACACACAACCCGTCAACATCATCAACGTCATGCTGAACGATCGGTGCTGAAACACCTTCATCGACAAACAAACTACCTTGAACTCTTGCACCAAGCTCCGTGTTGCGAGTTGGCGCCGGTGCGGCTACACCACGTCACGGTGTCCTTCCAGAATTCAGCAACCGCCGCCGCATAAGCACTCGCCCCCCAACATTTTTCAATGGACGCAAACGTGTGCGTATAGAACATTTCGCTTAAGGGCTCAAGGTTAACAGACGCCTCGGAAACTCATAGTTAACTTGATACGTTCGTCATTATGTGCTCAAAGCTTCTGTTGCCGCTGGCATTCAAATTGGCGAGACCACCAGCGAGACCCACGCACGCCAGGGACGCCTGTAACACCGACTGCTCGCATTTGTTGTTCAGGGCGCTGAAGTCACCCTCGGTCAACAGCTCGCAAATCAAGTAAATATGGCTCGCGTCCTCGTAGAACTGATAGAATTTACTAACGTTAGGGTGGTCCAACCGCACCATCGCCTGCACATGCAACCATAATATTCGCAAGCCACGGCGGTGCAACACACACCAAAGCGCATGCGTGGACGGCGAGCCATGGTAATGTTTAAACGGCATGCAAGGACATCGCATACCAACATGAACACAATGAGAGGCAAGACAATGAAACACCTCAGGTAGTGCAAACTAAGAACTGAAAGTACAAAGCCCATCAACACGGGTTCCCACTGCTGCAACACACGCGATGCGCCTTGCAGGACAAGGTATGACCAAACCATGCGCAAATACACAATGAATAATCAATTAAACCGAAACGAATAATTCGCCGACAACACGCAACTTAGCACAAGCACGATTTCGCAGCGCGCGCGAAAGGCAAACGTAGGCCAACGCAGGGACCCCATACGGTCGATTCGTCCACCAAACGCGTGCCCTCATGTGTGTGGAGCCCCTGGCCTGTGGAACCCTGAGCGAGTGAAGCCCTATAAGTTTCTCACGGCAACAACGCCAGCGCGACAAGGCCCCTTAAGTACACACAGCCAGGGGCGTGCCGCTCCCCAAACCCATGTGTATGGAGCCCTGCGTCCTTGGGGATCACGAAGTGTGCAATAGAATGCGTCTGTGATACACTGTGCACGCGCCCCTCCATCCTTCTCCTTCGCATGGTTTACTGCGTGGCTCGCCTGCCGTTTTTTGCACTCTTCACTGCTCGCCATGGCTCGCCCCTGACCCAGGAGAGCACGGCCTTGGCTTGCGCGTGATCCTCACACGTGCGATTGCAATTTGTGCTGAGGCGTCCCGCCAGTATTGTCGACCAGCCGTTGGTACAACGCTATGGCGGAGAAGCAGCTATAAACACTTATCCAGATGTGTATATATATATATATCTATATATCTATATATGTCTCTCTCTGTATATTTTCCTATTCCTATATTTCGATTACCCGGACCACCCCCACCCCCCCACCCCTAAACCGGACCCCCCCCCTCCAGGGACGCCCCAAACGCCCTTTCGGACGTCTCGGCGGCCCCCAGGACGCCTTTGGAAAAGGTCCGCTGGCTTTTCCGGGCCTCCCAGGGCGCCTTACTGGGCCTTGCGAGCAGACTCTAAGCGATCAGAGGGTCATCGGAGAGGCGCAAGGGAGACCCAAAACAGAAGGCGAGAGCTCCAAGAGGAACCTCGATGGTCCGAAGACGGCCCACGAGGCCCCCCAAACGCCCCAAGAGGCCGTGAAGAGAGCCTCGCAGAAGCAAACATCGCCCCACTCCCAATAGGATAATGTAAATTCTTAGCGTATCAATTTTTGGATTCTTCGCAGCGTCCAAGACGGCCTGATGGGCCCCCGATATCGCCCCAAGAGGCCTCCCAGAGGGCTTGAAGACGGCCCAAGAGGGCCCCATGACTGCCCCAGAGAGCCCCGAGACTGCCCACAAAGCTCAAGATACCCCCCAAAGGCTCCCACGAGAGACCCGCGAAAGCCATGGGAGACCCCCAAGAAGGCCACTGGGGGCTCCCTAGAAGGCCCCAGATGGCTTCAGAAGACGTCTTGAGGGCCCCAGCTCCCCAAGACGGCCCAAGAAGGCCCCAGGATGGCCCAAGAGGGCACCAGGACGGTCCAACAAAAACTTCAAAAACGCCCAGACAGCGTTCTGCGTGCGCTCACTGCGCTCACGCCAGCCCGCCGGTCTTTCCCGTACCTCTATTTCCTTCTCTTTTTTTTTGTTCTCTCTCTCTCTCTCTCTCCCTTCCCACTCTGCCCTCTTCGTCGGCCTCCACGTTCGTGGCATCCAGTGGCCATCGTCATTCGCCCGCTCCTTCATCTGGACCTTCTCCCCGTTTCTCCCCCATCCTCGCCCCTTCTGCCTCTTCAGCCTCCCCCTCATCCCTGCTCCCTCCCCGGTTCCCCGTTCACGGACAGGTGCCATCGCAACAGTTTGATGTTTCGTCGTTTGCCAGAACCTTCGCGTGTGAACACATCATCATTCCTTCCCCACTCCTGCGCACAAGCGTGCACACGCATCGGGCGAACGCGGTGTCAGCAGGCACCAGAGATATCATAAAAAATAGCCGATTGCCCGCCCGGGCCTCGAGGTCCCCCCCTGCTGAAGCAAGCGATGATTTACTGCTTTGCCGGGGAAGCGTCCGGAACAAGGCGCATGGCGCGAGGCGTCAATGCAGTTTTGTATGTATGTATGTATGTATGTATGTATGTATGTATGTTTGTATGTATGTATGTATGTATGTATGTACGTATGTATGTATGTATGTATGTATGTATGTATGAGGTGAGAAGCGCTCCCGTGGCACGTCGAAGTCGCAGTAGCTCCGAGCACATCGATGTTTGGTCGCTTCCTGGACGCCTGGAGGGTTCGAGGCGCTCAGGCAATCTTCGGTCGTCGAACTTCGCATCCAGATCCAGTGCCTGTCTCTCTCGACCGAAAAGTTTAGCAACCTCGAGCCTCAAGCGTGGAGCCAAGATCGTCGGGCCAGCTCGATGTACTTCGTAGGAGAACGCCGTCTGGGCGTTTTTGGAACTCTTTTGGGCCGTCCTGGGGCCCTCTTGGGCCGTCCTGGGGCCTTCTTGGGCCGTCTTGAGGAGCTGGGGCTCTCCAGAGGTCATCTGAAGCCATCGTGGGTCTCTCTTGGGAGCCTTCTGGGGGCATCTTGGGCTTCTTGTGAGCAGTCTCGGGCTCTCTGGGGCAGTCTTGGGGCCCTCCTGGGCCGTCTTCAAACCCTCTGGGGGGCCTCTTGGGCCGTCTTGATGACATCAGGCCCATCGGGCCGTCTAGCACGCTGCGAACACCCCCAAAGCGGATATGCTAAACATGCATACTTTCTTAAGGAGGTGGGGCGATGTTTGCTTCTTCGGGGCTCTCTTCACGGCCTCTTGGGGCGTCTTGGGGGCCTCTTGGGCCATCTTCGGACCATCGAGGTTCCTCTTGGAGCTCTCTTGTGCTGTCTTGGGTCTCTCTTGCGCCTCTCCGATGGCCCCTCTGATCACTTTGAGTATGCTCGCAAGGCCCAGCAAGGAGCCCTGGGAGACCCAGAAGGGCCATGGGACCTTTTCCAAAGGCGTTCAGGGGGCCGCCGAGACGTCCGAATGGGCATCCGGGGCGTCCCTGGGGGGGGGGGGTCTGGTTTAGGGGTGGGGGTGTGGGGGTGTGGGGAGGGGGGTCCAGGTAATGAAAAATAGGAATAGGAATATGCGTGCGTCCACTTGTCTTGGACTGCAGAAACTCCGCGCGTCAGTGCCGCGCGCCATTAAAAGCTGGTGGAAGAGGCTGCGTCCGCCATCGCCTGGCCCTGTGCGAGAGTTGGGCGTCGCGCTCAGGCATCAAGGGCACACAGGCCCCACTCCTCTCGCGCACGCCATTCCTCAAAGCAAGGGCTCCCCTCCCCCTTTCTGGCCGAGGCCAGGCGTGTGCGCTGCCCCTCAGGGTTCGCACCACGCCTTGGCCCGACAGGCCGCCACCCCGTAGAGCCATCCGTCCTCGGACAAGGAGGGGTACCCACGCCCCTCGAGCCCTCGGGTCCGACAGCACCTGCAGCTCGTGCCCCAGCGCTCACGCTGGGCCGCCAAAGAACCCACAGAGTCCCCCGTGGTCAGGGAGGGATGTCACCTCACTGGCTGAGTGCTGATGCGCGAAGCCGACAGCACAACCAGAGCCCCCCGCCCCTAGGCGAAAGGATGCCCGCTTCGGAGCCCTTCGCCCAGATAGCGCCGCCTCCGCAGGCCAAATATCCCTGCCGAGGCTCGAACTTGGCTGGACGACCCAACAGGGAGGGAAAGAGGGAGGGGCTCAACACGCGGGCAAGGTTTGGAGGGACAACTCTCTGGCTCTCACCGCGCTTCGTGAAACAATTGCCGTCTAGGGAAGGCGGAAACCAATGTGTGACACGATATGTGTAACCATCTGTATTTTGAGCCCAAGCGCACGCCTAACCCATGTCCAAGCACAAGTCCAAACCTACGTCAAAACCTACGTCCAAATCCACGACCCACCGCAGGTCCAAGCACACAGCAAACCCACGTCCAAACACATCTTAACCCGCGTCCAAACCCCATCCAAACGTACACACCAACTCTCATCCTACGTCTCTATCTCACTTTCAAGACGTCCAAACCTACGTCTAAATAATTACCTTGGGGCGACTACGGCCCGATCCCGCCAGACAGGGCCGCTTTGCATCACGCGCAGGTTCGAACACCTTAGCTGCACGCGTTCCTTAACGAACCACCACACATGCGAACCAATGCAGGGGAGCAAAGCCGGATCAATGCGTGTATATGTTGTTGGCATCCGGTAACATCTGTTCACGACGTGGAAGATTGTATGTTAACGTGTCGATGCATGTGACGCCAACGTGACTGACATATGAGGTCATGCAAGCGCACATTCTACAGGGGGACGGGGAAAGGAGGATAAACAAACTGTCCCACATGGTCAGCGACAAATATTCCTCGCGCTCCATACCGTCAAAACGAAGAGCGTCGCCTCGATCTCCGTGACTACGAAGGCTAGATCGTCCTTACAAGTGAAACCGGCTTGAATTCATCGCTCACCCTGCACTGTTGCCAATACCCAAATACTCACTCTTTGCGCCATCAAGGTCGACGACGTACCAGCTCGCACAAATTCGAACGCGTGCTGCCTGCCAATGACAGGTCCGACACCCTGAACACCACGATGCTACCAACCATAAGATATCGTCAACACCCATCAAACGGGGACTCCACTAACGGGTACTTTGGCCAGTGACCCAGCGAACCCAACCCTTCCCGATGTGGGCAACGCTGCAATGCCAGAAAGAGGCTTTAAAATGGCAACTTTCGGCAACATCTCAAAGTACCCGTTAGTAAGTACCCGTTACGGTGCCGTTGATATCGATCTCCACATGCATTTCCACAACAAGATGACCGTGAACACCCTTCCCGGGCAACCCGTTGGGAGACTTGGGCCCCACCGGCTTCGGCCGGGCAGTCTCGTGACCAGATCCGGCCAGGCTGCCGCGAACTTGAACCGACTCGGTGCCACTCTCGCCCCCGCGGCTGCTGCCCAACATGATGGGCTTGTTTTCCACCGCCACCACCACCATGAGTTAGAGGGGGAGGGGGTCCTCCTCCTCCACCCCCTCCTCCTCCTTCTCCTCCTCTTCGTCCTCCTCCTCCTCGTCCTCCACCTCCTTCCCCCCTCCAACTTATTATGGTGGTGGTGGAGAACAGGCCCATCACAACAGGTGCCTCTCTGCCGCCCCTTCCTCCACTCTCTCTTCTCCCTGCTGCTTGCTGCGCCTCAAGTCCGCTTCCATGAGCTGCACCCTCGGCGGCCGCTTGCTTCCATGCACCGTTCTACCCCTGGCGAAACTGGCCTGGAAGAACGAACAATCAACACCCGGGATGGACACTGCTTAGACTTTCTCAAGTTCGGAAGCATTACCTCGCAATCCCAGTTTCTCTTTGGCCACAAAGCTACTTCTGCTGCTACACAGTAATCGTCATGTGCATGTGCATCTATGGCTTCTGTTTCACATCGCCATGTGAAGACAACGCGACATAAACCTGCATCAGGCTAGATTGAAGTCACGGGGATGCGTAGGCAACCCAAACCAATGCTAAACAACTCAAGAGCCCCGTGCTGTCCTTCACTTCCGCCTTCTTATTCAACACCTTCATGGCCCTGACCTGCTTCAAGGCCTTGTGCTTGACTCGGTGCACTTGGCCGAACGAGCCCTCGCCAAGCTTCTCCAGAATTTGGTACTCCTTCTTGAAAGGCCTGGGATGACGATGACGGAGAGGATGGATCATTCGACGGGGGTAGCGGGGCAGAGAAAGGGGGCTGAACATGATGATCGCCAGGTCCCGCCGTCAGAAGCAGTGAACACAGCACAGCCTGCGAGATATACACATAGTGACTGCGAGAGGCAGATAACGATGCTGGACAAGTTGGTCAGAGTAAAACGACAGCCCAAATCAGGTAAGACATGTTGCTGCAACAACCCCCAAGATTTCAACACAAAACAAACGGGGGAAAACCATGAAATAGGCAGGTTGGCCGGCACAATCCCCACACGATTGATGGACGATGGGACGGGCTTCAAGAACGGAAAACGAGGGCTGGACCCGTAGAGGATTAAGCAGTTGCTGGGTTTCAGCTGACTCGTTTTAACATCGTGAGCAATCGATTCAACAGAGAGCGACGGAATCAGAACGGGGCTTGGGGGTGTGGGGGCGCGGGCTTGCCTGACCTTTGGTTCATGAAGCAGGGGAGTCAATCCAGATCACAGTCAGGGCGCCACGTGCTGCCAAGGAAATAGGGATGCGCCATGACAATTCTCAACACAAGGAAACAACGAACATGGATGTGCGCTGTCCTGTTGCATAATTCCTTGATTTCGGTAGTTGCCTCACAGACTTGCCGACAGAAGCGCGGCACACCTAAATCGAATGTGCCTTTTACATTTTGGGTCACGGTTCGCGTGACCCGCGGAACTCCAACCATTTTCAACGGTTGCGTTCGTTACCAATCTCGCCGTGCCAGAGGCCTGCGCCACCTGTGACTCGCCGGTGAACTGCCCCGAGCTGCCGAGACCGCTTGTCACAATTCGTTCAGGCCAGCATGCAATCACACATCGCGCACGCGCAAGACCTCGTAATGCTGCTCGAAGAGCTGCCCGAATGTGAAATACGGGGGGGGACCGAGTGCACGTGTCGGGTACCGAGCGCAAGGACTGTCAACAAGCAAGGAGCAGATACACAGTGTTGCGAAAAACAATGGACTAATACAAGACATATCCTCCGATCCGGCATCGAGGCCCTAGAGCTACCCCCTGGACCACGGGATGACACAGAAGGGGGGAACCAAGGCCGAGACGCTGGGGATGGGACTCCTAGCAAGAGAACGACTTGGGCCTGTGTAATTCCATCGGATACCTCAACCACAAAACAACTACTACCACTGACCAACACGTCGTGAAACAAATCTTCTGACAAAATACACTTCGCCTGCAGAGTGCCCACCCGGAGCCCGTCGCGACATCAGGTGTGCTCTTATGACAAGCATGGAGCTCACGAAAGAGAGAGAAAGAGGGATCAAACAAAAGTCGTCGTCATGCCTTCTGGGATCGTAATTCAACCGGAAACGCCCGAGGTCCAACTGCGCGCCACTCAAATTCCATCCTCTGGCCTGGCTGAGGTGAACCGAAACAGTATTGAATACCTGGAGGTCCTCGTGCTCTTGCGCCTTGGCAGGGGTGCAGCATGATGTGATCTTGCCACAGTACATACGCACACTTCAATCCTGCATACCATAGCTGCGATGCGCTCACCCATTAATGATCATTTCAACTTCTCTGACCACCCTCTTGTCATGCTGCGGCTAGCGCGGGAGCCACAAGTAGCTACCATGCCATTCCATCATACTGTATGCCGCTGCGGAACGAACCTCTCCCAGTCGCTGTTGAACTCATCCCGAACAGACAAGCTAAGGAGTCAAGCGGGTACATACAGCGGGCAGGCAGGGGGGGAGCGAGGAGGGAAAGAGGCCATCGCGCCGCGCTGCGGCTAGACGGAACCTCGGCACCAAACGCCCGTCGTACACTTCGAGGCTCTCTCGTGGATGCTTGGGTCCAACTGCCGACTCCGTGTTTGTTTTTGCTGTGGCGACCTCCAATCGCAATGCTGTCGGACGGATTCGCATGCATTGCATGCGGCGCAACCCGAAATGAGCAAGGACTTCTTCCGTTTGCCTCATCGCATTTAAGCGGAGTCTGGAGGATGAGCCCAGTGCCCTACTAGCTAAACCCGCCATCGTGCCTCACGAGTGTAGTGTACTCAGGTCGGCAAACGGCCTCTAGATACGAGGCACAACGCACGTCGGCTCGACTGCTGAAAGAGGGAACTAGAGCCCGCACAGTGTCGCGAGAGACAGCGTCGAACAGACACCAAGGCTGACGACTCTTTTGGCCGTCGGCAACTATGAACACGCACCTCTAAGTGATCGACTGCAATCGGGAAGGCCTCGCGACGATCACGCCACAGCTGCGGAAGCTCAGCGCCAAAGACGAAGAAGAAGAAGTATACTAATATTAATAAGAAGGAGAAGAAGCCGCTGCTGCAGGGCGGGGCCGCTCCCAGAGGGGTGGTCCGAGCGGGGTCCGGGTCGCAGCGCGGCGCTCAGAGCGCCACGAGGGGTGAGGGAGGCTGCAGGGCTTCAAGACCCCAGCGAGGCAAGGACCGCGGGGGCCGGCGCGCCCTCCGTTCAGGGGGCGGGCTTGGCGGCGGCGGCCGCCGCCGCCGCGAGGCTGCCCGTATCGATCACCCGCTGCACCTCGCCCAGGAGGTGGACGGGCACGGGGACGAGCACGGCCAGGCCCAGCGGCGCCGGCGCCTGCTGTGCGCGCGGCGTGCCCGGCGGCGTGAAGTCGGGCGTCGAGGGGAAGAGCGCGGTCCCTTCGGGCTCGCCCCTCACCACCGCGCGCGGGGGCGCAGGCGCCAGCCAGGTGCCCACCGACGGCTGCACTGGCCACGACCCGCACGCCTCGGCCGCCCTGGGGGTCGGCGCAGCAGGCTCGCCTCCGGCCGTGCCCGCTCTTGGCCCCCTCGGCTGCGCGGAGGGCGCGAGCAGCCAGGTGGCCACCGACGGTCGGCGGCTGTACAGCTCCGGGGTGGCGCCCACGGAGAGCGACCGCCTGCGCGAGCACACCTCCTCGGCCGCCTCCTCCATGGACGAGAGGGCCTCGTCCGACGGCGGGCCGTCCTCGAAGCGCGGCGCGGGGCTGGCCCGCCGCGGGCTCGCGGGGCCCTCGGCTGCTGGCGCCGTCGGCGCCGTCGCCGACGCCTCGGCCTGGGCTCTCCTGCAGCTCCGCCGCGCCAGGCGCGACGACACCGCCCGCCACGGCTCCTCCAGCGGCCGCGGTGCTGGCGCGCCCGCCGCGGCCTTCGGCGCCTCGCCGTCGCCCTCCGCCGGCGCTGCACGCGGAGCGCTCGCCCCGTCGTCCGCCTCTGGCTCCTCCTCCGCCTCATCGTCACCGTCGGCCTGGGCCTCGGCCTGGGCCTCGGCCTCGGCCTCGGCCTCCTCCTCCTCCTCCTCCTCCTCCTCCTCCTCCTCGGCCTCTTCCGCCCCCCCCTCCTCGGCCGCGGCAGACTCGGCCTTGGCCTCCTCCCGCTCGCGGGGGCGGGCCGCGGCCGGTGCGAGGCCGCTCGCCGCCCCGGCAGGCGCGGCGGCCGCCTCCTTCGGGTGCGCGGCGGCGGCCCTCGCCTTCTTCCGCCCCTTCTGGGGCTGCGGCGCGCCGGCGGCCTCGCCGAGGTCGCGCAGGAGCTCCTCGAGGTCGCGGGCGTCCTCCTCGCGCGGAGCGGCCGCCTGGGCGCCAGCGGCCCGCTCCTGCGGAGGGGGGAAGGTGCGGGGGGGGAGCGGCTCCCCAGACCCCCTCGGGTTATAAAACATCATGGCGGGAGGTTCTTTGCCAGTTTCGGACTCTGGGGGTCCTTCCAGGGCCTTGGGAGCGTCAAAGAGCGACTCAGGACGAAACATTGGTCCAGGGGAGTGGGTCGAGACCTCCTGGGGTCGACGTTATGAAAAAAATCATGACGTCGGGGGTCTGGGTCGTGAGAGGCAAACGTGCCAACGTCGAGCTAGGATCGGCGATGCATCGCCGACAGATCGGCGACAGGCCCCCTTCAGCGAATCCCCGCGTTCCTGGGCGGGTTGGGCCAGAAAGCCCCTGATAGCGATCAAAGGGAGATTGGGAGTCGATGCACCCCCCGAAGCCTATCGTGGGCATCCGACATTTTTATTTTTTGTGTGCGGGGGTACACAGAAGACCCTATCTTCTCCACAGGGCTGCTTTCTCGCCCGAGCCGCTCTTGCAAGGTCCCAGGGGCCCCGCGAGGATCCCGGGAGGCCGAAAACATCTCAAAGCCTGCCGTCGATATTTTCCTCTTTGGGCGCCCGAGTTATCCGGGGTAACTCGGGTCCGGGGTAACTCGGGTTTGGATTCCCGGAAAAGGAACCCGAGTTAGCCCTGACCCGAGTTACCCCTGATGATTCGGGGCCCTGGACGCCCGAAATATCCGGGGTAACTCGGGTCCGGGATAACTCGGGTTCGGAATCCCGAAAAACGAACCCGAGTTAGCCCTGACCCGAGTTACCCCTGATGATTCGGGGCTCTGACCTAACGTTGCCCCCGACCTGCGCCGCCCGCTGGCCTCGCCGGCCCCGCGCACCCGGCCGGGCGCTCGGCCGCGCCGCGCAGGGCGCGGCCGCCGGCGCGGCCGCGGCCGCGGCGCCGCCACCGCTGGCGGGCGCCCCGCCGGGGGGGAGGCCCGCCGCAGCGCCGAGGAGCCCCGAGATCGTGGGGGCCGCGGCGTTCCCGTCGATCGGCCTCAGCCACATGCCGAGCTGCTCCTCGGGCGAGGGGAGAAATATGCCGATGCCGCGGCCCTTCTCGCGCCGCCACGGCGGAGACTCGCCCCGGGATATTCTGGTCAGGAAGCGCCCCCGGAGAGGTCGGGGAAGCAGCGGCATCGGTGCTTTTGTAGAGGCCTCCCAAAAGGGGTCCGAGTAGATGGGGTCGGAGGATTGCGCCGCATCGCCAATGCACTGCCGATGCATCGGGATGCATCGGCGACGTCGGCGATGCACCGGCGACGCTTGCGCGCAGAAATTCAGGTACCACATCAAGCCGCATCGGCGATGCATCTGCGATGCGGCGCTATCCTCCGACCCTATCTAGTCGGACCCCACTTGAGAGGCCTAGACTCTTTGGCCCCCCCCAACTCCAGGTGGTCGCCCCACTGCTGCACTGGCTTCGTGGCCAGGTGCCCCAGCGAGCCCGCGCCGACACCCTGGGCGCACGCTGGCACTGCGGCGTTTGCGGGAGGCCGCTGCACCCTTGCCATGGCGGGGGCTGCTTCGCCCGCCCCAAGAGGGCTTCGGGGCGCTCCCTGGCTTGAGCCAGAGATCCCAGCTCAGACATGCTCGCGTCGAGAAAAATCTCGAGGGGAATTTTGTGGCCGTTTCCGGCCTGCGGGGGCCCTCTCCGGAACATGGGACTGGAAGAGAACGACTCGGGCAGGAGACCTCGTATTTAACAAATCAAGATATCGGATACCTGGGAAGATAGATTGCACCAATCGCCAGCCCGTTACATCAATTCATGTGGCTTCTGGGCGCCAGCCCACTAAACCCGTCATGTGCAAGGTGATCGTGTAGTGCCTCTGCTCTGCTCGCGCGCTCGGAAAGCGGCAGCGGTGGCACAGCTTGCCTGCTCATCTTCTACCACTTCCTCCTCCTCCTTCCTCATCCTCCTCCACCATGCTGTGAAATAGCTCGTTTCGTTAAGAAAAAAAAAAAAACTCAACACCTCGGGGTGTGTCAGGATCAAGCCGCTAGCCCTAGAATGTTCCTTCGCCCGCCCTCCACATCACATTGCCCCGCCCCCAGATGGGTGGGTGACGGAGGGGGATAGAGGTGGGCAGAGGCAGGGGGAGACAGGGGGAATTCGAGGGGAAGTTGCTGAGGAGGGGGAGGCTGCCTACGCCGCGCGGCGCTGGAACATCCCTGCTGGAAGAACTGGACACGAGTAAGTAAGTGGAGCGCAACATAATAAAGTACCCAGCTTGCGCCCAACTGATGTAGCTGCTACCACAGCTGCGTTCCAACCGCCGCCATGGTCCTCTGCGGCGTATTGAATCTGATTCAGCATAGCATCAAACAGCCAATGATGTTGGCACACGCGTTGATGAAGGCACCCTAACATTACCATTCTGTCCGTTGGTCAAAAGGAGGGGTGCCGCATCTTAGAAATGCTGGCGTTGAGCAGTCTGTGAGGCTGAACCGCGTTTCCACAAATTTGCATTCTGAAACGAGGGCACGCCAACAAGACGATTCACCGAGGCTTTGGCAGAACCACGGCGAACTTCGATGGACAAACGCGCGGTCAATCGGGATCCGCATCCAGGGGCCTGCAAGACATACGCTTTGTTCCCGTGGTGCGCATGTCCATGGTCTTCTGCTGTTTTTTGTGTTGTTTGTTTTGTTTTTGTGTTCACAGCGTGACGAGTGTGCTGCCTCTGCTAAGAAGCCGCCACCCCTGCATTTCCCACAAATGTGCAACGACCGATCTCCAGTCGATTGTGTGCTGCGCAGTGGCTGTAATTACACAAAATACGTTTCTCTCCAACCAACCTTATCCTATTCATCATGCCATTTGTTTTTCATGGCTTCTCTCCGCTGCCAACGGGACGTTGGCAGGTTTTTTCGAATTAAGTTTTGCCTAAGGCACCCATACTTATTATATGTGAGAGGGCTGGTGACAATTCTTGGTGCTCGCCCAGATAACTAGTTCCTCGGGCCTCGGGGGTCCCGTGGGGCGCTCGGCACCGTATGACTCCAATGCGCGCGCTGCCGCCCCCGGTTCCTTGGGCCATCTGCCAGATCCCAGGGCACCGTATAAGTTGTAACAGAACAGTAGCACGGCGCAGCGTAGCATGGCACTGCACAACAGTGCACAACACATCACGGCACTGCACAACATGCACAAACCAGAAAGATAGCATGTGTAGTGGAACGTGTGCGATGCCAGTGGACCCCAAGCAGTGTGCAACCTGTGAGAGCAAAGCAAGCGAACAATTGCAAAAAAACACGCGACAATGCGAAACGATGCTCGCATGCACAAGGGGCCGTTTCTGCATTCTCCTACGTCACGCCGGGATTGTACTGCGAAGGGTGCTCGTGCTGGTGACTGTACAGACGGAAGGCAGGTGCAATGGAAACACCGCGCAACTGCTGCGCACATGAAGCGTGGGCAGCCACGCGGCAACCCCACCGGCGCAGCCTCATCGGCGCAACGCGTGTGGCCCCCCAACTCCTCGAACCATCGGGCGCAGCCCATGGTCGCAACCCACAGCCGCGAGCAAAAACGTCGGGGCGGTTGGGGGCAACCCGCGGCCGCAGCTTCTGGCGCGACCCGTGGGCGCAACCGACAGCTACGACACAGACTGCGCCGGGTATAACACATGGCCGCAGCCGATGTCGCAACTTGTGGGCGCAACCTTTGGCCACAAACAGTCCCTCGGGTATAGGGCGCGGCACATGGCCGCGACCTGTGGCACAACCCGCGGGCGCAACCCACAGCATCCACGGGACATCGCGTGGGTGCTCGACTCAATCCATGGACACAACGCATGGCGCAACCCGTACACGCAACCGACGATTTCAACAAAGACGCGTGGCGTGATGCCCAGCTCCCAGATAATGAATAAGAAGCCTATGTGCAAGCACTGCTCGGGAACAGCACAGGAAACCTTGACTGAGCAAAGGTGGACTGTCGGATGGATCTCCGCGGAAAACGAGCGCAGACTCCCGACACCGTGGGTTAACGTGTGACGCCCGCTGGGGGTAACGTGTGACACGTGCGCTGAGATGACATGTGACACAGCCGAGTGTGCCCCGCCAGGGCATGGCATAGCGAAGCACATAATCACGCTTCCCTTGCTCAGCCTCCTGCTTTTGCCCAGCAGCGGCCCCCATATTCAAATCGAGCACAGAAACAAACCATCCATCGGATGTCCGAAGTTCGATCGTCTAAGAGTCTAACAACGACCCTTGGCCCTCGATCCTTGACTCTCGATCCTCCCTGCGGCCTAGATCACAAATCGCCGACGTCATGACGTTTCTGCAACGTGGACCCCCTTAAGTCTCGACACGTCTCTTTTTTTCCCACGGCACTACGGTGCTATTACTCACACTGGATCAGTACCTACAGACCCAGATCCTGGGCATGGTTTGTATGCATCAAAACAGGCGAGACACTGAGAGGACAGCAGGGCTCAGCCCAAACTCGGAACTCGGAACGAAAGGTCTAGCCGAGCAAAACACGCCAGCGTGCGCGCAGCTCAAAGCCGACCTCTTCCTCGGGGCCAGATTATCATCACGAGCCGATTTGTCATGGTCCCAGGGCCCTGTAAAGGCCCCGGGTCCCAGGAGGCGGAAAAATGCCAAACGCCTCCCGTTGTGATTTTCTCATGACGCGACGGGGTATGGGTCCTCCTTATCCTCCTCCTCCTCCTCCTCCTCCTCCTCCTCCATGAAACATCGGCCTCAAGACCTACCGAGGGATGCGTTTCGGCTAGAATTCTGAAGGGAATTCAACCGTGGCGACGAGGAGCATCTTAGAAGTCCTTCGACCTCGAACCCAGAAAGCCGATGTCGTGATGATTTCAATGCGCGGTTATTCGACCTCTCGATCCCTTCCCTGGGCCAGTTCATTGGTCCCTGATCGTTTCCTGACCCGAGCCCGAAATCGGACCCCCGACGCAGAAAATGATCAGCGAATAGGCTTCGTCTTGATTTATCAAGACGTTGGAAGTCCTGGGCCACTAAACTTCGCACATCGCGCCCCGTGATGCGCGACGCGCGGCTATCTTCGCGCCCTTGCGCCGCCGCCCTGGAGAAGGGCGCCCACCCATCCAATCCAAGCCGCAACGCGCGAATATTTTCGCTCCCCCAGGGGTGACCCGCAGTGGGTGCGTACGATGAGGAGTCTCGATCTACGAAATCTGGGGGCACATGGTTCGATCAAATCTGGACTTCGCGGGGAACCCATGAGCTCAGATGGGCGACCAGGGTCGCTGGGGCATGGGAGACACCCCCTCCTGACTTGGCGCGCGCCATCTGGAACCTCCTCTCCCTCCCCGCGGCCGCTCGGGGGCCCCGCGCCCCCCTCTGCGAAGCCTTCGAAGACCGCTGGCCCGAGCCGCACAGACGGGCGCACAGCCCGGCCAGGCAGCTCATCCGGCGCCCCGCCGCCTCGCCGCCAGGAGGAGGAGGAGGAGGAGGAGGAGGAGGAGGAGGAGGAGGAGGAGGAGGAGGAGGAGGAGGAAGAGGAGGAGGAGGAGGAGGAGGCGGAGGGGGAGGGGGAGGAGGAGGAGGGAGGAGGAGGGAGGAAGAAGTGGAGGAGGAGGAGGAGCGCAGCGCAGTCCGGCTACACGGCCTGGAGCTCCTGCCCGGCGTGGCGCGGCGGCGGCTCCGGCGACGCGCCGTGCCCCGCAGGCGGAGAGCGTGCCGCCCCGCTCCTGCGGGGCGGGAGGCCGGCAGGAGCTGGCGAGGCGTTGGCGCTCGGGGACCGGGAGCGTGCCGCGCGCCGGAGCGTGTTGGGCCAGAGTCGGCGCCGCGACGCGCGAAGCAGAAGTTCTGGGCCGTGCTGCAGCAGGCACATGCTTCATGCATCCTCGAAGAGCTCTCTGGGCGCAGCCCTCGTCGCCTCTGAGCTCCGCAGGGTGCCCCAGAGCCCTGCGGCCCCATCGGGAGATAGCATACTATCACGCGAAACCAGTTCAGCGAAGTCGTTCTGTTGGCTTGCCGACTGGATCACAAAAGGAGCACTGAATCAGGAACGAAGCCACTCTTTGGCGCCGAAAGCGCCTGGGTGCGCGAGGAGCGCTCGGGTAACAAGCATGGCCAGACCCCAGGAACAACCAGTCTGGATCTGGGTCACGAGCGGGCATTGGCGGGGACGGAATGGGCCAGCCCTGGGCGGGCCGATTCGTTGCGAACGGCCGCTGGAGTCCCGAGGTGAGACCGAATGACCCGAACACAAAGACCTCCACGGGGGGTGACAAAAATCACGACGGGAGGTCTTTTGTCACTTCTGGCCTCCATGGCCCCGAGACCGTCAATCACGATGCGGGATGAAATGCGGGTCGTTGGGCAAGGGTTGGGATCTCCGGGGGCCCACGCCGTGAACAAATCGCGGCGTTAAAGGTCTTTCTGCTTTCATGTGGGCTCGCGCACTCCCCGCTCAGCGCCCGTCTGGATCAGGTCCGAGCCCGGCAGAGGGTCCGGTTCCACCCGAACTACCTTGAGAGAACATCCACCTCAGGGAGTGGAGGGCAGAATAGAGACATCCTTTGCTTTGTCGAGGGGTAGCTGTATCAGCACATCTACTTCCAGTATGTATCGACGTATCGAAAAAGCACGTGCCATGACGCGTGGTCCGACTAGCCGAGACGGGTCGCGGGCGCCCCAACAGGGCCCAAGACGTCCCAAGGGAGGCCAAACAGATCTCAAGAAGGCCCAAGAGTTCCCGCAGGGATCCCCCAAAAGGCCAAGACTGGCCAACGACTACCAAAGGCAGCCCGAATACAGCCGCAAGGCAGACCATTAAGCTCCCAAGACGAACCGAAGAGGACCCCCAAGAAGCAACTAATGTGCATTTTCCGATGGTAAGAAGGGATTTTGACATACTCTCCTTCTCGGTACAGGTTCCCCCACCCCTCGCCTGGCAAATCCCGAACATAACCTGGCCCAGCCCCCTGTCTACATACACTGCGCCACAACTAACCTGATCCATTAAAACTAACGTGACCAGCGGCTCGGCCACACCAGTGTGTCACGCGCGCGGTGTAGCAAATGATGCACCAAAATGGAGCGACACAGCAATACGCAATGAAAACACACGAACAGTATCTCTGATCCCTCTTCGGCTCCAACGACTGATGTGGCCAGCGCTGAGACGAGAGCACCATTC
Source organism: Prorocentrum cordatum (assembly GCA_963575745.1). Taxonomy (NCBI): domain Eukaryota; class Dinophyceae; order Prorocentrales; family Prorocentraceae; genus Prorocentrum; species Prorocentrum cordatum. Next base: position 348,383 of record CAUYUJ010015493.1, on the reverse strand, counting down.
GCAATTGTGGATATGGCCGACGCGGAGGCGAGAGCAACACTCGCGATCATGGATGTGGCTGGCGCCGATGCAAGAGCACCCATCGTCGTCGTGGATGTGGCCGGGGTTGTGGCGAGAGCGACGTTCGCAATCGGTGGTGCGGCCAACGCTAAGGCGAGAAGAAAATTCGCAATCGTCGATGTGGCCGGCGCTGGAGGGAGAACAACTGTCGCAATCATGTCCGTGGCCGGCTCTGAAGCGAGAGTGACGTTCACAATCATGGATGTGGCCGGCGCTGAAGCGAAAGCACCCGTCGTAGTCGTGAATGTGGCTGGCGCTGAAAAGAATGACGCTCGCAATCGTGCATGTGGCCGGCGCAAGCGCGGTAACAAGGTCCGCAATTATTGATGTGGCCAGCGCTGACGGAAAACAAACAACCGTAATCAAGGGTGTTGCAGGCGCTGAGGCCTCACCAACATTTCTAATCACGTATGTGGCTGGGGCTGAAGCCAATACGGCAACTTTAATAGTGGATGTGGCCAACGGTTCGGCGAGAGCATCCGTCACAATCGTTCGCGAAGTGTCCCAGTGCACGCGCGCACCAGCTCTAGCGCAACAGCAAATACCACCGAGATGAACACTACCAGAAGCAGCAGAACCATACGCATCAGCAGCTGCACCAGCGCCACCAGCAGTCAGCAGTAGCGCAAGCAACGCAGGCGACACCAACAGTCCCTCTTCGGCCAACACAACGGTAAACAGTGCCGCCACGCGCACCAGCACTGGCGACACTAGCAGCACAAACGTGACGACCACGACGGGAAACATCAGCACCACGCGATGCAGCAGAAGGGCTACCAGCAACACCGCGGTGACCACCACGACACCAAGCAGCAACACCAGGCGCACTGGCACCACCGCCACCAGCAGCGCCACCGTGACGAACGCGACGGGGAGCAGCAGCGCCACGCGAAGCGGTGCCAGCGCCTCCCGCGACACCACTGCAACCAGCACGACGGGACGCGGCAACGCCACGCGCAGCAACACAAACGCAACCAGCAATTCCACTGGAATGAGCACGACGGGAAGCGGCAGCGACAGGCGATTCGCGCTGGACCCCACGAGCGCCCGCACCCCCCATCGGGCCAGGGACGGAGGAGTCCAAAAGCGCCCGCTTGTTCACCCGCCGCTAGGGGACTCGAGCTGGGCTGACACCGTCGTGAAACAGGTTCGCTCTACCCTGCGGGTGAACTTGTTACTGCGACGAGAGCCGAAGTCAGCACAAGAGGGGCACTTCATTCAGATATTCGGTGCATGCGGTTAGCTAAACAAGGTAATGCGCACCGCAAAACTGCAATGTGTTGGACTGCGACTGAAAGCCTGTAAATTAGAGTACATGCTGGCCAAGCAAGGTTCTTCAACATGCTCACTGTTACATGAGCATTACTTTTTCGGCTCTGTTAGACACAAACAGCATTGCAGTGACAAGTTTCATACTCAATACTCATGTCCAACCTTGGAAATGACAAAGAGTTTACATAGTACTTAACCAGATCCAAGTATTGCACGTGCTGAGAATAGCCTTCGTGGTACGATGCGCTGAAGCCCACCCTGTGTTTCTGATTTGCTCCATTCCGCACTTCACTTCTCAGCCAAGCCTTCTTGCACAACACCATCTGGTGATGCACTTGGACTGGGAGGGGGCGGGGGGGTGGCCAGCAGGGAGGGTTGTTCACGTACTCCAGCGCAAAGCGTCACGGCCCAGATCGTTCGATTTTGCGCTGGACACCAGGCGCCCCAGTGCCGAGCCCACAGCCTGTCCCACAAGCGCCGGCTGCGAACCCCTACCCTCGCGTCGCACCTCCGGCGCCCTGGCAGAGATGCGCACGACGACCCGCAACGCGTCAGTCGTGCAACAACAGCACAAGCGAAACGAGCAGTTCTACTGTGACCGACCCGAGCGGAAGCAGCATCACTTCCAGCAGCACCATCACCAGCGCCATCAGCAGCACAACAGCGAGTAGCAAGACAAAGAGTAGCACCACTACGCGCAGCACCAATGCCATGAGCAATGCCACTGCGCCGAAGACTGCCGGAAGCAGAAACAACGAACACTACAGCAGCATCGACGCCACCACCAACAGCAGGTCGAGCAGCAAAAGCGACACCTGTAGTAACTCTGCTGTCAGGACGGCAGCAGGCAACACAACCACGCACACCAGTACTAGCGGCGCTAGCAGCACCAGTGTGACGACCGCAACGGGGATCAGGAAAACCATGCGAAGCAGCATCAACGCCACCAGTTGCACCACTGCGGCAAGCACGACAGCACGCAATGGCACCAAGCGCAGCAGCAACAGCGCCGCCAGCAGCAGCACTGCGACGAGCACGACGGGAGGCAGCATCGCTACGTCAAGCAGCACCAACGCCACCAGCATTGGCAATGTGACCTGCACGACAGGTGGCAGCAGCGCTACGCGCACCAGCGAAACCGCAGCGAACAGCACCACTGTGACGAGCGCGACAGGACCCAGCAGCGATGCGCGTAGAAGTATCTGCGCCACCAGAAGCATCACTGTGACCAATACGACGGGAACAGCAGCACCCCGCGAAGCACCCCAATAGCTACCGAACATTTTGCTAGAACGTACGCGACGGGAACCGGTAGCGCCAGGCGATTCGCGCTGGACTGCGCGAGCGCCCCCGCCCCCCCGCTGGCCAGACACGCGGGGAAGGAGGTGCTCCCGTACTCCACTGCAAAACGCCACGGCCCAGATCATCCGATCTTGCGCTGGAAATCCGGGGCGTCCCAGAGCAGAGATGCGCAGTCCGTCCGCGCGAAGCTTGGCTGGGAGCCAGTGCGAGCCCCACCCCCGGGCGCAACTGCTGCTCGGCCCGAGCTCGGGGGACGGTCGCTCCCAGCGGGAAGGGTTGCGCCAACCGGGGGTTATGACAGCAACGCTACTCGGGAGCGCCAAGGCGAGCGCGAGGACGATGCACTGGCTCCTTTTTGCTCCGCCGTCGGCGCCCGCCGCCTGCTTGCGCCCAGCCCGGCCAACAACGCCCGCGCCTTGCGCCGGTGCCCTGCCCGGCCAGCGGCGCCTAACCTGGACAGCGGCGGCCCCTGGGCAGCGCACTCCGACCGCCGTCGTCATGGGGGCGTCTGGCGGCCGCCGCGCTGCCAGCATCGCCAGTGCCCGCAGCGGCGGCTGCGGGCCGCCACGCGTCGAGCGTGCAGCACGAGCAGCGCGAGCGCAGCACGCAATAGCACTGACCCGCACGAAGAAAAACATCAGCACCTCTCGCAGCAGCACCAACGCCACCAGCACTGCCTCGGTGAATAGCACGACAGCGGCGAGCACCACTACGCGCAGCAGCCCCAGCGCCACCAGCAGCAACCAGCAGCACCGCCAGCAGCACCACGAGTGCCACCAGCAGCAGTGTAATAGTGTGACCAGCACTGGCGCCACTGGTAGCATCTCTGGGACCATCACGACAGCGATCAGCATCACCACGCGCAGAAGTAACAGCGCGGCAACACCGTGCGCAGCACACCGATCGCCACCAGCAGCACCAGCGCGAACAACAGGACAGAAAACAGCAACACCACGCGCACCAACACTAGCGCAACTAGGGGCATCAGCGTGACCAGCACAACGGTAACCAGCAGCAAGCGTAACCAGCAGAGCAACTGTGACCAGCACGACGGGAAAAAAACAGCACCAAGCGCAGCAGCACGAACGCCACCAGCAGCACCAGTGTGACCAGCAGGACGGGAAGCAGCAGCACCCCACGCAGCACTACCAACGCCACCACCAACCCCACCGTGACCAGCAGGATGGGACACAGCAACACAACGCGCACCAGTGCAAGCGCAACGAGCAATACCCGTGTGACGAGCATCACCAGATGCAGCAGCCCAAAGTAGCAGCACCAGTGCCTCCAGCGGCACCGGTGTGACCAGCACGAAGGGAAGCCGCAGCACAACGAGTAGTACTACCAGCGCCACTAGCAGCACCACTGCGGCAAGCCCGACGGGAAACAGCATCACTACGCGCACCAGCACAAACGCAACAAGGAGTACCAGCGTGAGGAACGCATCACTGAAAACAATACCCCTGTGACCAGCACAACGGAAAGCAACAGCACCATGCGCAGCACTGGTAGCGGCACCAACAACACCTGTGTGAACAACACTACGATAACCAGTAACACAACGCGAAGAAGCCCAAGCGGCACCTTGGCGCCAAACTGGCCACGGAGTGGACCGCGATCCGGAAGCTTGCGCAGACCAGAGGCTTGTGAGGCTGCGTCTCCCCCTGACGAGAGCGGTGTTCGCAGTCAAGATGCGGAAGGCGTCCCAGCGATGGTACAATCTATAATCAAGGTGGGAAATGCATTTTCAATCAAGGGTGCGGCCGGCGCCGAAGCGGCAGAGGCGATGACAGCATTCGCTGTATCATGCTTGCGACCAGCGCCAATCGAGAGCGCGGCCGCCCGCGCTGCGGCGAGAACAACAATCGCAATCATGCGCGCGGCCGGCGCTTTGCGAACGCGCAGTCTTTATCCGCCGATCCGGCGTGTGAGTTTCTGAGAGCGTGGGCTTGAGCTCGCTCAAGCTTCGCTCTGGGGGGGGGGGGGTCGGGATCAGGCGAATTATCACGCATTTCACTGAACGCTCCAGCGCGGGGGTAGGGGGCCAAGAATCGAGGGGGGGGGGAGCTCGAGCGAGGACGGGGGGGGGGGGGGTGAGCTCCCAGCGCTCGGTGGGGGGGGGGGCGGTCCAAGAAGGGGGGGGGGGGGGGGGAGGGGGGGGGAGCTCGAGCGAGGACGGGGGGGGGGTCGAGCTCAAGCGGGGGGGGGGTTCCAAGGAGGAAGCTCGAGCGGGGACGGAGGGGGGGGGTCGAGCTCAAGCGGGGGGGGGGTCCAAGAAACCGCGGAGGGCAGCGGGGGGGGGGGATCCAAGAATCGAGGGGGGGGGGAGCTCGAGCGAGGACGGGGGGGGGGGGGGGGGGGGTCGAGCTCCAGCGCGGGGGGGGGGTCCAAGAATCGAGGGGGGGAGGGGAGCTCGAGCGAGGACGGGGGGAGGGGGGGTCGAGCTCAAGCGGGAGGGGGTCCAAGAGGAAGCTTCGAGCGGGACGGAGGGGGGGGGTCGAGCTCCAGCGGAGGGAGGGGGGGGGGGTCCAAGAAACCGGGAGGTCAGCGGGGGGGGGAGGGTCTCGATGGAGGGGGGAGGGGTCGAGCTCTCCAGCGCGAGGGAGGGGGGGGTCCAAGAATCGAGGGAGGGGGGAGCTCGAGCGAGGAGGGGGGGGGGGGGTCGAGCTCAAGCGCGGGGGGGGGGTCCAAGGAGGAAGCTCGAACGGGGGCGGAGGGGGGGTCGAGCTCATCGTCGGTCGTCGTCGTCATCATCGTCCGTCGTTGACCCGGTCGTCGGTCGTCGTCGTCGTCATCGTCCGTTCCCACACGCATCAGGAGCGCCCCGGATCGGCGGCACTGGCCGGAGGCCATTACAATTCAGATACGTGGCCGGCGCCAAGGGGAGAACGACACGCTCAATGAACGATGTCGCCTGCGTCAAGGCGACAGCAACATTGTCAGTCAGACATGTGGCCCATGCACAGGCGAGAACTACATGCTCGATGAAGGATGTCGACGGCGCCTAGGCGACCGCAACATTTTCATCAGACATGTGGCCCATGCACGGGCGAGAACGACATGCTCAATGAAGGATGTCGCCAGCGCCAAGGCGACAGCAACATTGTCAATCAGACATGTGGCCCACGCGCAGGCGAGAACGGCATGCTCAAATACAGGATGTCGACGGCGCCTTGGCGACAACAACAATTTCAATCGGAGATGTGGCCCACGCATGGGCCAGACCATCATTCCGAGACAAGTGCGTCGCCTGAACGCAGGTGTCTCACGCCCATTCCGCGAGGGCTGGGCTCGGTGTCACCGAGGTCCAGGTGACGTAAGGCGGGTAGTCCGCGTCAGCGATGTGTGTGTGCTCAGAACTTCCAAGATGACTCCAGAAGCCCCCGAGATCGCCCCAAGAGGGCCCCAAGATAGCTCAGTAGGCCCCCAGACCGCTCCAAGAGGTCCCCATGACGGTCCCGAGGACCCAAAGAAGGCCCAACAGGCCCCAAACCCTGGACTAGTACGGCGGCGACGGTCAGATTTTGATGTTCACACACGCACACACCGAGACGTGTGTGTGTGTGTGTGAATATGTATGTATGTGTATATATACACAAGACAAGACTGCATTGGCGCTTCGCGCCATGCACCTTAGTCCTCGAAATTTCGTGTGCAGGCGGAATGGCAGGAAGGTCGAGCCGACAATTTAGCGATAACTCCTTCTTACCTGCCGTTCTAATAATGTAATTCGTTATCCTTCCTTCATGCTTCTTTTGCCTCATTTACGCCATACCCTGCGTATTCTCCCCATCCTCCTCAGCTCTTTTTGCGCATGCTGCCGCGGCGTCAGAAATTCGACCGCATTTCAAGGGCCTGGTAGGGTTCACCTACCGCGAGAGAGAAGCTGTGTGCGACAAAAGGGCTTATTATGCTTGTGCAGACATGCTGGCCTTAGGCAAGCCCCCCAGGATATCCCGACTGCCTGGAACTACTGTACGGTCAAGTCCACTCGAACGCTGACGTCTTTGAACTTTGTTCGGACGATCGGAACAAGGCTCCAGGGAAACATGGGGCTGATCTTCACGCCAAGGCGGCGGCGATGACCCACGCGAGACCCTCCACAGGCGAATTGCATGAGCAAGCAGGGTCTTGGTGCCGAGTATTTGTCAGTGTGTCCGATGTTTGCAGCCAGAGCTCTCCTGCACCGGTCCCAGCAGGCGCTGGCGCCAGGCCCAACCACAGGTCGGCCCGGGGAGGCGCTGCCCCAAGCAGTGCCTCGGGGCCTGCCGCCACCGCCTGCGCTGCCAGGGGCTTCGAGGGCCTGGGCAAGGCTGCCCTGGGTGCTCCCCAACCCGCCCCGTCTCCTCCCCCCTGGCCCTCCACCCCCTCAAGGGAGGGCATCCCGCCTTCAGAGGCCACGAGTCTCGGTGGATCCGACACAGTTTTGTGATCCGCGGGTCGAGAGCGCACCTCGTCCGGTCGAAGCTGAGCGGGCCTCGCGAAGCTTGAATTGGGCAAAGAAGGGGAGGGAGGAAGCGGCGGAGCCTCAGAGCGAGGCCGAGAGGAGGCATAGCCTCGGATGCTGGCGGTGCCGTGGATCCGAAACAAGTTGGCGTGCAGGAAGTGTCCCGTTCGAGTGCGCTCGGGCCCTCCGGCCCTCTCCCTGGCCTGCGTCGGTCGGAGTGGAGTGATGCGTGCCCTCGTGCAGCAGACACAGGGCCATCGGCTCTGTCTCACGGGCACCCCTGATGGGGTTACATTAGGGAAACAAGAAGTGGCATGAACATAAACTCGGAGGTCCGCGCGGACCTCCGAGTTTTCATGTTTATGACACTTTTTGTCCCCCTATACACACCCTGTTCTGCTGCATGGTGTGCGGATCTGTTAGCGAAGGGCGAAGGGGTCAGACTCGGAGGCCTCGCCGTGGTTACTGTGGTGGGCCATCCCCCTCAAGAGCAACCTCAGCCGCATCAGAAGATGGATCCTTCCCAACCACCTGCGTGGGGATGTCCCTCTGGATGAGCTGGTGTGGCTTCCTGACTTCGCGGACGCCTTGGAGGACGGTGTTGCTCAGGCTTCCACGGGAGGTTTG